>JTDE01000266.1:258829-282858 GCA_014338405.1 Paragonimus skrjabini miyazakii
GTGGTAAGTAGAAAAATATTGATTAGAATGTTCCGCCCCACATTTCTTCTTCGCAGACAGGCTGCACTATGTAATATAGGAGCCGCTTATTTTTACGCAGCAACGGCTTTGATAATAACGTTTTTGACTGGTAGGTGAATATGGTTGTATTTGTGTAATACAAGACAGACGTCTAACAGTGTACGATTAAGGAGGTAAGTCAGGCTACCAATAAAATTTACGTAATTAAGAATGGACTCAGTAATATGGAGATACTTCTGGAAAAGTAGCTGCAACTAGCAGTAGATATGCCGAGTAGCTGACTGTTATTGATGCAGTCATTAACATGGGTCACTTGTTCCCTTGCGTTTCTCTTCCAAATTCATAAAATGAGCTAAGTGTCGAACAAAATACTCGTGGATGCTATTCAGTTTAAATATTTCCCAGATTCGCTTAAGGCTGTCTCAAAAGGCAGTAGCTGCTCCGGCAAGCAGCAGTGCAGTTGTCCATATCCACAACATGTGATTCAAAAAGGCAATCTTAAACGACAACATAAATTATTTCAAGAATCATGAATCTAATCTGTTTGTCTCACATTACACAGTTTTGAATATAGTACAGAGAATATGGCATGGAGTGGCTTGTTGACTTTACTGCTGTTGTCCGACCAAGCTTTCTATGGAGTCACAAGTGTTACTTGTGTGAGGCAGTAAACTTCAAGATGGCTGTTATACTTTTATTCGTAATTCGTCTGTTGTTTGTAAACTGATGACAATCTGATATCAGCAGCTTGGATCTTAAAAACGCCAGCCATTACTCTTCATTCATCTTACGGTCATATTGTATATTATCACCAGTGGTGTACTGCTGTTCAGTGTGTACCTGATGTCCCAATGACAATAGGGAGTCGCAAGAATTATGCTGATTTAATGTACTAAGCTGCATTGTTCAACAAACCTAACCAATTTCCTTAATTCTCTGATTGACCTGCTTGGACTAGACAATCGTAAGTCAACTAGTTAGAGTAACACATTCTACATCCGAGCACATTTTTACATTTCAAGCATTTGGTATATTCTACCGTCTTAATTTTTAGAAGGATTTGGCTTGAATGATATTCAATGCATAAGTACGTTCAAAATGAGAATTTTACTTATGATACACTTATTGTTTATAAACAAATAACTGGCAGACCACTTTACCGCACACCCCTTGAATATAAGTAAACATTTCACCATCTTCAAAAAATAACAAAAACACTCATGTCAAGGTTTCAAAGTGCTATTTACCTTACAGGCACAACCATCAGATACGGACTTTTATAAATGAAACATCGACTTTTTATAGCTAAAGGATGTAATGGTTGATAATCTTTCTTAAATATTCCAAATCGGACAGCATACCCCGTATCGCTCAGGCTAATAAAGTACAAAACGGGTGGCTTCAAGTCAGTTGAGTATTTTCTTACTTTCCAGTTCGCGGTCTGTTAAAAGCAATATTCATAAGTGGAAAATAAATGTATTCGACTCCTCTTCTGTTAATCGGTGGTCAAAGCATCATTTATTGATTTTGACTGGATGTGGTCGTCGTAATCCATATCTTAGTGATATTCGTTTGAGTGATGGACGAGAAACTTTTGTTTGCTTTTAGGTGTTTAACGATTCCAATGTGCAGTCGCCTTTGGCTTCTGTAATGCAAAATATGACCGATCAGACAACACTGATTCGTTCTGAGAGTATTACTGCTAAAGTTACACTATTTTTCAGCAAAAGTCACCAATCTAATTAACAAGAACAAAGGTAGGTGTCATTGATGATCAAAACTTTGGTGTATAAACGCCATTCATATTTAGTATATATTTTGCACAACCATAAATTGCAATAGCTCAATATTATTTAGAACTTGCATCATAAACGTCGAAAGACAAATAGCATACGGAATAACACTTCCATATTTTTTAAACAGGGAAATTTTCTAAGGGTGAACAAGGTTCCCTGGGTGAGTATAAACCATTAGCTATTATAATGTGTAAGAGCTTGTTTAGATGCGTGCAAAAATCGCTCTCGTTACCTCTAAACCTGTAGAGTTAATTATATTCGTTAATCTTCTCACACAAGGATGGAAAGTACTGTTCACACAACTTACAGTAAACCGCATCTGACCTTATTTCAGATGACAACCTTTCTACCATTTTGTGTGCAAAGTATTATTTTTTCCACCAAATGAGAATGTTTTTCGACTTTTATGTGTGGACAGGTGGAATCCTCGGTAAACTTCCAAAACTGGCTGGTCAGTCTCCTTCCTTTTAAATCAGCAGTACAATCGAACGATTGTGCTCATGTACTCACCCACATTATGCTAAGTTTGTATCACCATCAAAGAATGTTTTTATGAAAAGTTGCCCCAAACAAGCAGTCGCAAAGTTTCAGAAGAGTGAAAAACTAATGATAAACCACATCCGATTATCATTTCCAATCTATTGTTTTTTAGGATGAACCTGCCGGCTCAATTAATTAGTAAATTTTTCGAAATACATTATCGCGAACAAAAGTTTTCAACATTTTCCACGGGTTGCGCTGAAAGGATTTTGGGGATGTTTAAAAAACTGGTAAAAACTGGTAAAAAGCTGGTTAATATATAATCAGCACAAGTCGCAATAAATTTTGCAGTCTATCGACTCTGTGAAGTTCTTGGCCTAATTTCCTAAAGAATAGCAATAACCATTTGCATTTTGTGAAAGTTAACTATGAGACATATGCGAAAATTTGATGGTGGTTATCTGGTGATTAAACTGCAATTCAAAAGGTGGATGCGACAGACAACCATCATGAGGTTCTACAGTCATGTGTTCATCAGAGGATTTGGTTGACATTGACCACATAAATGGGTGGCTGCGTGGTTGACATTTGTGCAGACTTCCTAGATTCCCCAAGAAGGTTTACATAACTCAGCGAGTAGCGCGCATCTTGCGTAGTGGTTTGTGATTCGTGTCACTTGTTTGAATCCATCCAACTCACGAATTTTTCAGGGATAGTTTGCTTATTGAATAACATCCTAAGCGCATTTCTCACCATTAATACACGTTAAATGTTGAGAACTAAACTGACGCTCATATTTTGTACCATTTAAGTAAACACAGGACCTTAGCAGTTACTTATCCGGTATACTACGAAAATTTTGCATTATTAGTAACCCTTTCATTAACCATAAATCTACTGACCTTCATCTTTTCGCCCACTATTGTACAGTGAGAATTGTTTATCAGAATTCTGTATGTCCCCTGATTATTGCTCTGGTGCACGTCACTGGGACGATACACTGAACCTACATCACGCAGGATTCAAATTAACAGATAGTGTTTTAATAAATTGCTCCGAAGCAGACAATGGATGGTAGCCACTATGGAATTGACTCGTTTTCATTTGTGTAATTCATTGTTTAGATAAAGTGATCAAACTTCACGGAGATTGTGAGTGAAGATCACAAACAGCTGTTTCTACAAACAGTCTTGAGATATTCTCCACTTTTATTTATTGATTATAGGATTATAATCCTGCTTGGGCAGTCAATCGGCTGGATCATTTGGTGGATTCCATATGACACAGTTGGTTGGGTGGGTAACTAGGTCCAAATGTGAAATTTCTGAGCTTCCGGCGTGGCTTCGTAGCTCAGCTGGTAGAGCGCTTGCCGCGTTTGGGCATGGTGTTTCTGTCGCTGGTTCGAATCCAGCCGAAGTCCAGACTTTTCGCAAATGGATCTCTTCCATATGATTATATTCAAAACATCTACTACCGTCATTGATAACTCGCAAATCTTACGGAAGACACAAGGGTTTAGCTTGTTTTCAACACATTTACTGGGTATAGTTGTTCATTTCTTGCACTTTTGGACAGTTTGCTATTGATTTCGCTAAATGTGTGAAACTGTATTAATCTGATAAAAACACGTCCGAAGTGATGGTTCTGCGTTTTATCTTTCGTGATTCAACGTGAACTCTGGCAAACGTCTCAAGGTTGAACAGGGTGAAACGGTATTATCCGTTCACAAACATCAGTAATGATTGGGTGGGCAAAAGGTTCTCCAATCGTGTTGTTTATCTACTTGAAGGGAAAACGAGTTATTGTTGTGGGCATTTTTATAACTGAATTTTGTCTGCCAATCCGAAGCAAAGCAAAGCATCAGACCTACGGAACAATTTAGATAGAATAATCAGTAGTCATTCACAAATTTCTCTTCTTGAATGACTTTGTGTCATCAACAAACTGCCTTTGACATATGGTTGTTCAACCATTCTAAGCATCAACCCTAGTCTGGAGAACACAAATTCATTGCATGTTTTGTAGAATGACGCCGTATTATTATGTTGTTGAACGTTATCCTAAGCCCCAAAACAAAAACCGGAGGCTCATTTGCAGAAAATCGGACATGCGGATAAAAGAACAGTTTCGGAAAGGTGAACAGCTACTCCGTGTATTCAATTCTCTGTGTGTGCAAAATAAAACCATCATTCTCAGGTTGTTCATACATACCCGTTGCACCAACCACAGCTTGACAGAAACCGTGGGTTTCTTTAATTTTTCAAGTTTTACTCGGCTATATTTTCCACTTTTCAAGTATATTTCATGAAACACCTGGTCTAATTTTAGAGAAATTATCAAATTATTCGAACACTTCAGCAAATTCTTCCCAAAACCATAATACTCGAACTATTTTTAACTTGGCAACCTTTGTTGAATACAGTTGTGGGTAACTCTAACTGGCTAACGTGATACTGTACGGTTCAAGTATATTAGCGTAAAACGGTTCGCCTATGACATACAAACTCAATGTTATCAAAGCGCTAAGCGTTTTCTTTTAAGGGCTGGAACTTATCTGGTCTGACAGGAACTTGTAGAATAGTAGGATAGGCACCCAGGCGTTTTTGACAAAAAATTTCTAGCTCAACGATTATCTTTTCACTCGAGAGAGATGTAGTACTGTTTGCCGAGAAAATACGAATTTCAACGGATTGGTTGGACGTAAGGTGTTAGAGAACAGTCCACAGGCACAGATAACACAACCATTTTATTGGGGTATTCAAATGTTTTGCATTAGCATGGTTTCCAGTATAAGTAAGCAATAAAGTTTTTGTATTTTCTAAGCCGTGCATTATTGTCAAGGTATGAATTTTAACATTGAAGCCAACAGTATTGAAAAAGACCATAAAAAGTTATTCTGACAGACACTATAGGGAATCGGCGTAAGTTTGTGCCCAGTAATCCGCGGTGAACAAATGACGGTAGTCACCACGTTGGCCCTCGCAAGTAGGAATGTTGCTTGTGCTCATACCGATAAACGTTTCGTAAGTTATCGGCTCACTGACAACATCGGCAACATTTCACATTACAAGTGTATATATCCTGACAATTTATTTTGGAGTTACAAACGTCAATCATTGTACATATGTTTGATAAGTTTATCCATCAATACAACACCAACAGAACATTCCAGAAGACGACGAACTAAATAACGGTTTCAAATGAACTATGAAATTTGGTTCACATATAGAAAATATCAGATTTACTCAGTAAAGCAACGTAATTCTGCAGGAATCTGTGTCGGTTGCCTAACAAAAATCAGATTTAGAACCAATTATTTGAAACTTCGTGTTTTCTTCAACAACGTATTCAGTGTAGTAAAAAGACAGATGTTGCGATGTTAACATTTCGTTTACTCTCATCAGTCGTAAACGTAGAACATGCAGGCTATGTAAGACAGATAAATAGAAGTAGGGTATGGACACGCATATATTCACATCACGTGACACAACTGTGACAACCCGATGGATTGCTCCGACCACTTTTGGGCACACAGCGCCGGCTGGTGAGTTCAAATCAACATAGCTTCGCTAAAGAACAGTAGCTTCGCATTCTGATTGCATAACAGTATTTTGAATGATCTATGTGGGTTAATTTGATGATTTGTCATCATGAGGTTTCTAGCAGTCGATGATGCGGGGTTTCGGGTAACGCATTAACCTGTTTGAGATTATCGTGTCACCAGTTATCTTATCCATTTCGCAACGTGTTCTGACACTTGCTAAAATAGCTGTTGGTCTGCTCTGCCTATGTAAACATCACTGGAAATGCAAGTGAACTAGCTGACAACGTAAAAGACAGAAAGGCTGGACAAACTGGGTTTACAGTTGTGTAAAATGGGTCTTTTAGTGAACTGAACCAAGCGTAAGTTGACAGCCGCATACATTCGATACAGGACTTCATTTACAAGCTGATCTTCTCTGAATCGCAGAAGCAGGAATATACCTTTATTTTGAGCTGTTTGAACGGGTTCATTGTATTTGTTCATCCTGCGATGGGTCTCTGTGAATTTTCCAAAAAACGATTTTCTTGGCATAACTTATTCTGTCTTCAGTGCTTCAGGGGTGAAAATACGCTTGTTCCTATGAAATAAGGTCTTCATATAGGCTAAAAACCACCCACAATTAATCGCAGCTGTCGCGTCCCCATAAACTTTCCGGTCGGCCCCTATCGAAAGGAAGCGCTAGACTCGAGTTTCGCTCTAATTATAGCTCGTCAGTAGTGCGTGTCATCGCCACTACCGGGATTATAACCATGGCCATGCTATTCATGAGGCAACCATGTTTTCCACTGCGCCACTGACCTCACATTAGGCACGACCGAATTAGTATATGTAAATACTCAACCACTTTCGCTTGTGAGTAATGATCAGGTTGCCCGATTGCCTCGAGAGGAGACACAGTTACTGTTTGTTAACTCCAATCGATGACCCCTCAACTAGGATTTCTCTCCAAGTCGAAATCACAGAAATCCTTGATTTGTTGAGCGGTATTTGGTTAGTGGTGAGTAGTAGGGGATTTTTGACTTTCATATAGATTGAGCATCACCCACAGTTGATCACAGCTGTCGCATTTCCATAAACTTTCCGGTCGGCTCCTTCCGAATAGCAGAAGCACTAGACTCGAGTTTCGTTCTCATTAGAGCTCGTCAGTTATGTCTGGACCTAACACCAATCGCGTGCTGTCGGAGCAAAGCTACAGAACTGAAGATAGTGTCTTCCTTATGTTACTTTATGAAGGACCGATCGCTGTGGTGTCCAAGTTCCAAGCCTGTTGATAATCACATATAAAAAATTTTAATTGAAAGTCAAAATGACATCGACAATATGACAAAACGCAGCGTTACGTAATTAATCTACCCATATTTTTCCACAGCTTAACTCTTGAGAATCCATCCTCAAGTTCGTAAACAAGTCAGCTAACCACTATTGGCCTCGGCCCACAATGGACCGACTCAGCTGTATGAAGTGCACTCAAATATTTCAGTGATCGACTAACGAATAGATCCTACTACCTCTACCAGGCAGACACTGAAAGGGTTGTGCGATGTTGCTGAAACCAGGCAGCTAATCACAAAACATAGCCAGAGGCAAAATAACTGATCTGTCTGCGATGTTATACAGAACTTTTATGAACTGCGGTGGAAATGTATAACGAAGAAGCGCTTCAAATACTCAGTGCCAACTGCGGTATTGAATATGAGGTGAATTTTTTGGACTTATCCATATATAATAAGGAAAAAAGAGTGAAATCTCCTTACTCTTACGCACTAGCTTTCAAGTTCGTCTTCACGTTGCTCATTGTTATTGGTCATAATATAAAAGGTGTTTATCCTGTTGAAGTATTAAACCTTCTTCGCTGATTTATGTCCAAGTTTGTCTACATTTCAGCAGTGTTCAAGACCAAGAATTGCCTTAAGAAGTAAATCAGGGTTGTCAACTTTTATTTACTTGAGATATTTGTACGAAACCAGAACTCGTCATTTTTTCCATGGTGTACTAAACCCCCTGAAAGGCAAAAATATTTTAGTTCCCTGTTAGGTATTGCTGAACATAAGATGATATAGTCGGTGTAATATGCAAATTTCAGGCACCGGATGAAGTGCTGTACGACCGCACCATATGAAGAAATACCGAATAATTCAACTCCAACTAAATTTCACCTGCGGCGCAAGCCCAAGTCATGACTGTGGTTTCAAACTAGTCTTAGAAGTTGTGATGCTAGATTGAAGCTAATAGCGAAAAGTTACCACTCCTCACCGTAGTCGGGTGAAATGAACATTGATCATTAGAGCAGATCACCTAACCTTGAATCTTCTGTCTTGCTGATTGCAAAATCAACAGAATAGTAGGCCTTATGTCTGTCCCAAAACGCTACGAGAGGTTGACTGTCGGCCAAAATATAGCTGCAGTCACTGATGTCTTTCGTCTGGGAGACACTCGTTTTTACTGCTTTTTGTAGGTATCTGTGAACAAAGCTTAGCGAAGTGGGAAATTTCAAAAGCTATAGGCCATGTTCGATTTAAAGCAGATGTTGGGTTCGTTGAAGTTCATCTGGTATGCTTATCGTCCTTAATCTTGTATGATGCCGAGCGACGAATCCGTTGAGGTATATTTGATATGTTTGTAGAAAGCTGATCCTTAATTTGCCCTTATTTGTCTTTGCTGTGTGCAGTAAATGACCATGACGAATTGTTTACCGTAACTTCACATAAAATGTTTACTTTCTTCCTTTTTATGACTGTCATTGTTTATCTGTTGAAACTTCTTTCTTGGTATTGTTTGACACGTTTCCATCTTCATCTATTCCCATTTGTTTTAATGAGATAATTTTCCGTTGACTGGTGGCTGTTTGTGAACACGTGCTTAGTTGCCCCATTGTGAACTCTTCTGCTGGATAATTTGTGTAACTGGTTGATTCACGTTCAAGGTGAAAAAGCACTTTTGTTGCAATTTCATTAATCTGTACCGTATAAATTCCAAACCTTTCGATCGCCCTTTCCGACGTTTTTTGGACTGAGAGGATGGTCCCGTTAACCCGTCTGTCGAAATAAGCGTTATTGGAATTGTCGAATACACGTTATTGGGTGAATTACCCTAAATCGCCAGGAGCTGTTTAATGGCGGATATATTCTGTAGTACGCATGTTTAAAGAAAAACGTCGAATTGCTGAAAAATATTAACAATGTGAAATTTTGTTTTATATTTGATTGTTATTCTACATAACGGCAGTCAATACCCAGACAGATTTTCTAATTTGTACACGTGGAATTTATGATTGCCATTTTTAACTTGTCAGAAAAACTTCTTCATTGGACACGTGTACCAAAAAGTGAACACCTGCCTGGCAAGTTGCATGGAAGTGTATAATGTTTTTATTGGTACTATAGCAACGAATACGTTCGTTACACGAACACTGGTGGAGGACAAACCAAACAGAGAGGTTCCGTCCCTGACATAACATTAACCTATCATTTCTAGGCACCAAGGTTTCCAAGACAACGTAGCTAGTCTGAGAATCCATGCCAAGGACTGACTGCTGGAATTTTTACTGTTCTTTCGCACATTCACATATCTATTTGAAAGATTTCGGGAAGACAATTTCGGATTGCGTTCTCCAGAACATCTGGCCCATGGCAGATTTTAATTAATGGAAGGTTTTTCTTGAAAGTTTTCCACCTACACGGCTTATTGTTTTATATCAACCAGGTGGATATTTAGCCAGATTTTACTGAGTCATTGGTAAAAGGTAATGCAACAAATGTTATGTTATGTTACTTAAGTAATTATGTTTCGTCGTGGTTTCAGCAACTTAACAATTTTCACCGTCACATAAAAAGTGCACTACTTCTATTAAAACTCATGAAAGAATTAGCTAATTTATTCTCTACTTAGTGTTTGGGATCATTCTTCAGACTGCACTTAGTGTCGCCGCAACTGCAGGCAGTTTGAATAATGCATTTGTTCTGCTATGTTTCATCATATTCAAACAAACACCTTTGAGCGACCTTGATTTCAGTAAAACACATCTGCTGATTACAATGTTTCCCTTTCAAAGGCATTTATCGTTAAGAAAATATATCATTCAGTAACCATATATGTGAGAAACAAAATATTAACGAAGAATTGTTGCCGTTCAACCAGGCTACTTTTTAAAATCACGCACGAAACACTTCCTTTCATTGTATTTGAACCTAATCGTTTGATGTGGGAAACTGTGTATGAGTTTTTCTACCGAATCTTGTGTGCTTTCGCACTAGCTGACCAGTGGTTCATTAGAATACGTCGATCCGCTAATGAGCAAGCTTCTCGCGTTGATCTAACTAATTAGCACTCGGTAAGTATTCTACTGCTAAACTCGGTTCGAATCTTATCCAGGGGTTTTTATCAACTAAGTCAAACTGATGCCCATCAAACGAATGCTGTAGCATATGGGCGGTGTTATTTGGGTCGGGATTTTTCCAACTGTGAGTGAACAGTGAATACTAGAAATATCGAAATCCAGTAGCTAGAATTACCCATCTAAATGATTCAAACAAAAAGGGTAGTCCCACCGGAACACCAAAAAAAAGAAATCGTGCTTGAGGAATTTCTCGGAACTTTTGAAGCGGTGGTTAGTTAAATAGTAATGTTTAAAAAAAGCCGCACTTCTTGTGACCAGATAAGTTAAGGGTTACAGCGTTATCTTGTTAGTCGCTAGTTGAAGTTAGTTTAAAGCTTGACAAGCGACAGTATCCTAGATCATGTGTCAACAAGTTATTGTGGTGCAGGATCTATTGGTTAGGTCATGATAGATTATTTTCTCTTCCTAACACCTAGTCCTAGTGATATGGTCACAGTATAACTGTACTGTCTTTCATTGGTATCCAGTTATTGCCTAATTGTCACAAGATGCAAGCTAAAAGCATCCGATGAAATACATTCATTTTAAAGGATTTAAAGTGAGTGACTTTGAGGACACCCATATGTCAGTCATACTCATAAAAGTGTTTTGCAGGTCCTGGCAAAGTGCGTTTATCTTCCTCACTTATTATTGATAATTTTCCTGGCAAATGCTACCATCCGTTGAAGAAGAAACAATTTCACCAACGAAATTTCCGCTAATCCTTGCATATGGTCAATGTGATGTAAGTACTACACTAACACTTTTGTTCTGAGGGTGACTGTTCCCCTGCATAAACTGGCAGTCCAGTTGAACCTCGTGGGTAATGCGTGCACTGTGGTCGTTGTTGTCACTTAAAACATTCGGTCACAACCAACGAGTTTGTGACCACTATCTTAGCCAACAACAGTTCCGGTTTACAACATTGCATTACACGTTCCAGCTTCGGTTTAGCTTCCACATTGTTAGGTGAAAATATGAACAGAATTTACGGGGTACCATTTTGAAAGCAACAATGACTAAATCGCAGCCTACTGCCGGATGTCGCTATACGCTACCACTTAAAGCGGGTATAAGTTTTGATTCGGGAAGAAACTGATACTCCGAATCCAACGATCGATGAAAATTGCCCCGGAGAGCCAGGAGTCTTTGAACCGCACACGAAAGACCATACGGGGCAATTTGGTAGATGCCATCAGGATATACGATTGAAGTTAATTTGGCCTGAAGTTGAAAAGGTATTACGTGCTAAATCGAGAGTCAAGTCGCAAATAATGTTAAACAACTTTTGCGCTAATTGATCATTACGATCACACAGTATGAACGACTTAACCCGACTGTCTCTATCACTCCTTATCTACCCGAGGTCCACAAGTCTAGCCGTCCATGAAACCTGATCGTGATACGTCCATCTGTCTTTCCGTGCGACGGTAAAATGGTTGGTACGTGTACCCGCTTAGCCTACGAAATGCACTGGATTGTGTTTTCGACATGTTGGGCATTAATACGAATAATCAGTGCGTGTTTGGTAGACATTTTTTCGTCGTTTAAAAAAGTTCCGCTGCTAGAGGCTGACGTTTTTATCTCTAAGCGTAACGATCAATCAAACAATCAATCTGACATACTAATACACATTATAAAAGAACTGCTTCTTCTAGGATTTGTACTTAACGTCCAGTTTCAAGTTGACAACAAACTCTGTCGTCAGACGGATGCAAACGCATTGGAGTCTCCATTGAAGCCATTACTAGTGGATATTTTCACGAACGAACAACACTGTCATCAATCAGGTCAATCTATTAACAATTCTTACTTTTACTGACTGTAAGTAGACGACATTTTTGTTCTACCGAGACCATAGCTTGTTGCTTATTGTCCTTTCTTTTTGCCAGTCGGACGAATTTCGACATCACGGTTACTTCCGAAAAGTAATCCAAAGACGTTCCATTTTTAGGTAAAATCTGAATGGACACCCTGCTGGTAGCTTACACAGCTCCGTTTATCGTAAGGCAGCGACGAACAAGACATATGCATATTTTACTAGCTATGTATCCCTAATGCAAAAACAAAACACTACCCGCCGTCTGACCAGTAAGGCAAAAGATATTTTATATGCTGAGACACTGTTATGATATAAGGACGTGACAAACTGGGTCGTTTAATAAACCGAAAAATGATCGTGACTAGGCCACGAAGTTCATCTACGACAAAGGAAAAGTAGGTAGTGTTTATTTTCTTTCTATTTGGAAGTGATATTGTAACAAAGTCAGTCAACCATCGACTTTATTAGACCTGCAGGCGCACAGTCCCCTTGACAACCCTGCTTGGCCAGTTTGTCAAATCCTCCTGCTGACAGTGAGGCTAGAAGATGAATTCCCAGTCTTCGACCAACCCATGGCAGTGTACTCATTATCCTGTTGTTTTACAGCATAATGCGTAAGTTGTACAACGAAGCGTTTGTTCAAACGGATCAAATAACTTCATTCAACTTGACGTGGGACTGGTTCTTCTAAATCCGTTAACAGTGCAATCGTCACACATTTGGCGGATACGAACTACTGAGTTGGTCACATTCAGGTGTTCGTAGACTCGACAGGATTCCGGGCAACCACCCCACATTGGCCAGGCAGCGGATGTCTGTTACTGCTGAACCAATCGCTATGCGATTACGCAATCGGACTGAGTGTTCACACCAAACATTTGTGCAAGCCCTGCAGTTGCCGTGGCTAGCGACTACATCAGTTACCGCCTGTCCATCCCAACTTCGATCGACAATTCTGTTTTGTACTTATAGATGAAACTGTAGGCTGCGTTTACTTCATCAGTTTTGTTTTTTAGCTGATAAAATGTGATGCTGAATAGCAGTTGTCAGTCGGCTTATTACATCTGGTATCGCGATATACTTTCCCGTAATGGTTAAGGATGAATCTTGGTTAAAGATATCAATGCAGACAATGGTTTTTCCCGTCAGCCTATTCATTTTGTATTCTCCTCCACAAAATCCTTCTACCTGCTAAATATTGGCAAATAATTTCAAAGAATCCCCAGCACTTTGTCACCTGTCAACTGTGTCTCTCTTGAGTTACCGTTTACCTAAAGACACCAGACAGAAACATCCAATTTGAAGTTCAAGAAAGAACTTTTAGTTTTGGCTGTACATCCACGTTTTATTTGATGTTAATATGAATTAGTGAAATCATCTCCTAAAACCGCAGTTTTATTACTTGTCGATAAGTGAGTATTCATCTTTCGACTCAATGGTCAGACATGTTTCATTGTGTTAACTTAGTTATTGAAGTCTGGTAAATTTGATCGTTTGTGGCTTATATCATAAATGAGTCTGAAAATCGAATACGTAGTGCCTCACCTGTGAACGGAAATCTTAGATATAAAGTATTGCCCTTAAAGTGAGCCTCAAGGCTCCCAGATGTTTGACGTAATAACTCAGGATGTGAGACAAAATATAATCGAAACGAACAATGTTGCAGGCGTTATGTTCACGAAGAAGTAAGAGACAGTGAAACATTGATTGGTCTGTCCCGGGTATGACATAGAACCATTTGAAGCGTTTTTCTGTAAAAAAAAAATAAGCTGGACTTCAAATTGTCGAGTAAATGAAACGTTCATGATGTATCTGTTATTGCGTTCCTTTAACAAGCTTCCATGATCTGAACAAGGTTTTTCACACCGTATCATTCCTTTGATGTGGCCGCTGCTGGAAACAAACAGGGGTATCCAACCAATGTCAAAATTGTTTAATCGCAAAGTACCACGTACACGATTTGGTACACTGACTTGTTGGCCAACAGAGATCCTATCGGGAGTAAAACAACCAATTGCTATTCAGTTTATTTCATGCCTCGAACCTGACAGAAAGTACAAGTAGGTAAGTAGTATCATCTTGTAACTTGAGTAGCCCACCCTACTCTACAGCCTTAATTATTTAGTTTGATTCGTAAGAGGATCACAACGGAAAAATATGAAAGGCTTCCGTCTGTAATATGGCAATAGTGGCACTCTTGTAGGTGTGTAAATACGTTACATATATTTGTGTGTACAGGCACAAGAACTTTTGTTCTTAGTTGTGAGTTTTAACATCACATTACTGCCTACCAAAGTTACAGAATAGTGGTTGTTAGACTTATTCTGCTGTTTCTGTGAAGTCCATTCAGTGTAGCGCCACTCATCAAATGACACCATTTCCACAGGTCCTCTTCAAGCGTATCGTTTGAGTCTTCAGGCCGTGCATCAGAAAATACAAGCGTCGAACTTAGATTTTCAAGAAGAGAAACCAGGTTGTTGTGGAGACTTCTCCGAGAGCGTGTCACTGCAGTAATATGAATTTGTTGGTCAGGTCTACTGTTTTCATCCTGAGATTACGTAAATCAGCATACGTTGGCCCTTCTAGCGCATGAATCTCTCTACAACCTATAAAACGTACGGCGACTTTAAAGTTCACCACATTTTAACTTTATAAGAAAAAATACTGATAGAAGCCTTATGTGCCTGAATTTAGTAAACCGCATTCACGAAAATGAGCGTTAGATACTTCGAACTAGTCATGGGCAAGCCGCTTGAAGTTACGTTAATTTACATTCACATGGCCAAAAGACGATATGCTATAGCGTCTTTACAAATACATAACTCATCACATCGGCATAGAACTCAGTCTCAAAGAACTTTTGTTTGCATCGATAATAAATTAGTTCGAAGTATTTTCAGTCCTCTGTTCATCATCCCTTTTCGAACGGTCAATGAGCCTCTACATTTGGAGTGATGTTTCTCTTGGTATATTTTAGTTTCTCGTCTGTTGCTGATGAATGGCAGAAGACAGTTGCTATAACCTGAGCACAGCTTACACTCATCCGCAACCATCACAATCTGAATTGGCCGTTGAAACCTTCAGCATGAATGCATGAGCTACAACGGTATGTGAATGATGTTCAAGTTGTACATTCATCTATCTTTAGATATTCTTCATTTGCTTTTCACTATTGGGTGCATCATGACCAGTAAAGTAATACTCTGTTGTTGTAATCGATAGGAACTTTACAAGCTTTTTGACTGAAACTTCCAGCGAAACTGCTACGCTATTGATGGTTATGAATTTATCCCTCATTCCAAGACTGACTGCATCGACTACCACTTCGGTGAACAGCACTTGGATTTTGCCGCAAACGCCTCAACACTCGCTCCAAATTGTGAACATGCGTGAAGCACTCAACTTTGGGAATTTCCCGCTGCTTCTGTTCAGATTTCAGTAAAACGCTTTAAAATTTGTTAGTCCAAGTTGCCTGAGCTCTTAACACGTGATTCTTTGTTTGTGGACCCTCTGAAGTTACTCTTAATGGTGAACGGACAATCCCAGATATTGTCAAGGTCTGAACAAAAGATTTTGTAATCAATAACGGAACTAATTTAGCACTATAAAAGTACTTTTCAGAGCTCTTCCACTGGAAAATGGTTCACAGCCCTCTTAACTGAGCTTATTCCTGGCGCTAGGTCGACCGCTCAAGAGTACGCGGACGAAACTGTCTTACTTAGCCTCTCTGCGGAAGACATGCAGATCATGCTGGACAAGGTGAGTGACCGGGCTGGTTTGCATGGAATGCGCTTTGCATCTTCAAAGTGCAAAGATGCCACGTCAAGACTGGGGCACTTCCACCCCTACTTTATTGCAAGTAATCCGCTTGAGACTGTGGACAGTTTCACATCTCGTCAGCTGTTGATCAGTTATCAGCGAGGAAAGCAAAGACACTAGTTGCGTTTGCCAAACTGCGTCATCTATGGCGTCGAAAAGACGTTCGGTTGTCGTTGAAAGGAAGGGTATATAATGCTTGTGTGCGTTCCATTTTACTTTATGGTTTGGAAACGGGGCCTGTCCGCAAGGAAGGTATCAACAGGCTTGCTGTGTTTGACTGCCGTTGTCTCCGTCAATTGGCCCATATTAAGTGGACTGATCTCGTGAACAATGTGACCGTTCGCCGGCGCGTATCCCGGAACGCTCGGGATGCGCAATCAATTGGGCAATTAATCACGGTGCACAGCTTGCATTGGTTGGGTCACGTCCTCCGCATGTCATCTGATCGTTTACCGTACTGGCTATTATATAATGAGGCCACCAACAGTTAGGTAAAACTGCGTGGTGGTCAACCAACAACGTGATCATGAAATATGAAGACCCTGACTCTTCCATTAAGCAAAATGGATAAGTGTCGCCTGCCTGGATGGGGTCCTTGTGATCACTCAAACCGCTTGTTAGAGACGCTATCCAAGATGGCGATATGTCGCAGTCAATGGCCTTCCTGTACCCATACTATTTCTAATTCTTCGGCTGTCTTCCTTTGTTAATTTTCAACTGTCTTAATAGGGTTTTTTCTAAGATTTTCCAAGTCACTGTTGAGGTGAGCGGCGGCCCGAGCCACAGTACATTTTGGTCAGGCTCATGGCTGCCATTATGATGATGACGATGATAACTGCATCCGTCTCTTTTCATTTAGCCCGAAGTGATTAAAAGAAGCGATCACGTTTAGAGTCTATGTTGCAAACGATAAAGAATATTTCTGTGAAATCTGAAGATCAGAAAGCTATCTGTCAAAGTTATTGAAGACACTAATATGAGCATGGTTATGGAAAGTTTGAGATTAATACAATGACTAAATCTCCTGAGGAATCACACCGTTTTTGAAGCATAGGATATCTTATGAAGTGAACTGAAGTAAAAACCTTTTCTATTTCAGCCACCTGTTAGAAATTATGCGTTGCATGTTTGAATCGAGACTACGAGGATGTAGAACAGATTGAGTACTTTTGATAAGGAATGATAGTTGTGAAAATGTTTTGCCATGCTGTGACGGAGAATATTCTGCTAGGCAGATCTTTAATTTCCCACCAGAGTATCCCCAACTAAGTTTAAAGTCTTTTCTTTTTCTTTGTCATTTTACATATGATTACACCAATCACCTTGATTTCGACCTCTTCTACGGGCGAAGCAGAAGTACCAAACTCAGAATTGAATATGCCCATAGCAAAGACTTTTCGACATGAAAATGGTATACGTGTACATGAAACACTTGTTGATGAGAATAAGCGCGTTCAGTGCTTGTTACTAGTCATAGTTATACAACTTCGTGTTCTGAGTTCTGTACTATGCCTAATAATGTGAGTAATAGAACACAGTCAACATGACCGTATCAAGTGTCGTTAAAATCTATCGGCCCTATCGGTTTTTCCACAAAAGTTGAGCAAATTTTGCTTTTGAATACTCGTAAAAATTTCTATTCAAGCTTTATGAGCAGAAATTACAAAGTATTGACTGCACAGCAAATATGAGTTTCTACTAACCTCGGTTTCTTTTCACGAATCTTAAGGAATTTTCGTGAAATGTAAAAAATGTCCTTCCTGAAAACAAAAGTACTTCTGGGCTGTCAGTTGATTCATGGATGAAGACGGTATTGACCTGCACAGGATGACCTATTGAAGAATCACTGCCAAAAGGAGCACCCTGAGGATACTACAACGGAAACTGCCTTTAATTTGTCTTTCACCACCTGTCAGTTTGAAAGGTCACTGAACCCAGATTTGGTTACTATAAAACTTGGCAGTGTATGTTTTTAATCAGTTTTCCGACTGATCACATCAAACATTTGGTAGACCATTTTGTTTAGACGCAAGTGTTTCATTCTACAAGCAACAAGAATTTATCCCAGCTGCATCCAATTTATACACTTATGCTAGGACACTTCACAGTATTTCATCTAATTGATCGGAGATTCGGTTACCTTGAATAGAACATCATTCAACTCCACTGTAATATAATGAATTTTTGACCAGGTTCAGGAAATCCGGAAATTAGACTTCAATTTTACGTTTGTTAAATCTCGTTTCTAATGTAGTTGCTTACCATCGCTAGGGTTGAAACTGCGGTCCACGTTTTTAGTTGTGAAAACCTCCTCAGACAATTAATTGTTCCAGTTTATTGAACGCGATAAAGAGCTCCCCACCTTGCGGTTATTACCTAGAGCCAAAGTGACTGTTATTGTGTCTCCGTTTGAGATAAACAGGTGATTTGAGCAGTAATTACAAGCAGATGTGATAATGGATTTAATAAGGACAATTTAGTCGCGTCTAATTTGTGGCTAGCGGCACAATGGCCAACACGGCTACCTCCTGGAAACGTGAGCTGATGTTTACTCATCGATATTTTCAAGCTTGTGCGCGACCGACGAGCACCAACAAGGGTCAGATTACTTTAGCCGGAAATTCTATCTGAATGAGCAAGCTTGGATCAGACATAAGCAGTGTTTCAATTTTAACTATATGATTCGTCCCTGTAAGAGGTTGGTGCTGTTTATCCGTTGGCGGGCAATAAAAAGGTGACGTGAAGAAACTTCTTTCTTCAGTTGTACTGGAACTCAGAGATTGGCTTGTCTTTGGTACACAACGAGATCGACTGTGCTACGTATTCCTTGAATTGTCAGATATCTGACAAATTCTCAAAATGTGAACTGAACATCGCCCAGAGATTATCGCAGACGTTGCATTTCCACAGGCTTTGCAGTTGGCCCCTTTAGAAAAGAAGCACAAAATGCTAGTGGACAACCATATGGCTTCCCAGGTGATCATAGGAAGAAAGAGCAACATCTATTGGTCTTAGAGAGAAACAGGAATGTACGCGTTGACGAAGGTACCGGTCGACTAATATCATGTACGACACTGATGAAAGGTTCTACACTGCTGTTCTACTTGATGGCACTATATCAGGAGTTGCTGACTGACCCCAGTTCTAGGTACCCTTTTTCCCCGGGATTCCTTGCAACATCCAGTTCAACCTTTCGGCACTACCACATATGTTCGTACAGCTCCCGGCACAACACCAACAAAAATAAGCAACCAAACATTTTCCGCGGATGAATCTGCATGAAATAAGGATCAATTACAGTGAAAGAAGCCCTCTCCGCAGTCAATATTGGCATCACCCATAAACACATTGCTTGTTTGTCATAGGACTGACGGCTGGAAAGAACGTTTGGCAGTCACAACTGGACTTTAGCACAAGGTATTTTATATATCACTATCAATTTGCAAAATGATCCGACATATAGTCACTAATTCACTGTTTTTCGTGGAAGAGAAAATGAAGGAGTATTTCTCTTGCCACTGCCTATGAACTATTGGGAGTCTGACCTTAAGTAGAAATCAAAACTGCGTTCTAAAATATTCACTGGGTTAGGTTTTTGAAACATCCGCTTTTGAACCCTACATTCAACGTTCTCCAAATATCACAATAATTCACCGAGAGCTTCAGCACAGAACCCACCTGCCCAACGTTTGTAGAGTTATCACAAGTGTCTGTCGATGAACCGTTTACAGAGCTGTGTTTGTAAATGCAGTCCAAATAGAGATATTGCGGCATGATCCCTTTTGGCATCGAATACGATACACTAGCTGTCATTCTTTCTGATATACAGCACATTGATAGACCGCAGTTTAGTAATCGCTTTATTAAACATTCACAATAAATCAATCTTGAAAGTGTTAAATCTTTCATCTCGCTTGACTGTTTCAACTGTCGGTAATAAAACTGACTATGTTTCCGTTAGACTTACGGCTCTACACTCAACGATGGTTTAAAGCGCACAATAAATCGTCTGTACTTCTTGACGATCAGTTAAACACTTCCGTTCCGCAAGCCGCTGGTAATATTCAACTACGTAAAAGTCGTCCACTAGTTCATCAATAGTTAATGGGGCAAATTGCTCAAACAATTCTTTCGGAAAGTGTGCCTCTGACATAGTGTAGAATGCACGGTAGTTTTTAGTCCAGACACAAATGCTTGACCAATTTTAGCCGCAAAAAATAAACCGACACATTTAGGTGAACAGTTTAAGGTATGTTCTTATCTGTCATGTACTCTAGAAGCATTAGGTCAGGAAAGATTTGTCTCCGGTGCCTTGACTCATCTGCTTCAATCCCTTATAAACTCGTTATTACGTGCGCCGCTTGATTTAGACTACAAGCCGTAAATAACATGTTTGTACGATCGCTCGTTCCTCAAACTGTATTCTGTTCGGCACCTTGTAATCTTTCCTCTTTTGTTAAATCGCTCATGTGAATGAATCTAAGTTTCTTGTTTATCATATTGTTCCTGGACGTTGGTGATAACGATTCCTAGTTACGTTTGATTGCCTGTTATGTAAATCAGTACAAGTACTCATTCGCTTTTTTAAGTTTTGTATAAACATCACGGAGTTTAGTCAGACAGTATGTTTCGCTTTTCAACTGCTGAGGTTCGTGACATCGATTTCATATTTTGCCATGTGAATTGCATCAAAGAGAGCTTTAGTTTTATGAAATCGTTAGATCTTGATTACTGTTCGCGTGAATCTGTAACGCATGGCTCCCACTAAAATTTCTGTAACTTGGTAGCTTATATATAGACTGTTATTTACCAATGGATATCTCTTTAATGGCTTTCGAATTAGCGGATGAATCACTTTGAGTCTCTGGACTTCAATAAAAGATAAACAGTGCAGACGCCAGTTAATGATGAGTTTATAAAAGTCGAGGCTATTCTAACCAACTTGCTTTCGTTTTTACACTTGTATGCCTCTCAAGCTAACATAATTATGATAAGTCTGCACGCCTGATTGCCGTGGCTGATATGTTTAACAACCACCAGTTTGACTGTTTCAAACAATCTCACACCAAAATATTAGTCCATGTTTATGTTGTTATATGCCTATTAGTTCTGACAAAGTTCAGGCTGCAAGCTTCATTGACAAATCACCGTCTACTAATTTTTTAGCTAGTCCGCCTAAATTTTGCACGATTTACTATCAGGTATCCGTTGTCACTGTGCTATTTCAGTGAACTTCTAGTTTGCGTTTCAATGAAGCAGGATTAAAATGCTATTTTCAGGTTTACTAAAGCCATAAATATGCCACTTTTCAAAGTCCAGTTAAAAGTTTTCTCTAACCGGAGGAAATTATCCTCGAACATTACACAAGTTTGTATCCTATAATCACCCTATTTCTTATCTGTTGTAGTTGCGATACATCTTTCGTTGCAGCAGAAACCATTGCAGACTCAGTTTAGCCACCACAATCAGTATATATTCATGAGGGAAGTTCAGCTTTATGCAAGCAACGTTTTTATGACCATATGCCTACTCCTATTAAGTCAACAGTCAGATAAGTTTGTCATAATTTTCACCCCCACTTACTTCGCGATACATTAAATTGGTATACTAGGATTTGCTCGGTACATTTCACTCTCAACGATTTTGCGTTACTTCCTTTACTTATATGAAAGAGAAATTTTTCACCGAAGTATTCCTTTTACCATGCGTTATATTCACGTTTACTTAGAAGATGATGGTTCGCATCTCTTCTGTATACCTGTTAAGTTCAGATGGACAGTTTTCATTTTGATGTCAAACTTGTTAATATTCTGAATTTTTCATTAAATATGTGAACTAAACAATAACATTTACTTGTCCAGCGGACAACTGGATAACTGAAAAATGATCACATTTTTCCGCTTTTAATTCAACTTCACCGTTGAGACGTTTTTCTTTTGAACAGCGCTTGACACAAAATACGGCTTCATTTAAAGAACCTTTTCAATTACACTTACTGGGAACTTATAAAAATTACTCGAAATACAGTTTTGGTGGGCTGATAGGCATCCGTAAGATGTTTTACTGAAAATTATGTTTATAGCGCAGGATTATCTCCGGTAAATCACCCCTAGAGCAATCTCCTCCGAACCATTTCTGGTAAAAACCTGGAGGGTGATGTCTATCAGCTTTACTGTACATTTAAGCTAGTCGTAGCGATGTTAAAAAAGGATTACTTTTTTGAATCACGCTGTAACTTTTAGCCCTCCGCAAGGAAACTCTAAGTAAGTTTCGAGATATTTTGTCTCTCTGTGAATGAAGATGAGGTCCATGGAAAACGCCTTGTAAGCTGCACGGCAAACTATCCTAACTTGTCAAGCAAATCAGATGTTGCATACTTAAGTAACAAATATTACCGTTTACGTTGTGGAAATGCACGAAGAACGTGCAGTCAGATCCACGTGGCAAGTAAATTCATAAAGCACACTTTCCTTCAATGATAAGTACCATCAGTTCATTGTCTGTATCTGGTTAAGCAATGCAAAGATTACCACGGTATAATCACATAGTCCTGCCAAAGCGCTTGGTCCAATAACTACCAAACTAATGTTCCTAAGCTGGATACAGACTTTTACACGACCATTAGTTCTTTTACTGTCGTTGTATACGGATACTCAACAAGGTGACAGGGCAAACCCTTTTAGCAGGTGAAAGTCTGGTAGATAGTTTGATGATAGGAGATGACCCTCAGTTGCAACTGTTCATTGGTTCCTAAGAGAAGGAAGAGGCCCGAATTTTGCTTAGACATAAACGTCAACCTGGTCATGACAAGCAATTGATAATTGTCTCGTGCGTTTGCGAAACAGACAAGTTCAAGTTTGGTTGTTTTTACTCGCATTGATCTAGTCATCACTTATAGGCTTCTATTCATGCAGGCACAATTGAGCAGTAATTGGGTAGCATGATAATTTTGGCCAGACTACATTATTGAGTTCTTAAACAATCGCGATGACAACAAGCAACACCGAAATGGGTTACTAAGAGCAAAATACACTTGTATATTTAATCCTGGAGTAAACCGTCCAAAGCGCGTATCAACACAGGAAAACCTGCAGTAATTCGTGCGTGCTAGCTAACTTATAATTACGTTCTGTCTATTACTGCAAGATAGTCAATGCCGGATACAAACTGAAGACGAATCCACCTACAAGCTTCATCGACTTTCCGTTCAAAGATGAAATCGTACAGTTGCTAAAAGCAACTCAAACAATAACGCACATTTCCGGAAAATAATTACAAATAAAGTCCGGAATATTTAAAATGCTACTATTCTACAGTTGAATGAACATTTTGCTTTGATCAGGTAAATGGATGCATAATTTTATACATATTTCCTTGTCGCTAGTCGCTTTTCGTGCTAAATTAGTAGTTCGGTATGGCTGTAGACTTATAAAACCAATTCATTGAACAACCGCGAAAATTTTCAAAATCCACGCAGCATTAGGCGAACCGATGGTGATGAGATGATTCACTAATTTTTACAAACATTCAACTATAAAGTGGTTTACTTAACATTGTTTGTCTTTTTCACCGAAGGTTCGATTATTTTACTGTTACATTTGGCTTCCATTTTTAGGGACAGTTTTTTGAATTAAACCTTTCTAGTCTATCAGACTATACACCTTCAATGTTAAAAAAGCACAACAGGATGGGAACAGTATATTCAGATTTCAAAATGGCGTTCTGGTTATACCTTTCGTCCAGTGTTCAACTGTAATTCGGAGAAAAATAATCATGATGTGGTTTTAAACAATTATTATGCTGGCGAAATTGAACAAGTATTACGTAAAATAGTTTAACCACTTTCAAGGAGTTCATCACACATAATGTCGTATATAAAAATGTAGGATGATAAACTAACTAAGATATGAATACATTTCGCTTCAACTAAGGATAATATAAACCCATTTCAGAAAAGCAAAGCAACCTTTTCCCGTAACAAATTTGAACAGAGAAGTCAGAAACAGTTTTTTGCACAATGTATCTCTCGAGCACATTTCGCTGCATCTCATCAGGTACATACTGCAGTCTGTGTGTTTATATAGCAAAGTTCAATGGGCATTGTGAAGCTAAACAACAAAATCAACAACCACACCAACAAACGCACACTCACACACATCCACACACGTCAAT
>JTDE01000266.1:283992-299048 GCA_014338405.1 Paragonimus skrjabini miyazakii
ATTGACGTGTGTGGATGTGTGTGAGTGTGCGTTTGTTGGTGTGGTTGTTGATTTTGTTGTTTAGCTTCACAATGCCCATTGAACTTTGCTATATAAACACACAGACTGCAGTATGTACCTGATGAGATGCAGCGAAATGTGCTCGAGAGATACATTGTGCAAAAAACTGTTTCTGACTTCTCTGTATAAACCCATTTGATTGAAGAACCTCCTTTTATCTGAGTCGCGCTGTTTCGTCTCAGTCACTTCTCACTAAAGGTAAACGTACCATCTGAATCCAGATTTTTTTCAGCCCTCATTTACTCCTTCATTTCCATTAATTTCATGAGGTTAACACATGTTGCGGTATTCTCAAAATCTTAGTAACCTTTACCACAATTTTATCCCCACGTATGTCTTGTGTTACATTCATCCATTCACAACACGATTGCTGACTGGAAAATTAAGCCACTCCCACCAACGCAATGAAACCCTTGTAGACAGTTGAATTAAACCATTGTTACTTAAGGTCCCCTGTTTCAAGTTAATCAGGAACGGTGAACTAACGAGTCAAACGATCATAGTAGCATTTTACAGAAGTCAGTGGACTACTTTCTAGTTGGCAGTAGCGTCGACGAAATTTAAAAATATCACGTAAAATTCCCCAGCGTAGTCCTGAGAGATACTGTGTAGCGAATAAGCTTTTTTCAGTTATTCATTATCAAACTAAATGCAACACAATCGTATCACATATTTTACAGGGGAATCATGAAAGGGGTAAACGGAAAACGGGTGATTATTGAATGTGTGACAATCAATTGACTGACCTCATTCGCTGTTCCCCGTTTACCCCCTTCATGACTCCCCTGTAAAATGTGTGATATGAATATGATATATTTAGCCTGATGATGTATCACTGTAAACGGGCCAGTTCGCTACACAGTAGTTAAAAACATCTCCCTAGAAGGTACGACTTTTCAGCTGGGAATTGGCGCACAACCAGTGCACTCCGACACAGTTGAAAATGGGTGTCGTGGGAATATGTTGATAGAATCAGTTTCCTTTTCATTGTCTTTGTATTCACTGGCAAAGCCTATCAGCGACTCTTGATGTTAGGCTGTTTAGATATGTATCCGACTGTTAGATTTTGTGAAAAGCGCAAAGTATGTGGCTCACCAATGACAGATTTGATTTTTCCATAATACACCCTTTCATTATTGGGCACTGACAGTGCGTAGTAGGTGAGAAGTGTCTTTAGGAGGCCGGGAAACTTATTGTCATCAAAATGATAGTCGCCATTCTTCAAAATATCCCCATCAAATCCAATGATTGTTTCGACAATAACCGATCCGCGACGAGCGTGCTGCACACCACAGTGGTTGAATGCTTTGTGAACAGTAGCGTGCATGTGAACGCTTGTGTTAATCTGAAAAATATCATATTAATTATGCCCAACATGTAATGGTAGTGGAAAAGGAAAACATATTGTTTCATAATTACAAGTGACAAAGCAGTAACTAATCAAATATCTGTGACGTATGGTTAAGGGCTTCTACTGTTGTGAGTTGCACACCGTTCACATTCGATTTCACATGTCGCATTCACAAAGTCGTTCCTGATGGTTCCATCGAAAATGATAAGCCATGGTATACTACTGAAATATCATCCATCACTTAATGTTTCACCATGAACAAGATTTTTTGACCAAAGAGTTAGCATGGCAGTTAGTCAGGGAGACAGGACATTCCATGTACCATTCAGAACTAGTCGTGATTGAAACCTAAGAACTGGTGGGTTGTTTACGCAAGATGCGATTTCACAGCAGTCATTAAACTTCATCCGCAAATAACTTAGCTGTAATTTAACGTCTAGTTGGTACAAGTAACCACTGTTTTGTGGAGTTAACCACTAGGAAAATAAAGCAGAATATGACTACTGAAAGTATTCAGGCCTTCACGTTAGCCAGAAGTATTTTTCCCCTTATTTCACTTATATTTTTATAGACGTAGTAGGTGACTCAAGTGTATTGTTCTAATGACTTGATTTATATGTAATTGTCTTCAGTTAATTTACTAAGGCTTACTGAACAATTGGTGTACAAAGGCACTTGAAACATGTCGTTGTCTTGTTGCCAATTTCACCGATCCTGGCATAAAAGATCATCTAAATATCCTTATTGTCTGTAGACACAAACCTCGATGAGAATACAATTAAGTATAGTTTACTTTCAAGCAGAAGATAACCGAAAGTGATTAAGAACACCTGTTAGCGGGAAGACTGTTAAAACAATCATATAACACGGTAATGTACATTTTGTTTCGTAAGATAATTTAGATTGAGTATAATCTCACCGATTCACAGAGATTGGTTTGCAAGACCGATAATTCCGGTGACCATTCTTCATAAGCAGCTTTCCATTCTATTGGCTCCCAGTCTTTGTACGCTGTTCCCGTAACCAATAGCCCTGTTAGACAATGGTTTCAATTAATTCTTCTGGTATCATCAGTATAATGTTCACAAAAAAATAATATAAGATCGGTTAGTAATTTTCTAAGCAAAACTGACCTTTTTACACTGTGATTGACAGCATTACTAACAAGTGACCGTCACAGTGTGCGAAATTCTGTCAATTGAGTGTTTAACCCACACTTGTGCTTATTGTTGAACGGTTTATCATATTAAGTGTTGTACGCTGGGTTAGCTTAATTTCCGCCTGTAAATTTCAGTATCTCATTGGTAGTTTGACAGTGATAGAACAGAAGAGACAAGAGACTAGATTTTAATTCACGACCACATTTTCTTCTAATCGCAAAGGAAAATCAGAAGCAGAATTTGTATGTAACATGATTACTAGGCTCACACATATCACAATCAAACTTCGATAATGATGCTACTCTATGTTCAGGCTGAAAGGCGCAGCTAAGTAAGGCGAAACTGTTAGACATAACCACGAAATCAAATTAATTTGGCATATAACATATGCTCCGTCCTATCCTCAAAACTCTGACATTAATACAGCTGCGCGATACGCATTAAACTTCAGTACACCATACCTTTATTTGAAAAACCGATTACTGTCATAAACTTAAATGGAAACAAAATAACAAGTTGGTCTCCTGTTTTGGTATTTACTAGGCTAAATTAAGGTGGTTGATTCTAATACCCCAGAGGCGGACATTTTCCGACGTCAAGCTCATCCGTAAACTGGTGTAAATCGTCAATGCCAACCAGTTGGTCCCAGTGACCAACAGCAAAGTGGTGGACAGCTGTTTTTATCTAGTTTGGTATTTTCAGCATCACACACGCCGTAGAGTCGAACCCACAATCCGTGAATAAGCGGCAGATGGCAGTCCACTAGTCCACGAAGTCACCTTCGCTGAGGTTTGCTGATCTGCTGCTTTTCTTTCCGCTCGTAAGCTGTTTTCGTAGTTAGACTGCAAACGACCAGGCATTGCACACAGTTTTAGAAAGGGTTGGGAAAGGGTTTTTGTAAACAGTTTTTCAGCTTCTTCAGAAGGTGTGACATGTGCCTTCTGGTTTGTAGGAAAGCCACAAAAAGGGCTGATCGATTTCAGTCGATGAGTGAAAGGAAATGCAACAGCTCAGCAAACTAACGTTTGAACCAACGTAAGGACATTTACTCACTAGTCAAGAATGCAGTTTAACGACTTTAATATTGCTGATGGCTAATTGGAAAACGCTGCTTGCGAACAGTAGGCGCACTTGCCGCTATTTAACCATTGTTATTTGTACAGCAATCTCCATTGCTCTACGGCATTTCAGTTCCACATTACCCTCAAATCACCACATAGTTGCCGTTTGCTTCTTCGTTCAAAGCAATCTTTACTAGTAGATTTCAGATGTTTAGGGAACACTGTCAGAAACGGGTTGATTATATAAATGTAGACTAAAACTTGACGTGAATCATTCAACAAGCAATAGTCAAAAAGTATAAACTCACAATGGGTGTTTTCAGCATTTGTATCTATAAAAAAATTTGGAAAGGTAATCTTACATTCAGCTCACGTTATAAAATGCAACCAGAATAATTGTCAGTATGATGGATGAGTTAAACATAGGGAGACAAATGTAATAACTTGTCCAATAGTAACTTACTAGAAATAAACAACAGGTTGATGAGTATTATCAGCAGTGTCAACATAGCTGTGATCCACACCGACCTAAAAATAAGCGAGATAACCACAACAATACATTGTTTTATTCATTTGGTACACTGAGTAGTAACAATATGGTCAAAAATTTTAAGTTCAAATGAAACGGTAGAAAACAGTATGCTGTTAGTTGCAGATTATTGATTGGCCTATAGTTTTTCTAAACAACGGAAGAACGGATGTCAGTTAAGAAGCAAACAGGAACACATTCGAAACAGTTATCTAGTTATTACCATCCAACGCGATGTGGACGAAGGCCCCGGACTGACTTACTGCCAAAGTAGAAATGACTAACAGACTGTACTGAACTAGTGTTGGAAAACAGTGCTCATTCAACTTCATGAGTGACATGAAACAGTGGCATATTTAGTGACACACAATTCATACTAATTTTTTCCTATCGCGTGGAAAATAGCAAATATGACACTGAATGAGCTAATTCCGGTATAGTTTGGGGACATTTTTATTTATTCTAAAAATTAATCAATTTTGCCGATAACCTACTACTTTTTAAGCAGATTTTTTACAGCACAGGTTAACCAGCCCCAAACTCAAGAAATTTAAATAGATCACAAGGAGAGGTCATGCGTCAAGCACTGACACTACGGTGATAAACACCACAATCAAATTAGTGGATTTTAGCAGGTAACAAAGAAAGCAGATATGAGATCTGTGGAAGTAAATGACATGGTCATTTGGTGTGAGCAAAGGGGCAATGGTGTTTGCTCCATTTGAAGACTCAGGTCAACCAACAGACTAACCCGGTCACTTGGATCGTTCCAAAATCGGCCGTCCATTGTCAAAAGTATCAGGTGATCTATTTTACCTACAGGCTCCATGGCATTTGTGATTTCTTCTGTAAATGAAACCAGTTGCGTCTGATAATCTTTAAACCTGTACCTGATTGGTTTCACACTAATATTTGCGATCGCTTGTTCTTTCAAACCTTTGAAATTCTTAATTTGAACTAAGATTCAGTGGACTGCCGTCATCTTTTATAAAATAGCTTACATTCCTACCCTGTCCACATTCGCAGAGATAGTCTTCGAGGTCCCCCTTATACAATATCCGTCATGATGTTTCACTTCTTGCGCTCCCAGTACATAGTTAGGCACTCATATGACTAGCTTTTAAGGAACTTGAAAATGGTAAACATCACTTTTGTTGAAATTCTTGCTTCTTTCTCTACTGATTCACCGTCTTGTGCGTACATAAGTAGTCGCCACTAGTTTCAGCTTATTCCGCAATAGTTTAGTCCAGAATTGCCAAGTGTCGAACAGAAATCTTTTCTAAATACTAGGCATTCAAATCTGTTAAATCGTTTAGTACACCATAATAATTGTATCCATACGACACCCCCCATAATTGTGACCTCTTCTCAAAAAAAGAAGTAGTAAAATCACTTTTTACTTGGTAACGATTGTTGTTAATTACATGTGCGGAAATTGAAGGCTTTAATATCCCTCCAATCATGATTGTAGTCTAACCACATTTTCCGCATATGTCACAAATCAGAGGACACTTGGAATGTTTGCGTTCAATCTAAGTGGGTAGATGAATAGAACTGCTATTCATACTATCAAAAGCCATATTTTTGTTTCTCAGTTATAATGGTCGAAATATTTCGCGATATACATTGGCATACAAAATATATATGGTTGCCTACCAAATCTTACATCGACTATATAGGGAGCAAATTTTAAGGTAAGATTCGCGTACTGTTGAAAAGTTAATCTGTTCAGGAAGTAACCTGTACAGAAGCAGGTCGAAGAAAGTTTTCAGTATTCGCTCCAGTCAGCTGATGAAATCGAGATGGTCAGTGGTCAGAATATTCAGACCACTTTCTTTACTTGTCTAAAAGGATAGATCCAAGAGTGATAACCATAGAGAGGTTTCAGGTGCCTGGATGTTAAATTTCAGATAAATGATTTTTTACCAGTCTGTTCAGTGGTGTATTCACGTGATGAGAAATTCGTACGCACCCCAACAGTTCCAACCTACTAGTTTATCAAATGCTACCCAAGTTTCACAGCAGTAGTTTAAATACATTATCTAACAGGACACTTTTTCTCCGTGGTATAATTACAGTGTATCGCTCTGTAGACGGAGTTTGAATGTGCTGCTTCTGATTCACGTAAAGTCTTCTTCAAGTGACGCAGTGCTCTGCTGGACATCTAACAACAGGGCAAATTTAAAATGTGAAGTCTTAAACACTAAAGTTTGATCAACAAGGATGCCTGTATGTTGACACCATCAGTCAAGTTTTTTTTCTGTTGGATGCCTGAGGCATCTTCGTGGCTCAGCAAGCGCTAATAAATGTTTCCTTAAAGTATAACGTATTGAAAAATGCTACATAGAACTGGGGCATGTACGGGTATAGCACTTTTATGCCTCGTTACGGAAAGCAAGTCCAGAAAAATATGAGAAGCAATACCTGTAAAAAATTATTCTTACATTTTTGAAACTGATCAGTTTGCCTCTCAAACTAAGATTAAACTACACTTCTGCTTCACGTGAATTTCGACCGTACTCATTATGTCTTACTTGCAGCTCGTCACACCTACTCACGGAACACGAACACAGATTGATGACAAACAGTTATGACTTTGTCAACAAAACTTGATCATCACGAAAAGTTTTAGAAGCCGCCGCATTCAGAAAGATTTTTCACTTGAGCTTAATGAAACTTAGAGCCTCTTTTTGAAAGGGGCTGTTTGATGTCTATTAAAATGTACTTGTGAATAGTATGTGCATCACGTAAATCAAAGTTCCAATCAATTCCCGGCGACCACTAAACTCATCAGCAGATTTACCGAATTTTGAGTTCAAACATTCTTTCGGAAAAGGGATACGTAAAATTATGAATGAATGTGAAATTCATGATCACTACGTTTTGGTATTTTGATTACTTAAGTGAAGTGCCTTGGTATGCTTTCGCTGACCCTCACTTATCTCTGTTTCATCAATTCTGATAATTCTACCATATTTGTTACCAAGGCTGCAGTGGACGAACACCACATGCATGTATTGTACACCAAAATCGCCAGAAAACGAATGTTGCACATCTGCTAAAATTTATGTCCAAGAGTTTAAGGTTTATGATCTGCAGTCATTAACATCTCAGAAAATAATTCCAATTTCATTAGGCGGGGAATGACATGTGGCTCTTCAATCAATAAACATTTGAAACGCCCCGCTGTACTACATTCATTCATTTAAGTATCTATTTTAAACTAAGTAATTTAGCATTCGCCATCGTTCGTTTTGTTGTGATGTTAACTTTATCAGATATTAGTCAAAACAAAACGACCTATATGCATCATACTGAAAGTTTCTTACAATAAACAGGTAAAATTTTGGTGTATCAGAGGTAAACATCATTTTACATGCTCGCTATGAATCTTGTTGACAAACCCGCTTTAATTCTTACGGAATTTCAACCTAACCTTGAACATACCATGTAACCATGATGGTTACATCATAAGAGCTCGACTGGAGTCCACATTCCGGGCTTGATAGAGATGTGTACTACTGATAAGCTTTAACAAGAACAAAAACCTGTTGACTGCAACGTCGGTGAAAATGCGAAAATTATGATCAACTGTTAGTGCTGTTCAGTCGTAATCTGCTACGCGATGATTACAGTAAATATTATGTGGCAGAATAATCCTGGTGAGGAAGGATTCATTAAGTCCTGAGTTTACTGCTGAGGCACAGAATTGATAACATTTTCTAAACTTACCCTTACGCCGAAGTTTTCTTGTTGTGACTGCGAAGACTACATATCCGCGACTACATGTGCTACTTGGGTACAAAGTACAGTTGTGCACGCAAGTTTGTGTCATCATGGCAGCTAAATATTTGTATTGATCACTTAAGTAGGCTGATAGCCAATGCAAGAGGACGTTTTCCTGAGATGTATTTTAGTCAGGTTCTGTTTATTTAAGTCGAACAAGAATGGGTTTAAAGTCCGACTTCATGACTACTATTTGCGTAGGCTGATCGACGGTGGCAGCCGTCTTAGCCGGAACCTGTAGAAATTTTCGTAGCTTTAATTACCACCAAACCTCATCAAACAAACTCAGCCCTTGGCATTTGAAAGACATTTAATTAAACATTGTCGAGCGAATTAAATTTATTTTCACAGCTTTGACTTCGTGGACTTCTGTGGTTTAACCCTCAGTATCCTTGTCACTAACACTGTCATAAACTATACGTTACTGATAGATACAATCTGAAGAATAATCCACCAAACTTTCGTCATGGCCATCTTTTAATAAATGTTGTGCAAAATACCAGAAATTTTGTAGCCCTGAATCACTTGTTCTTAGATCCCATGAACAAATTGTCCGATACTGCTAGAGTTTATTGCAACTGTTGAACGTAAATGATTGTCCTGCCATTAGATAAACTGTATTTTCATGCACTACGTTCCAATCAGCAGAGCACTATGTCACAGTGGAGATCCGTCATGCCTTTGGTAAGGACTGCAGAGCCATGTGTACAAACACAGTCCCAACTTCATGTACTTGGTTCAATACCATGTGACAAAGTCTACACAGTACATCAAAATTAGAAAGTATTAACAGTGACTGTACTCTCAACAGATTAACTTCCTGTTTTCGTTTTAGTGTATCACCTTCTTTTAACTTTGCGTTATTTTGCGTATTTCGTTTCCGCGAATAGGTATAAGGTTATTACTGGACCTTTATGACTTACGTACCATTACTTCTGGGGCAAGCCAAACATTTTCTCTAAAATCTACTTGTTCTTTTGTTAGGTGTATTTGCCTGCTTAATTGATGTGTCTGTATTTGGCACAATGATTCACTTTAATCCAGCTCACTGGTAACGAAATAAGTACGTCATGTAACCTAAACACTGTTCAATTTTATCCGTTTCTAACGTGAAATATCAAATTTCTCATGATATGCGGGAAGCGACAGCAGAGGAAATAAAAATTCACGCTTTACACGAGAACAATAAATTTATTGTTTTCAAAGCAGACTGCTTGGGTCAAAATTACGCACACAGAACCCGATGGTGAGTATTGATAATCACTGTTTCAGAAAACGTGAATCATGTTTGGTCTAGACGATGTGGTAACATGTTAAACAACTTGACCGCATCAACAACATTATCCGCCTTCATGGTCGGTCTTTCAGTGTCAGGCCGCGTTTCTGTTTTCATGTCATGTTATTATCGTCTACTGCGTCAGCCACTATGACAAATGTTCAGTCACTTTTTATCGTAATTATTGATCCCTCTTGCAGATGTGGGTCTTACTACAACTGCAAGTGAACCGCGATACCACGACAAACACAACATTTCGGTAAGATGCAAGTGTGAGTGACCTGAACAACAATTCGAGTTAAAGTGGGAAAACGCAATTCAGGCGCAGGTTGTGAGCAAGCTAATGCAGACTGCAATTTACGACTTACATCAGTTATGATATGGCCATCCTTGAAGAGAATGTGCAGTAGTACATGTTTGTTTGCAGATATGCAGATATCATTCTGAATCGCCTGCGCTTGCCATGATTATAGACAGAAATTTTGGGGTATTTCTTTAACGCTAAGATCTTTCTTAATACTGCCTGCTCTTCTTGTGAACAGTCACTAGTGCAAATCTGTAGGGCTTTATAGGAGTGTTCGTGTGACACGGTGTTGGAGTAAAGGTGAGCAATGTGTCTAGGAAAGGTAGACTGTCGTTTAACTTCGCCTAGTGAGAAACAGTACGATTCTGACATGAGGAACGTAGAAGTTAACAAAGTGTCAGAAAATCAATGTTAGGGGTTGAAATTAAAATTACGTCTATATGCCATTGAGGAACGCTTGTAAGGACTTCGAATAATTGCATTTCAATCATGCCTAAAATCACATCCGCAAGCTTCGAATTGTTTTATAGGGCAGTCCTTCAAAATCGGACATTATGCATTCGCAAGATTATGACTTCCATGAAGTAATCAACAGGGATATATATGTTCCAACTGAAAATAAAATTACACATAAAATTCCTCTCTGGGTAGAACGTTAGTAAATAAGGCGTCGACATCGATAAAATACCACATTTGATAAATGACTAGTGTGTTCTTCAATACTTATGACAATAGGAAGCTCTTTCTTCGGAGCAAAACATGAACATTTGGCGTAAAAGGTCGAAAATTTTTAACTACCAACTATCAAGCATGTTCGGATGCAGAATCTGTCTTAATGGTGCACCATGCTTGTGTGATTTCGATGCACTTAGTAACTTTCTTGTGCGTACTTCCTTTGGCTTAACTTCACACTAAGGAAATCCCGAAATGTATCGAGATAGGAGTAAAATGTGAAATCCCTTCAGCTGTTCCCTTAAAAGAAAGATATTATCCGGCAAATTGGCTGCATGGAACTTTCGTGCGTCTGCGAGAATATTTCCCTTTGAACTCATAGTCAGCCATGCTCAAGATCACCGTAACGGATTATGTGTCTGGTGGAAAAAATTATGCCTTCACTCATCTGCGTTGTTTGTGAGCCTGGCAGTTTTAAAAAAGAGAGTAGGGAACGAGAATCGTTTTCTGTGTTTGAACATCAGGCTACTTACAACGCAATAAATATGATAACAGCAATTGCGGAAAGTCAGAAAAAACGGTCAATAAAGGTTATGGAGAGCGTGTTTGCTTTCCGTTACGCGGTCATTGTTCCAACTTGTGAGCTTGACTGGCTGTGGGCCAGGGAAGCTTAAGTGTCCACACGAATTCCTTCCGAATGTAAAGGTTAGATGTGAGCGATCGGACACTAATGGCCCCGGCAGCTGTCAAAATTCGGAATCTCCTCATTTCGTATCGATTTCTTGGCGCTCGGTAGACAATCTGAAAAGCATCTTTCTTACTAACAGAGTGGCTAAAGTCGGACAAATGAGCAATAATCGCGTTTCTGTCAATAAGAAAAACGCTTTTTCGATAGTCTACCAAATGTCAAGGAATCGATCAAAAATGATGAAAATACGAATCCCGAAGACGGCAATATACAAGTAAGTAGGAATTGTTGTTTAGGATGTGGGTGACGTGCAAAACAATCGATATTTTCATCAAAGTTATCAACAGTTATGTATAGGTCGGTATTTGCACTAGAAGCGGCATGCAATTTATTGCACGCAGCACTAGGTGTTAAACTAGGATTCTTACTGAGCCTTGCAACAAAAGGTTTATCACACGAGTTAGTATGTCCACTACATATATAAAAGGACCAAGAAATTCAAATGGATGATAGACGCTTTTTTTACCAGAGAATTAATATTTTCAGATTTCATACTTATTAAAATGGAAATGTTATCTAAATTTGGCTCAGAACGAAGCACCTCAGATCACTAAGCAAATCAGTTACAGCGGTAATCTGCTACAGTTCCACGGGTATGACTTCTCTATCCAAAAACACCGTACGGAGGGAGCTGGACAGGCTGATGTTTGCTCATGCTTCATAAGAAACCACCACGTCCCATAGGAATGTAGCGACTATGATAAATGATGTTTTTGATAGTCGCATTCACATGTACATTTTTTGTGATCTTGGTTTTTTACCTACTTGTGTTTTGGTCAACCTATAGCATTTGTAATATCCGTCCTGGGGCTAAAAACACAACTCGCTCGGTGCCTCGCTAGCTTGACGTGCTTCCTCTGTACAGTCTATTTTTCAGGGTAGGTACTAATACACGAGGGTCAACGCGCTGACTCTTTGTTTTTCACTGTCGATCGGTTTTCGATAGACTACAGATTGGATATTAATTTGTTGGACCAGTTCCAACAGCAGAGAAAATAATTTCTCGCCGGTTCTCTGACGCCATCCGAGCCGGCTGAACTACGGTCGCCAGCATCCAACGTGTTGTCACTCTGGATTCTACAACGGAAAGAACTGACTTCACGTCTAGATGAGGAGGTAGGGACCAACTTCACTCCCGTTAAGGTAAGATATTGGAAGTGAAACAGGTTAGTGTTGTATATCAATATATTTTATTTTAAGAACTAATGAGAAATGAACCACCAATGGAGATCTAAAAGGAAACGAAAAACTGACCAAGGAAAAGAAACAAAAGGACGATATGTGACAGTAACGCTTGCACGAAGAGTTTGCCGGAGACTATTCGGTAATCCTTGAGAAATTTCGGATAATTAGTTGGCAACCCCTTGCGTTCTTCTTAAAACCGTTGCAATCCACTGAGACTCGACGCAGTACTTCCGGGCGAGGTTTGTTTGCCATCTATCTAGCCATAAGCTGTTTTCGGCATGTTGATGAAGGCTGACGGTTTACGGTCTACACTGACCATAAACTATTGGTGAATTCTATGAACTCATCGTCCGACAGGCATTCCCTTAGAAAAATCAAGTACCTGGATTACGTCACTTGGTTTACGACAGACATACGGCACGTTTCAGGTGTTCTCAATCCTATCGCTGACGCCGTCTCACGTATATGCAAAGTAAGCGATTCTATGCCTATTTATCTTGATTTGGCCTCTATGGCTGCCGCAAAAACAGGCGACCTCAAAATAGGGCAACTCAGCCAACATAGCTCACTCAAAATACGGCCTGTTCCCCTAACTTCCTCTGAGGACACCATCCTGTATGATATTTCACAAGGCGTACTGAAGCCTGTAGTGCCCTTACCTTTACGTCGTTCAGAGTACAACGCACTGCATAACCTATCATACCCTGGCATACGTGCCTTAGTAAGGCTTGCTACTGGATGCTTTGCATGGCCTGAAGTGAATCACGACGTCCGAAATAAGGCTGGCCGCTGCCTAGAATGTCAACGTTCTAATGTCCATAGCCATACTAAGAGCCCCATCGGTGCCTTGCCGGCACCCGACGCACGTCTTCATCACGTGTACGCTGATCTCGTCGGGCCGCTACCGATTTCTAACGGTTTTACTTTCCTTCTGGCTTGCGTCGACCGTTTTACTAGGTGGCCAAAGGCAATACCACTTCTCGAGTACGCTTCCGAAACGGTGGTTCGCGTCTTTTTCGAACGCTGGGTAGCCCAGTTTGGTAGTCTCGCTTTGGTAACTACTGATGGTGGTTTCAATTTTGAAGGATATTTTACACATTTCCTGAACACTCTTGGGTGCCGCCATATACGCAATACCGCTTATCGTTCGGAAAACAACGGGATGGTAGAACGTTTTCATCATCAGTTAAAATCAGCCCTCATCACGCAGTCGAACCGTTCCTGGCAAGAGTCATTACCGCTTATCCTTCTTGGGTTGCGAAACACCATCAAGATGGAATTGAAGGCCAAACCGGCTCGACTCGTCTTTGGTCGCACCATACATTTGTCCAACGAATTGGTGTCTCCTTCGGCAACCAAACCTGTCGATTACGGAAAGTATGTAGCACGCTCGGCGAATCACATGTGACGGCTGCGTCCAGCTGAACCACGAGAGCGGTCGTCACCCATGCACCTGCATTAAAACTTTCGTCCTGCTCTCAAGTCTTCATAAGCGAAGACTGCTCATGCAAGCCTCTCAACCGCCACATGCAGACCCTTTTCGCGTGTTACAACGAAGCGAAGTCTTTCACTGTCGAGCGTGATGGCAAACGCGGTGTCATTATAATTGGTCGGATTAAACCCGCGTTTATTGAAGAAGATGAGCCCAGTGTTTTGCCTACATCTGCAGCTTCGCCGTTCGATTCTGAACATATGTCAAATACACCTGACTGCAGCCCTTCGCCTTCCTCTACACTGCATGAACGACATGATGGACGCGTGCGAAAGCCTGTAAGTTTCACTGAGTACGTTAGCGTTTCCGAACTACAAAATGCTCGTTCATCACAGCTGTCCATTTACCGTTATTTAATGTCAGATTTTTTTCGGTATACACTAACCCGTTTTCTCCGAGTTCTTTTTGAGCGTGATATTTGCACAACCGGTTTGCAATATTGGCCGACGAATTGAGAAGTATCAGATGTTAAACGGATTACCGAGGTCGAAAAATCCATTAACACGGCGAGCTTGTTTTTCCACCTGCTACAGGTATTTCACCATTTGTTAAGTTTTAGATTACCTGTACCTGGTGCAATTGAGAGAAAACCACTGAAGATTATCGTTTAACATTGGATAAAACTATCTCCTTTTTTCTCACCTGTGAGTAGCAGTTTGGCTATAGTTACCTGAAGTTTGGGCTAGCCTTAAAGGATATAACCACCCTCTGCACGGATGGAACAGGAGGTAGAAGAGAAGAATCGGCAACCTGTATCAACACATCTCCTAAGGAATTGCTAGTTAAAGCTGAGTACTTGGTGTCATTTGAGGCACCTTATATTGCCGAATAGCGTAAGGGGTTCCAACCGTTGGTTGGTGGGATGTACTACTGTGTTCCGTTTTTCGATGATCTCGAACATGGAATAAAATTGTTTTTCGAAGTGGAGGTAAAAAAAACCTAAAAGTTTTGGATATCACCGGGAAGAGTAAACTCAACCTAACGGAAGTGAAAATTCTGGTTTATTCGTATGCGTTGGAGCAACGTGATACACTGAGCGCATCACAGGCTTCACTTGGTAGCATGCTGGCCATAATCTGTCGCAGCTGGATTATTTATTCAGTAACGAAGCTGATAGTTGATAACTTTGCAATCAGCGCACCACTCGGACCAAGTGATTACGCGGTTGTCTTATTCGACCGCATCTGCGGAACGAACCTGGTCGACTCAACGACTAATAAATGCAGAAACTTCCGGGGATCGGACGTGGAGAAACTACATGGCTACTTGACAACGCAGTCCTGGGTGAACTTCACTCCGTAGATGATCTCTGTGAAAAGCCTACTGCCATCCTTTCCGCAGCCGTTGGTGAATCCACACCGTTATCAGGCTCCAAACGGAACTAACCCCCAAGTCAACTATGCTCTAGTACACTCAAACCTATCCTGAAGAA
>JTDE01000267.1:10683-21986 GCA_014338405.1 Paragonimus skrjabini miyazakii
CCATATGGGGCTTGGTAGTTAACACCATGTCTAGTCGGGATTGCCTGTGACCTTCTGTCCACCGTGTGGGTTGATTGACATGCTAGGTGAGTCCTACTTCCTGCATGAGGTTGTAGAATTCCGTGACCGCAGTACCAGATGTTAGCCCGCTGTAGAAACCTGCTTGCGGGAGGTTGAAGTCTCCTAGAACGATGATGCGATGTCCATTAATTGCGGTGGCCCGTCTAATGGCACTATGCATTTTTTCATCGCATTCTAGGGCTGCGGACGGGGCACGACAAGTGACGCCGACAATGACTTGTGATGAGTGGGGTGTTCTAACATTTATCCACAGGGACTCTTCAAGTGAAAGCAGGGTTTGGTCTCTGTTTAGGGTTACGCGTAATTCGGCACCAACGTACATTGCTACGCCCCCACCTCTGCTGGCTAGCCGACTCTTGCGAAAGAGAGCATAACCAGGAATTTCTATCTCATGATCGACTATGTCGGGCGTTAGCCATGTCTTCGCTACACCTACGATCTTGGGCTTCTTTGAATCGACAAGCTGTCGCAGTTCCTTCACTTTGTTTTTTAGAGAATGAACATTAGTAAACATACACCATCAGCTAGATACGCATAACTGCTTACCCGTATCTGGGATAGTGTCTGCCTTCAGATGTGTAACGGGCATTACCTGATCTAAGTCGACCCTTTTGAGGTCGGCTGTACCAGGTTTTTTTGACTGTGCGGGAGGTGGTGGGCTACTGATGACTTCCGGTATCTTGGTCATCTTCACCACACTTGCTTCCATGGCAGGTATGCCAGTAAATGGTGATCCTCGCATAGACCTTGGTTTATCTGCATGAAGTTGGATCTCAGGTGGGAAGCTGTTTTTACCGTATACCACCTCTGAATCACAGTGGACAACAAATCACTTGTGAATAGAGTGATTCCTAATAGTCTGGGGGCTGAGATGGAGCTCAGGTGTACTGAGCACGGAAGGCGTTGGATAGACCATGCTCCACATTCGCCTACGTCTAAGTTTAGTTTGGCTCGGATAAACTTCCACTGGTCTATGTCATGCTTATGCGCGTGCAATGCATCCGCGTCCTTCAGCTCCTCTACGTCGTGTACAACTAGACTGCAAGTTCCGTCATACTGAGAACTTTGGGGGTCGTGATATGTCGTTCGTCGAGCCTTCCTGATCACCCAGGGGAAGTCAGGCCTCGCTCTTAGACAAGAGTTCTTGAGTCTAGGCAGGGAAGATGCTGTTAAGAGAACCCCCTCGACGTCTTCTATCTGGCCGAGCGTGACAAGGATTGGCCGAGAGCGTCCGTCTTGGTGGGGCTTACGAAGCCTGCATAGCGTAGGTTTATCTTTCACGCCTAGCTTACGTTGATCGCAAAGGGATCTCCACTGCAACAGATCAACAACTTCTTTCTGATTGAGCAACGTACCTTCGCTTTCTGCAGCGTTATAGATAATGAGATTATGTCTAGCGAACTCCGGGCAGTGACTACGCCTGGGCGTATTTGTGCCCTGTGCTCTGAGCTGAGGGACGGCTATGTGATTGCGGCTTTCGACTAAAGGCTTAGAGCTTTCTTGGTTCGTGTTGATGGGTGACTTGGAGGTACCAACTTGCTGGGACATGGTAGCGTTGCGATTACCACGCTTCCGCTTAGTGCGGCTTGTCGAAGCTGGTTTACTAACCAGTACAGGAGATGGGGCGGACTTTGGTTGTGTGGCCAAGATGAGGTTGCCTGGCGTTTGGTTGTGTGTGGCCAGGATGAGGTTGCCTGGCGTTGAAGTATCGGGACTGCATATTGTAGAGATTGAAGAACTGACTAAATCGCTTGTTCTGTCTGGATCCTGAGTGATGGTGTTCTTACGGTTGTTTAGGCGGCATGTTACAGAATGGTATCTGAGGGCCGGAGTGGGTGAGTCTCGGAGCCTTAAATACAAGTCTATGGGGAATTCGGGGTCGAACATGTAGTGAACCCAGTAATTACAGAAGTCACAGGTCATGGCTTTGCTGCGAGGCCCTACTACCTTCGAACACGGACCACAAACGTCGGCAGTCGGACTAATGGCATGTCCCGTGCTAGTAAACTAACTAATCTGCAGAGCTTATAAAGTTTAGGAAGATAAGGATAAGGAACAAGGCGAATAGAACTTGCCTAACGTGCTGTCCGGTGAGTCTCTATGGTGCCACGAGTTATTGCTGTGTTGCTGCAATGAATGGTATGTCATTGGCAGCATGTGGCGACTATAGTAAATGATATTTTTGATAGTCGCATTCACTTGTACATTTCTGATGATCTTGGCATTCTGCCTACTTTTGTTTTGGTCAAGCTATTCCATTTGTAACATCCGTCCCGGGGCTACAATGACAACTCGCCTCGTGCCCTGCTTGCTTGACGTGCTTTTCTCTGTACTCTATTTTCCAGGGTCGATACTAATTCACAAGGGTCCACGCGCTGAGTTCCTGCATTTCATTGTCGATCGGTTTTCGATAGTGACCACAGACTGGGTATTAATCTGTTGGACCATTTCCAACAAGCAGTGTCACGAGATGATTTATGTGCACCAGAAGTAACTGGAGAGTTTTTGAAGCCTTCTATTGCAGAATTGGCGCTTCCACCTAGAAAATTTGTGAAAACAAAGTCGTTTTATCTTCTCCTTAGAAATTCGTCAAGTTAAATAACAAATTTAACACATGAAATTGAGTTCTGTTTCTTATTCCCACGAGCATCCAGGACGCAAAGAAAATTTTCCCGATGAATTGATGAATGATCTTGTGAAAGCAGACAATTTTCCAATTACCCCAAGGTGGACTCGCGAATTCAACACAATCATTCATACGCCTGCTTCCACAGTCGAAACAAGGCGCAGAACCCACGTGGGATCATCAGGACTTTCGGCGTTCAACGAACTTGGATTACTGGCGTCCCGGAAGTTCTCCCGCGAGTCGTTTAACCAATTTATACTGGAAATGAGGCGATTTCTTCAGACGTGCCCGAGCAATCCATTGCCGTCTTACTTCCCTGTATATGAAGAAATGCCGGCATTCATCGTCGATTTGGACGCTACTACAACCTCCAGCCAAACTGCAGCCACTAATGTGGCAGACAACACAATCGATCTTTCTTCAACATCAGTTGACCAACCGGGCGCATCAACACCGATCCCCCGACCATCCGTCGGCAAAGTCTTCTTATTTCCCCGTCCACCACTCCCTAAGCGGCCGCGCGAAATCACGACAGTTCTCCACTACCCAAAACCAGGACCCAGCACCAGACCACTTCAAATGACGCCGCAACTCTACAATCAGGAAATCGACAACACGGAGTTGTCTACGGACGTTTGCGGTGAATGTGGAAGGTACGTATCTCCATCCAAAGATCAAAGGATGGACAACTGGATCCGATGCGAACACTGCCCCCAATGGTACCACTGGGAGTGCGTGTACGCCCCTATTTTCGCGGAGGATTTGTTCTGCACACGCTGCCAGCGTCACTTCGAGAAGTCTATCCATTCAACGCTTGGCATGATAGATAACACGGGAGTTGCCCCTCGTAATAATCCCGGTATTTTCCTTTTTTTCTACAGGCCCGCCGCATAAATTCAACTCCTCCTCATCGTGTTGCGGCGGTGAAACTGGTGCATGCACCAGGCCAGCGGGGCTCTGGTATAAAAACCGTACGTAATCGACGTTTGTACTAATGTTCGTTTTTCGAAGCATTTTCAGAAAGAACACGGAACGTTGAAGAACAACTGTGAATATGCAACAATCACATACTGACAAATGAAATTATGATATATATACTGTTGGTATTCTTTCGTTAAAAGCGTGCAGATCAGTCGTAATGAGGCTAATAAGCAATTCGTGTTTGTGAGATCTGACTGATCGTTAGTTGTCTGAGTTGGTCAACGTGAGTTATTCATATCTCGTGATTTGCTGTCCTTCGTTACGTTGGTCAGTTGGCCGAGCGAAGCCCTGCAAACTAAGTTATCGAGTGAAACCATGACCAATATTGATTCGGAACACGCCATTCGACCTCGAAGGTCGCTTGGAGTGTGGTATTAACGCTCCACCGTGGGTTCACCGGGTGGACCTTTGCTGCCTGATTTGATTTAATTGTGGGTAAGTTGTTGGCGATTGACAGAGTGCGAATAAGCCCAACTGGGTCATAAGATTCAACAATTACGTATCCCCACCCAGCACTTAGTAAACATCACTAGCAGTTGGCGGGCAGCAGTGACTGCCAAGTGTCCAAAAGAATCTGTCCGAATGTCGTACAGAGAACCGTTTACTTGGTTGCTGCTGGGCATCGCTCTGGCTGCTGGAATGTTCCATGATTATTTTGCAAAACGCATGACTTTGTTCGACCATTATATGTGTCCATCACTCCCTATTTGAGATAGCTATTTGAGTAACAGTGCTAGATCCTCAAACATGGGCCCGTTGACGTTCAATGTCGGATAGTAAACCACGTCGTAATCCCGGGTGCGACCGTTTGGCCAAGTGGCGGAGGGCGATTCTTCACACGAGAAGTTCATAAAGAAATCATGCGCGTCTATGCTTACGGGAGGACGAACAGAAATGGCTAATTAAAAGCGTGAACAAAACGGAGTAGCAAGTTATGTCTGTTTCAAGTGGCCGGATGGAGGCGCATAATACTTATATGAAAATAAGAAACCAACAAGGATTACAGATCGATGACAGATAGCGCTCAGGTCATGATGCCTTACATGTTTAATGCGACAAGGGAAGCGAGCGAAACATTCAGGAACGACTGAAACGATCGAGATAACCAACATTACCGTATATGCTTACTCACAACTGCCGCAAGGCTACCCACTATTGCCGAGCACAGATGCAAAGTCGTGTTACATCCTGTTTCCAACATTTCCAGTAAACTGACAGATTGGTATTCACTGCTTCTATGGGCGTTGCAATTCTCATCAATACGATTACGCTTAGTTTCATCGCGCGAACTCAAGCTTCACACCTGATGGGCCATATGTTCACATCCGACCACTGAAAATGAGCTCACCCACTAAAACAACTGGCTCTTTTCAGCGAAACCTGAAAAACAGTCACCACAGATGTTGCTTGCTCAGAGCACAACTTCATATCAACAACGATGCTCACCCCCACATGCATTCATTCCTACTTCATCACGCATCCCGAGACGAATGGTCGGCGTTCAGTTGAACATTCATTACTTGAAGTCAATCTAGCACGGTGGTAGCATAGGTAGACTGAATGGGCAGAGGCTACAGACTAGGGCAAAGGGCGTAGTGACGTCGAGCGGAAGACTGCAGTGACGGTGGATGTGCCGGTCCAGTCGTAATGTTCTATATATTCTCGCGTACAATTCAGTAAGGTCACCTCTTACCAGCCGGATTCGAGTGAGAATAATTTCAACGAGGCTAGTTTGTCTTGGTAGCTTAGACCCCTCATATCCCATACCACACGTGTGGCGAGCTTTTATACTTTTTCGAGGACATCTATGTCCTGTTTTAGATACTGTGACCAAGCCTGGGCACAGTATTCCAAGTGGGGCGAACTATGGCCGAGCACAGTGGAATGAACACTGCTGGACATGGGTTGGCGATCGCAGATTTTAGTCGGTATAACGCTCCCCATGCTTTTGTTGGGGCTGCAGCACAGTGGGCAGTTGGAGCGAACGTGCTAGTGACCTGGATAACTAAGTCTCTCGTTTGCTGTTTAGTTGCGAGCTCGACTGTCCGCCCACGTGCAACCCTTATTTACATGGGAATCTACCGAGAACCATTAGCAGGGATATGACTTTTGAGAACATTCAGTAGTTAATTCCACCTAATATCCATTTATGATGTTCAGAATGTCCTCCTGGAGGGCGCCCAAGTCCGAAGCATTTCTCACCAGCTTTATGTCATCTGGTTGTCGACCAAGTCATTTATGTATACCAGGAAGAGTAGGGGGCGAGGCTTGGACCCTGAGGCACTCCACTTAACGAAGAACCCTTGTCTGACAATAATCCTCTTACTCTCACTCTACACGACCTTCCATCTAGGAACGTCTGTATCCCCCTACAGATTCTAGGGGAAATTCAAGAGTCTCGTGGCTTCCAACTCAAAAACCTGCGGTTGACAGTGTCAAATGCTTTCTGGAAATCCGAGTAGCACACCTCCACCAATTCACCTCTATCCAACTTCTCTGTGACAGTGTCTGAGAACGTCAGCAGATTGGTGAGACAAGATCTACTTTTAAGAAGGCCATTTTGAGGCATTTTGAAGAATTTCTGCTCGCAGAGAAAACGACAGAACTTTTCACCCATTATGCGTTCAAAGATTTTGCTGACGACACCAGTCAGGTTACTGGTCTGTAATTTCCGATCTCTGACCGGTTACCATCTTTGGAGATGGGAATTATAGTGGCTTGTTTACAGTCCTTCATAACTACCCCTGTTTCTAATGTGAGATTGAACAGTTGGACAAAAGGCGACGCCAGAGGTTTCAGGATAACCTTGTGGATATGGTCGGATCCTGCGGACTTTGTATCGTTTAGTCGGAATATTGCCCCCTCAACTTCGTGGGGCGCAATATCCTGATTGACCATGGCGACACCCACGGTGTTAGGGCGAGGCTCATGTGCTCCGTTATCTAAGCGACAGACACTGAAACTTGCCATGAATGCGTCCGCTATGCCCTTGTCAGTCGTTATAACATCTCCATTATAGGAAATTAAGGTACCAATTTCTTTTCTTAGGGAGGATCTGGACTGAAAATAACCGTAAAACCTCCAAGGGTTCTTTTTAATGTCCCGTGCTAGGTTAAGCCATAGATGAGATGAGCATTCCTTGCTACCTTAGTTGCTTCGTTTTGAGCTTTTTGTATATCATGAAGTTTTTAAACACTTTTACTGAATGTCTTCCAGGCTACATATTTGCGTTGGAATGCTCTCTTGACCCTGGGGCGAACCCATGGCTTCCGACCCCTTCCTTTTACTCGTTTCTGAAGGACGTTCCTATATGTAAGAGCCAGGAGGTTGTCAACGTAGTTTGCCCACAAATTATCGACGTTCTCTATGGAGACTGTTGGGTTCCACGTCATTCTGCAAGCTTCCAATAACAGTCGATTGTATTAGGTTAGGTGAAAATGTTGCACAGTTGGATCATCCGAGCTCACCGGTGCAAGAAACTGAACGACAGCCGGCTACCGGCCCCAAGTCCAGTGATCTGAACTGAACTGATATTTTTCTCGATCCTATTCTTCTGTGTTTATGTGTGCTAAACACAACATAGTTGTGGAGGTCGCTGATCGTAGTGCTTCCGTTTTCAGCCGTTTACTTTTCGGGATGGGGAGCGTTTGCTTTCGTACTCGCGAAAATTTGAATTAATAATACAGCGGGTGACCTTGAAATGCTATTTTCCAATTGAGCAATTTGCCATTCTTAATGGGGGTGGAGAAATGCGCGTTGGTGTACATATGCACCATAACGTGCACATATATGAATGTACCAAAAGGTTCTGTATTAAAAAGAACGCATACATGCATAAGTGATACACGTAATAGTGTGATTCTCCGTATATAAATTCATTTCTTATGTACATATAAAATATATATTCATATGACATATTATATATATTTGAAACTAAATAAAACTTTTGTATGAAATGACACAATTCCATGTATGAATACATATATGAGTATATAAGCATATAAAAACTCATATTTACGTAGGAATGTGTGGTGTACATCTACATATATATATATTTATATATAATTTACGTTTATAATTAGTCCCATTTTACTAACACTTCAGAGCACTTTCATTTTAACGGGGTTTCTCAATAATTCGTGTACGACAGGAAATGTACTGCCGTTGGGAGGCTGTTTATTTTCATACCCGGGAAAAATAATTTGAACGGTCGAATTTTCTGATTGGTTGATGGATAAATTCGTTGCCAAATTACTTAATACCAGAATGCGCTTTCCGACCAACAGCACATAATTATACATTCTCCGTTGTAGAAGCGCATAGGTTCACTTAACAAGAGAGGAAATAAATACGTCGATTTGTATAATGATAATGATATTCGTATATTTGTATATATATCAGATCCTGTGGACTCACGGATACATACATGTATCATCTGACCATATATATAATTCCATATTCATAGGTATATACATGTAAGTTCTGTGTTTACGGACGTCCTGTATTTTTCTAAGTATCTGCTCATAGATACGAAGGAGAGCCTCTTTGGGCCATGTATTTGGCACGCAAATTGCACATGTCCCTAGTGGACGTATTCTTATCCAACATACTCCGTATAAAACTGCACAACGTGAATGAGCTTGCACCCGGCATTAACCATGGCAGTATTTCATCAATTTCCTCTTCGCTGAGACATCGGCGACAGGGCTCCATTTGCGCAGCGATGACGTCCACCGGGTGATCATGTGTAGCGTCTGCTCTAGTCACTCGGTAAAATCCCTCAGTGCTCCGGCTGACGTTCACGAACGATTGGCATCCCGTTTGCCCATGCGGTTTTGTGCGAACACCCCGGCTGGGACGTAGCGGTTGGCCCCTCCTAGTGCGTATGAACACTCCTCGGCCTATTACCTCCACGTTTGTTGTCGTAGTGCGTATGTGATAGCACGCTCCGGTAACCTGCTAAAATTGACGGAAGTCGGCTTCAAACAGGTCGAATGACTCGAAAGGTTTTGGGACTGTACCCGACCCAAAATATTGCCGGAAAATAGCGGTCAAATCAACGGTAAACGATGTAATACAGTTCGTTGTCGTGTGATTGACGCCACTTAAGTTTTCGACTGTGTAAGTTGTGTGCATGACTTACTGGGCCTCTGGCTCATGCTTGTCCGTTTTCGTTACCATTCCAGATTCGCGTTTGGCCCTCGTCCTTCAGAGAAACGCTGTTCCTCAGTGCCTCCACTCCATTGCACATTACAACGACATTGAACGGGAATCGAGAAAATCGACGTGTTCGACGTAGCGTCTGCATTTATAGCAATTTCGTTACCAAATTGTCCAATGATGTAGCCAGTTTTGACCTACTACTTCATAGGCTTGATTTTCAGGTCAATTTCATTGGCTGGAATTGTCCTCAATCTGATTGGTTGTGTCGGACAGAGCGTGACCTTACTTGTGTGGTACAATAACCTTGTGTGGTACAATAACCTTAAGTCACACATGTGTCACACATGTCACACATGTATGCTAACTAGCACGCCAACCTCTGTGTATCTCTACAGAGGTACATTAGAATGTACCTTAAGGTGCATTCAGGCACGTGTCATTGGGATAAGTGCGAACAATATTTTGCGAGGCAAAGTGAAACGTGTCTGTTCAGGCTCACTGGCTCTACCGAACACGGTTGTATAAAAAGACTAGTCGGGGTAGGTAAATGGAGGGGCACACGCAAGTGCCAGGTTCAGTGAGACCTGTGGTGGTCGAGTTTTTAAACCCAATTCACCGCGACCTCCTATTAATGAAGTCTGGGGACATAGCAACAAAAACTAACGACCGTTTCCCCGTTTTCCCCGATAGCTTATCAGCGCGTAAATACCGCCATGATGAGGAATCATCTATGCAAAGAGGCCGTCGGAATGTTGCACGCTAGTCTATAGACTAGCCAGTATCCTGTCAGGGAGAACCACAGTACAAGCTAGGTGAATTCATCTTCAGCTGACTTCGGACAAACTCTCAATCAGCTGTGCTGGGAGTCCTCTGTTATCGGAGAAGCGACAAGTCAGCCATTCCCCAACAAGAACAACACCGTCGATGTGTAGCAATGTCCCCACTATATCAAAAAAACGGATGATTTCCTCGGGACGAGCACCTGAGGGATCCATCATAAGAACGACAACATGCTCTCAAGATAAATGGATGGACGTCCTGCACACAAATGCATGTAGTATAGGCAATAAGTGGGATGAGTTGAACAGGGAAGCGGCAGGGTGTGATTTGATCGTTGTCATTGAAACGTGGCTCAAACAGGAAGTTAAAATTGATCAGTTCTGCCCTCCAGGGATTACTTAATATAGACAGGATAAAGAAGACGATAGGCACGGAGTTGGGTGCTTCTGCTTGTTGCGAACCAGTATGCCCAGGTTGCTGGCAGGAGTGTTGGAAATGGTCCAACAGATTAGTACCCAGTCTGTGGTCACTATCGAAAACCGATCGACAATGAAAAGCAAGGACTCAGCGCGTTGACCCTTGTGTATTAGTATCGACCCTGGAAAATAGAGTACAGAGAAAAGCACGTCAAACTAGCAGGGCACGGAGCGAGTTGTCATTGTAGCCCCGGGACGGATATTACAAATGGAATAGCTTGACTAAAACAAAAGTAGGCAAAAAGCCAAGATCATCAAAAATGTATAAGTGAATGCGAATACCGAACATATCATTTATTATAGTCGCCACAACTAGACTTAACGACCCAGTGGTTGATGCAAACTGTTTGCAGCGATTTTTGGCAATTTCTTCACGGGTTCGAGGATAAAAGCCCAAGCTGCCTGAATTCAATCAGCTTGTCCGTTCCTATATGTGCTTGAACCAGGAAGAGAAACGGCAATTTTACACAACAATCTACAGCAGCTGTCTACGATAAATTCCACCACACCAAGTTCGCTATATGTTTGAAAAATGTTCCTCTCGATTAACAGAGAAACTCCAACGAATTCCGTTTCTCCAGCGTACTAAAATCGACTGTCACCACAGTTAACTCCTGATAACAACGACTGCGTACAAGCAAAAGCCGAGAGGAGCGAGGAAGAAGTGTGTATTAATTAGAAATTTACGCTCCCCTAGGTAAAAGTGATCATGCGACACTGAGATTACAGTACTGTGTCAGGTGGAAGCCAGTGCCGGAAAAGTGGGCTAGAAACTATACATTCGCTTCTGAAGGACGCAGCGTCGTTGCAGTGGGAATCTTCTGACAATAGTACTTATCTGGAAAACTGCTGGGACTTAATAAAGCTGAATATGACCATACTAACAGAATAGCCCGTGCCTGTAGTTCGCAAGCAAAACAGGGGCAGACCACTTTGGTGTAGAGCTGTTGTCATTACCGAATGATCAGTTATTGCACTCCAGACGGTCCTCCGTCGGAAGCAGAAGTGATCCTAGAGCTTAAGTTATTGGAGCGTAATAAGGCTCCTGGTCCAGACCTCCTCCCTCCTCTTTTCAAGGATGGTGGCGAGAGGTTGATATCAGAACTGACGCGACTCCTCCAGACGAAGAGGTGCCTCGTGGTTGGTGCCTATCAACAGTAATTCCGTTTTCAGAAAGGGGTCCCGAAGTCTATGTG
>JTDE01000267.1:33559-47308 GCA_014338405.1 Paragonimus skrjabini miyazakii
AACGAGAATTAATTCTCGTTGTTGTTATGCAACACAAAATGCTGTACAAGAAGCTACACTAAACACTATACTGAAGGCAGGTATGAACACGAGATAAAAAAAGTGATAAAAATGGAAACGATCGGCTCACAATAGTTCGTTAAAGTGCTTTGATTTAGAATTCCACTACACCAAATGCAGTATCCAACAGATACAATCCGTCGCGTTGTTCCTAATTAATCTTGAAGGTCACAACTGAGGTAATTCCGATGACAGATAAATAAGGAAATTTGCCGCAATAGTCGGTTGATTCCGTTAGCTTCTAACTCTTCAAAATTCTGTGCACCAGCGACATCGAACGCAGAGAACGCAAGGCTCGCGAACCGAGAAGTGAGTAAGTTGTATTTACTGGTTATTGATTAGTTCGATTAAGTCGGTTTAAACGTTTGCTGTATATGTGAAGTTGTGGAAAGTGAAGTGTGAATAACAATCAGAATTATGAAACAGAAAATAGTGTACAACACGTTACAACTTCGACTGTGGTCAGTTTTTGCAATAACGTGTATAGTAGCGAAATATTTTAGAAGAGGCAGATCAGTAGATAAGAATATACGTAACAGAAAGCATCAGCTCATCGTTTTGCTGTAACCCGCTATCTTACTCGAATGTTCGGATCACCCATCTTAAACTCTGATTGCCTGTGCACGATCCATGGACTACGATACTGCAAACTAAGACAACAGAGAAAACAGACGACAGTTTTCCAATAACGCATATACCCACCTGATCCCTCGACCTGGCAGGACCAACGGAAATCCGACTATATTTATGCATTTTGGCCGTGAGTGCCACGTGGGAGCAGCAACAAGTATTCGAATGAACATGACGTCCGCATCCTATGAATGACACAATATACATCAAATATGACTCCAGATTTCTGTTATGTGATTTGAGTTTACCCTGATCCTAACGGTTTCTAACCGACTTAGTCATCAATCCGGCGGGTGGGCCTTCTTCGGTTGTGTTTCATGTAATCTGTACTGTTGTCATCAATTGTGATCATGATTTATTGGTGTCGTATAGTCCTATCGATCGGTTTGAACCAGACTGCTTTGGTCGAAATTTATTCAAGGGAAACTCAACTATTTACTTATTTGATCCCTATTCGATCCGTGTTCTTCCGATATCAGTTGTCAACGTTTCACCTTTTTAGGAACGCAATGTGTTAAATCTCATCAAGTTATTGAGCTATAGTTACTTTTTGCATTTTACGATCGCCTCTATTTTTCCGTTCATTTAGTTATGGTGTGGTTTGGTAATTCCTGGTAATCCCAGTTCCGATTGGTATCGGACGTATTTTATGCCGTTAAATTACAACTCAGTTGCTTGCTTCCAACGTGTAAAGCATCTTGATGTTGAACGTATGATCTCAGACTTCGATGCTTCCTAGTTAAGTTTTATTTTTCTATCTGTGGTTGTTTATCAGTCAAACCTCTATATAAACCACAGGTGTATTACTGTCTGCACTGTTGTTCGTAAAGCCTTTAAATCGCAATCCTTTCAGTGAGACCTGCTTTGTTTCTTCAACATTAGTCCTGCTGGTTTCAGTCAGTGTGTTGACTTCGAACAAACTATTGGGACAGTCTGCGACTGCTAATGTTTTTTCTTTGCAAGTAAGCATTTTACAGACAATTCTTGTTACAGTCTCCTGGTCACTTTGCGAATTGTGTTTGATTTGTTTCTCGTTTGACGGGTATCCACCTTCAGCTTGTTGGTCGACTAGAAGCACAAACCTAGATTCGAATTATGATATCAGACCAGCTCGCCAGTGAATTGGCTCTTCCGATGCAGCCGTTTACTTCTAAATGTGTATGATGGATATGTTTCGGTGCTACCTTTTGCATTGCCTTGATATCAATATATTGCTTTTTAAAACGTGGGACTATCTTGAACGGTGGGATTATTTCTGACACTTAGAAACGTTTTCCTAGTTCTGTTGGAAATCATCTTCTGACGATCGACTTAAACTAACTTCTGAGATGAGCAGGCTGATTTTGTCCTTCTCGGTGAAATACTGTCTGTCGCAGACGTCCTTTCTTGACGACGATATATTGTACGACTTCGAGGTCTTGCCGAGCTCCGTCGACTTCCCAGACGTAGACGTAATCGTTTTACTATCGCATATTTTCTGTGTTTGTTTATGAGTATCATCCAAACCAAGCTTCTGTTGGTAGAAGAGCACTCGCTGAAGGTGTTGTAGGACATCACACAGTAGTTCGTATGCAACAGTGTCTGCCTGTGTATGGTAACTTCAGTGATACTTCCCCCGAGGAAGTAGCTAGTGAAGTGCTCTGCTACGTGTAATGATTGAGTAAGCGCGACGATTCAGTTGGCCGAGAATTGAGATGTGAATCCCGTTTGAAACGCTTTATTTGTCTTTCAATTGAACTGACAGCCAAACAGAGAAAAGGAAAACGGTTAATACATGTCAAAGAATGGAGTAATATACAACGAAAAGGACGTTACAACAATACAGTTTACTACATCGTCCCCGCATTCGCTGATCAAAAGTGGTACACTTGGTGAAGAAAGCAAATGTCACTTTTCTGTTTCTTAAAACATAGGGTCTCGTTCTTTGTTGTAATTCGAGTATGGATGGCTTATCTCGTTCATCAATACCGCTTTTAGAAAAGTCGGGGGCTGGAAGTAATGAAGGTCCATGGTTAGGAATCCTAGCTTTAGTTGCTCGGAATGCGTCGACGTTATCTTCGGTGTTGTTATCGGTCGCTGGCACATTTAAGTTTTATGGATCTGAGGCCTCCTTGGAGTAGATTTGATCTGGAATTTGGAGCTCATTTTCACCCGTTGGTGCGAGATGTTTGAAAGACAGCGCCTCTTTCTTTCCGTCAGGCAGTCGAACATGAATACACCTTGGTTCGCACTCGATTTGTTCCACTTCGTCCATCAGAGGATCGTATTTTGGTAAACTCACGTTTCGCCGCAAGAGAACCGGCTCAAGGCGAAGAAGCCACGTTGGTATTGACACGCCTGAGCTTGATTTTTGATCGTAGGTGAACAACCGTTCATACTGTATAGCGTTAGTTGCGGTACACAAAAGGGAACGAACTGAATGTAAAGCATCGAGAAGGGTTGCCTCCAAGTGGGTGAGAGACAAGTTTTGATTCTGTTGCAAGCGTAGTTGCTTTCCATAGGGTCCCATTCAGCATTTTTAACTTGTCCGTTAACTTGAGGACTGTATACGTTAGTTCTGCTGGTGACTGTTCCTTTACTATGTACGAACGGTTTCAACTGCTCAGACATAAAAAAGGAACCTCGATTTGAATGTACATGGGATAGCTTACCGAACAATGAGAACAACTGACAGAAGCATTTATTCACGGTCGAGGATTTCATTTCGGGAAAAGCGAAGGCAAACGGGAGTCTGGAATATTCGCGTATTGCTATGTGTACATATTTATTAAGGGTGATTGAAGGAAGCAGTCCTTTGAAATCAACATTGAGCCGTTCAAACGACTGGATTGCATTGACTAAGTTTCCATCCAATGTTTTATAAGACCGAGGTTTATTTTTTGCACAATCTGAACAACGTGGAATCATTAATTTTAATTGCTCAACAGCGAACGGCAAATTTTTCGAGCGTACAAAATAAAGCATCCGAATGATGCCCAGATACCAAAGGATAGTGAAGTTTTTCTAGAGACAGTGTTCAGTGGTGCACATCAATAGCTGCAAGATAATACGTTAGCTACACGATTTTGGCACCTCCAGGCATCATCATCATCATCATCATAGACAGCAATACATCAGTGGTTCACACTGACGCTCAACTGCCACACAACCATGAAGAAGAAACAAACCCTGTTTAGAAAGAGAAAAAAGGGGATAGGGTAGGGGACTTAACCCCTAAAAGTAGATGCGTCTACATTCAAATATACAACATCAAGGCGCCTACACCTTGCAAACAAACAACCAAGCTGTAAGTGAAATTAAGGCGTCATCAGCAAGACAGCTTCCTCACGGCTTTCACTGCCTCGCGTCATTAAATGCACTCACCTCACAGACAACTCGGTCAAACAATGACAACATTCACGCCACTGAGCTCGGTTAGCCGCCATCTCCTAAAGTTTCAAGCCACCGACTCTCTGAGTCGCGAGGGCTCCAGTCCGGATGACGAACCCGATCTACAGTGCCCAACCCCTTCGTGAACGATTTCATCTGTCTACGCCAGGTCATCATCTGTCCACCTCGCACTTTACGCCAATCGACCGCAGCGTCGGCAAACAGTGCTCGGTGTGGCAAGCGATTAGCTGGCATCCTTAGCACATGACCTAACCATCTAACTCTGTGCAGATGTAGTGAGTGAATAAAAGAACTCGTTTGACAATCAGTGCCAAACACCCGCTTTCTAATCTCCTCGTTGCTTACTCGTTGGGGCCACCCGATACGAGCGATTGAACGCAGACATCGGTGGTCAAACGATACTCAGACGATACTCAGCGTCGATCTTCTATTGTTGGATTTCGTCGGTTTTGATCTTGTTTGCGTATTATGCATAAAGGTTACCCACTTCTGATCAGCGGTCAGCCGAAAGTGAGTCCCAAGCAAGTAAACTCTCCATTTTCGAGTAGCCTGATCTATAGCGTAAGCTTTCTTATTTATGGTGGAGTACCGTTGTTCACTTCGTGACGAGGTTCTGGAGGGAAAAGCAGTTGGTCTCCATTTTGAGTAAGGCTGACAACTGTTGCAAAATCGGAGGCGTCCCTCTCAACGACTAGTGGAATGATGTGATTAACCGTCGTGACGATGGCTTTCTCTAATTCCTCTTTTAGTAGTTCGAAACGAAAAGGTTCTTTCAGTAGAGGAAATATTTCGTTCTTCTCGAGGGTATGTATCTTGTCCGAGAAGAATTTGGAAATCCACTAAGGGCAATAAGCAAGCCAACCAACGACACGTTGTCAGGACTTCAGATCATAAAGAGAAAATAAATTTTTGAGGAATTATAAGCTGTCAAGATCCAGTTTGATAATTCCTTTGAAAACTTTGTAACCAAGAAATTTAATTTTCCTGGTGGATATAACATCTTCACGAAAGGTTATTCTGTATTCCTGGAGGACTTCACTGAATTTGGCCAGGTTTCGATCGCGAGTTTTCTCGTCCTCCACGTACTGTCATGTTATCGACATAAGCAAAAGTCGTCACCAGTTCTTTTTCAATGATACTGTCAATTACCCGCGGAAAGGCTGTGACATCGTCGGCTACTCCGAAGTACATGCGACGCTTCAAAAACTACATTTTCTTTTTTCCGATGAGAACTGAGTGATATGCACTCCGCAAGTCGAGTGCGCTGCACATAGCATAATTTATTATTTTTTCGACCATGTTATCGAGTCTCGGTAATGAATAGGCATCCATATAAGTACATCCGTTGCTGGTTTAGCTGTAGTCAATAACCATAATCTTTTTATGGTTGTTATTTGTGGTAATCTCTACTTAGGCACACAACGGAGTAACGAAAGGCTCAAATATCTTGTTCTTCAGCATTCTTTGTGTTAGGAGACACATCTCCTAACGACGCAGTCAAGACGCATCACACCACTCTGATCAATCGACCCAGTTTCGGATGGGGTGGTCGTGGGTGGTGATATTGTTCCATTCAGCCGGTCAGATTGCAACCGACTGAGTTTCCTCACGTTTGCTTTCCAATGTCCCCTGTAACTTAACTTGTCCTAACACTGATTGTCATATATGACCGTTTCATTTGATTCGCCGTGGGTGTGACTGCCATCTGTAATCGTCTCATTTGATTTACTTCACGTCTTGTCGACCATGTATGGTAATCGTTGTGAGTACACAACCGTGGATATTTACAACTCATAAATTTAGTCCTGTGCACTAATCCTGACTCGTTCTTCCAGTAAACGATGTCACATTTCTTGCCCTTCTCGGTTTTGGGTCAACGATTTGGCGCGTAATAGAGGAGGACGATCTATTTACTGGTGACGGGGATAGAGTATGCGCAACCTACGCGAACAATGACAATTTAAGTGGAAGAAATAAAACTAAGTTTGCAACAACAACGAGCGCAATTCGATGCTGCTCAGCTGGAGTTAATCGAAACTTTGACGCGCAATTTATCTATGATGTCAGCAAATACAAACGTCAAACCGGGTTCAACGGTGGACGCCATCACAAACAGCGTCACTGTCGGAGTAATTTTCGAATCTTGGTTTAGCTGATACGAAGAGGTCTTCCGAGTGGAGTTGGTTGACATGGATAATGCAGGAAAGTTGTTATTACTTCTTCGGAAACGCAGTACGACAGAACATTCGACGTATACTGATTCCATTCTACCAAAGACACCTGGTGATCTCACGTTTGAAAAAAACATTGAAGGCGCTGACGAATATTCTCGAAGAACAGTCATATTTGTTCAACACCCGGTGTGAGACATTTTTGGTGGTTAAAAATTCCCATCGGTTGTCCCTACTGCACTTCCTTCCATGACCACATGTAGCTAATCGCTTGTTGTTATTCTCACAACCCGCGTCTAAAAGTACAAATTCTCCAGTCCATCACCTCCATTCGTTGATTTTCACTCACCTGCCCACACATCCATTGCTGTCTGTCAAATCGCTCCCTCCCCCAACTCCGTTAATACGGCTGTCCTACGGACCGCCGTGACATTGTCAACAGTTAGTCGGAATGCCCCTGGGCCGGGTATTTAGTCACACATCAGACCGATTCAACCGTATTTCATCGGTTCGTCCTTGCCTGTCGGTCGCCTGTGTTTGCAGTTGTGCATTTGGACCCTTGACGACCGATTGCGACCAATCGTTGCACTTTATCCCACGAATTCAAAGAATTGATGTTTGTTTCTTGTACTTGATCATACTGTTTATATTAATAGTACCACGTTTCCAGCGGCTTGAGGTCGTTCTGATGTTTGGTGTCGTTGATCATACGTGCATCACTCAACAGGATCCTGATATGACGTTGCCATCCGTGACAGCGGAGTGCCAACTTGATCAACCGGGAACGTGACGCAGTCATAATTGAACAGTCGGGGTTACCTGCAGTTCACGCCGTTCCGCAGCGGCCGCCGAACCGAGGAACATAGAAGCATGGTGCAAACCACTTATCAAAGCCCCTAACTGTTTGATGGCAATGCGATAGTTGGCATTAGGTGCAGTTCTGTCTATTCAAGCACCACAAAAATGCAATCGATTCGGGTACAATGAGACGTGTTGCCGCTCCAGTCTGTCACTCAGAAGTCCACCGTTGCTCTCAAAGAATCATCGAAATAAACAGAAGAAACAGAGTACAACACTGAATTCCGTTTTGACCACCTTTAACCCTAGCTTCGCTGCACGCTGAAAGTACTTGTCGGTGAAAACCAACGGCACTTCGGTACGCCTACAGCTCGACACTGGTTCTAATATCTTACTAATTTCGCGACAAACGTGGAAAAACATTGGCCGTCTGATTTTCAAGAAAGCAGAATATTCGGCTCAGAACGCATCTGGAGAAAAATTGGCACTGATCAGTGGATTTGACTGTGATGTCGAGCGTGATGATGTCCACACAAATGGCACGGTCTATCTTGTCGAGCATTCTTCTGGGCCTAGACTGGATTGAACGTCTGAAACTTTTGGACATGCCACTCAGCCTGTTGTGTAAAAATGTGAAGGTGCAAGCTCCGCTGGCAGGTAACAAACCTGTCGCGTTCTTCAGAACCTGACAGAAGTTGAAAACCAAATTCGGCGATGTGTTCTAGGAAGACCTTGGTTGGTGTGTCAGAACAAAAGCAGTATTGAGCCTACATTCAGATGTCAAACTTGTTTTCCGGTCAAATCGACCTGTGCCATATGCTGCTCTACAAATTGTGAACGAGGAGTTGGACAGACTTAAAAAATCTGGGGTTGTTCACCCAGTCAGTTACTCTGCTTGGGCAGCCCCCGTTGTCATTGTTGAGAAGGCTAACGGCTCTATTCGGTTGTGAACAGATTTTTATACAAGATTGAGTGCCGCGCTGGTGGACCGTCAGTATCTTCTCCCACTCCGTGAGGACTTGTTTGCATAACTCAGTGGTGGAAGATGCTTTACCAAACCTGATCTAGCCGAAGCCTATATGCAACTTGAAGTCGACGAGGATTCCAGAAAACTGTTGACCATCAACACTCACCGGAGATTATTCCAGTCTCGCCGTCTACCTTCTAAAGTGAAATTAGCGTCTACAATCTTCCAACGGATTATGGACATGATGCTGACTGACGTCCCGAGACTAACAGCATATCTCGACAACATCGTTTTACTGTGCACCGATCCTGGTGATTTGTACAAAAAAAATTGATTTTGTCCTCAGCCGAATCTGAGAGTATGGGTTTTATCTTCGTGAGGAAAAATACATGTTTATGCAATCGATCAAGCATCCGGGGTTTATAATGGACCAGCATGGCCGCCGCCCTGACTTAGACAATGTCGACGCAATCAATCGAATGTCTCATCCAACTGACGTCTCAACTTTGCAGTCGTTTCTAGGACTGGTTATCTACTACAGTACCCGCACTACAGTTACTCGCAATGCATCATATCCGAGGGCCACTGAGTCAACTCTTGAGAAGGAATGCTATGTGAAGTTGATCTGCTGAATGCCAAAATGCGTTTGATTATGTTAGGGCTGTGCTCGCTTCGGATCTGCTTCTGACTCAGTTTGATCCTACCTTGGAGTGTGTGGTATCATCGGATGCTTGTAACTACGGTATTGGCACAGTCATATCCCACTGATCCCCAGACGTTTCTGAAAAAGGTAATGGCTCATGCATCCAGGACGCTAACGAGAGCGAAAAGACTTACGAAAAAGTCGAAAAGGAAGCACTGGCAATTATATTCGCAATAAAGAAATTTCACTGAATCCTGTATGGACGTCACTTCACCCTGTTGACAGACCACAAGCCACTACTTGCAGTTATCGGATCAAAGAAGGGCGTTCCAATATACACGGGAAATCGCCTCCAGCACTAGGCAACTACGCTCCTTGACTAAGATTTTACCATCAAGTACAAATTGACAACCAGCCTCAAGCTAGCGGACGCTTTCTCACATTTGATTGCTTCGCACACAATGGAAGACGAGGACATTTTGGTTGCGGCTGGTTCGGTGGATCATGATGTGAACGGCGTGACAGCAGAGGCAATAAGAAACCTTCCCATAACTGCGTCAGTGATTCAGCAATTGCCAAGACAAGATCAGGTTTTGCAGAATCGTCAGCGCTATCTTCACAACGGATAGCTCCAAGATTGCATTGATGGTAAGATGAAGCAGTACTTCCAACAAAAAGACTATCTTCTGCCGGCAATTCCTGCATCTTGTTCGGTGAACGTGTGATCTGTGAAACAGTTCATTCCCTTGATGAACGTGAACAAAGAAATGAGAAGACGTAAGTCATGTGATGTTCTCTGGCGCAACATTTCGTGCAAATGTTACTCCAGAGAACATCACAAGGTTTACGTTTCATCATTCGTTTATTCTGGCTCATCAAGGGAACGAGGTTTTTCAAATTTCTCCAAAGAAGATTCCTAAAGGATATCACCAGCAAACTTTACAACCTTCGTCTTGATTACGAGTTGGTCACCGAATGACTACGTATTCAGTTTTACAAATTCTGCCTTCCCAGTTGTCAGTTTCCACACGAGTTTATCAAAAAACTCCAGTCATGTAGTCTGCAGTCAGACAACTCTAACCTCAGTCAGATTACTAAATTCCATGTCAAACTGTCATCATCATCATAAACAGCAATATATCAGTGGTTCACACTGATTCTTAACTACCGTACAACCACGAAGGAAAAACGGCAAACTCTGTATAAAGAGAAAAGAAGAAAAGAAGGGGAGGGGAGGACAATTAACCACTAAAAATAGCTACGTCTATATTCAACCATTCAAGGTCAAGGTGCCTACACCTTGCAAACACAACCAAGCTGTAAGTGAAAGTAAGGCGTCATAAAAATGTGAAGTCGCTCGAAGAGATACACGAAAGTTGTGGCCTGTTGTGAGTAATCTGTGAATTATTTCTCGAATCAGGTATATGAAGTGTTGTAGTACAGGTAGGTCTGCAACGTACAAAAGCGAATGTGACAAAATCGCTTGATGACTCATTTTGTTATGTTACAAATACGTCATTTCCTGAAGATTTTGATAAGTATGTAACCAACCTATCATCAGAAACATTATCGCGCATTCCAATGGAAGCCCTATCTTAAAGATTGAGGTTTGCCATACAACCAAAGAAATTTGAAGAACTCGGGTTACATGCCCAGTTTGAAAATCTTTACGATTAACTTCAGCAACATTCGCCAACGTCTGAGGAGAGGCAAAATTGGTTGATAGCAAAACTAGTGGATGTCGCCTACCAACATCAGAATTATAAGCAAAAGCATCACAACCTACTAATACGGGCACATTTTCAAAGTTTGAGAAAAATGGGACTGAATCAGAAATTGAGGATGTTAATCCGGACAGAGGTTCGGGGGTTGTGTTGATGGACAAAGCGGAATATCTGGATAAAATGACACTCAGAAGTTTCTGCCGGATGATGATCTTGACAACCTCTAAGAGGTGGAAGAGGAAATCCGCCGTAAGTTGGGAAGGTTGAGGATAAATGGCGTAATCTGTGTCGGTCAAAGCAAACTGATGAAACCATTGGGCACACGCATGCCGCATATATACGGACTGTCTAAAACCCACAAACTCAATATCCCGCTTCGGCCCATTATGACCATGTGTAACTAACCGAAGCATAAATTAGCCTACTGACTAGCTGATTTAGTTGAACCAATCAGAAGACAATTCAATTAGTACAGTCTGGAGAACAGTTTCGAATTTGTTATTCGTACAGATGGTTTAAATGTCCGAGATAAACTGATGTGTTTATTTGATGTGACGTCCCTGTTTACTAACATTCCGCTTGATGAAACAGTTGATAACATTTGCGAATTTATTGTAAGCAGCAGTGGTCCCATTCGGGACGTAGTGGATGTGACACTGACTCGTCTTACAGACGGTATGTCCATTTTACGGCTGTCATAAACATAAGTGAGAGTTCATCGATAGTTTGTCACATTGATCTATGAAGGTGTGTATAGGTACCACGATTGAGGCTACAACTACTTTCTTACAGCGGACGTTTATAGTAGACCTTTGTCTCTTAAAACTTATTGGCAGACTAATCTGACAGTAGCGGAACTCGGACTCCCATAGGTAGAAAAGCCATTATGATTTGTGACACTGGACGACAAGGACAAATAGTTGGCTGAACGCGTGACTTATGGAATGAATAATCCATTTGAAGCCTATACTAAAGCACAACTGTGACTGTCTGTCAGATCCAGACCGGTCGTTTATGAACACCAAGAATGAAACAATGTTGTCTCCAAACAAATTTGAAGAACGCAACGATCGTCACGTAAGATGTATGCTTAGGTATAATTTCTTTCGCTCTTTCCAGTTGCATACACGAAATGAATTACAAATTTTGAAGTGTGGGAGCCTACGGGCAAGAATTTCAAAGTTATCAATCATCATTCGGTCATTTGATCGAAAATGATGATAATAGATAAGAATGTAGATAAAGGATGAAAACAAAGAATAGGAAGAATGTTCGATTAATGTAACACTACCAAAGTAGCAGTAGATTCACAACCATGTTTTGGGACGCATAATGGTAGTTTCATGTGGTAGATAGCAAGCGCTTCGGAGAAAGCTAAAGCGCGTTTGTCCATTGTTTGTCGAATAGCACAGAGTGCTTCAACGGGGTCTACTCGGTGGCCAGATTCCTGTAAATGCTTTGTAATTGCACTCTGCTGTTCAAATTTGGGCAGTCGGGAACCATTTGAGGAGATGCTTCGAGATCCGAGTGTGTGATGTCCTTACTGTGTGATAAACGGACTGCAAGTCGGAGGTACAGGTAAATCCACAAATAATGTTTGGTTTGGCTAATGTGGGCACCGGATCCTTTCTAGGTGCACAATAAGCTTGACTGACTTATAAGTGCGACTTAGTGTTGCTTTCATTCTTTGTTTCATGAAGAATGCTACATCATCCCCTTTGTATGGTACGGATATGAACACAAGTTTCCACGGCACTGTTATAAAGGCTGGTCGGGATTCGAGTGACTCAAAATGTTTGTAGATAAAATGAATTGGATATCCGCTCTGGATAAGAATCTGTTGAATAAAATCAAGCTCATCAGAAGTATGCTCATCCGAACGGATTTTGCGAATTTGATGGCAGTGTTCGCACGAGCCCACGTTTGTATGCGATTGGTGCAAAGCTTTCAGTGTGCAATAGCTAGTCAATCCACGTCTTCCTTCAGAAAATGCTTCTAGAGTTATATCCATCTTCACGTCTAGTCAGTCATCAAGAAAGGATATCTGATTTTCCTTTTCGACTCCACTGGTAAGTTTGATGTTGGGATACAGGCCGTTAAGATGTATGCACATAGTTTGTATTTGGTTACGCGATTCGCACATTACAAATATATTGTCAGCGTATCTTTTGTGTTAATATGCTGAACTCAAGAATGCACTGTCTAAATGCACAACCGTCTTTTGTGTTTACTTTTTCGCGAGCTCGTGTGAAGCAGGTTATATCGGTCTCACAGCCAGGCGTCTTCCTGTAAGTTTGTGAACACCATCCCACACGGATGGTTAGATACTAAGCGAAATCTATTTCAAGTTCTCTTCTGGCGCTCCTGGATGACTCAGCTTTGGATTTCGCCGGAATTGGCTGTCCAGCCGATTTACCGCTTACCCTGTCATGAATCCTCTGAACTCAACTTTCGTATTTGGTCACTGAGTGTGACCGGGTTTCCGCTGCCCAGCTCACCATTATGCATTCAAAAGAAATGTGTTCAGGCCCTACGGTTACAATGGCTCTCATCTAGTCAACCCGAAGATCACTTTGAACGCTTATGCAGAACTGTGACTTAATTGTGCAACCAATTGTTTAGGGTTTGCTCACTCAATAATCATGATGATGTAAGTTGTATATACTTGGGCTGATGATGAATAACCGGAATTCTTTTGTTTCATACAGCGTCAGTCTATCATGCAAGTGGCCTACTGGTATTAGTCTTGTGTTGTGGATGTCATATTTGCCATTGTCCCGATTTCAAGGTTTTGCATTAGAGACCACCCACATTTGACCGTAGCCTTCACGCTCAGAAAAGCCGTTCGATTGACATATTTCGAAAGGATGCACTAGACCCGAGTTTCGCCCTTTTCAGAGCTCATCAGCTGTGCACATCCTAATCCGGACCTGAAATTTTTCTCCGGCCATCGTGCTTGTGAGACCAGCATTTTGAGCACAATGCCGGCAACCTCACAATAGACATGATCGAATAATCGTGTCCGACCGCAGCTTCGTGTGAATATTGTTTAGCATACCTGGTCATTTCGAAAGGAGAATAAGCAGTCTAAATTCCTAAATCTTGAATCAGCGAGTTATTTCTAGCTCGGTTGATTCAATAAAGTCAGTTGCTTCAACCCAACTGAAAAGTCCCTACCACAGGGTTATTGGTTGGAATGGGCAGTGAAAATCTGTTCGTTCTCTGTTCGAAAACATCGGGCAAGCCGAATGCTATTGAAACGAGGTAACGGTTGAGCTTTTGATTATGATCATTCAACCATGGCGTTGTGGTCAACAGACTTATTTCCCAGTCACGAGGACTGGCGTGCATCATCATCATCATCAT
>JTDE01000267.1:66927-135147 GCA_014338405.1 Paragonimus skrjabini miyazakii
AATACAACGATGCCATCGCCGTATACGGTTACTCCCTCCTGACCCTCCAGAATGCGAAATAGGAGACGTCTGAAAGTCTCTGGAGCATTGCACAGACCAACTGGCATCCTAAGGAACTCGTACTGCTGTCCGTTCACACAAAACGCAGTTTTCGTTCTGTCCTTCCGTGCCATTGGTAGTTGCCAGTAACCGGAGCGCAAATCAATGAAGGATAGTACTGTAGCTTCGTGCAGTTGCGCAGAGATCTCCTCCATCTGAGGCATCGGGAACGCATCTTTAATAGTCACTCTGTTTAGCTCTCTGAAGTCGACGCAAAATCGATAGGTTCCATCCGCCTTCCTGGTCAACATGACCGGTTACGAAAATGGGTTGGTTGTCCTTTGGATTATTCCTTTCTCCAACATCTCCTTTAATTGCCTTTCCACCTCCGGAATCAACTTGAATGGTATCCGCCGATATACTGGTCTGCATTCCTCGCCCGGCTGTAGCTCTATGGAGTGTTCCATCCACGTGCAGAATCCGTATTGGTCATCCGCGTTGGTAAACAAATCAGCAAACTCATTAACGCACTGCTTGATCGCTGGGATCGGACACACTGGCAGAGATTTCACCGAAACGCTACCCATTCGGCACTGATCCTTCGTATCTTCACGATGCAACTTCACGACATCGCCATCAACACGCAACTCATTCCTCTCCAGGTCTACGCTTGCTTTCAATCGACGTAACAGATCGGTGCCTATTATCGTTTCTTTCACATCGTCAATCACTAACTTTGCGTGGCGTAACCTGACACCACCTATCTGGATCTCAACATTCTGAGTCCCCTGCACCTTTAACGCCATCCCTCCGACCGTAACTACACGCCAATTACCGGACCTTGTGGGCAATCCTGATACTCTGCCTGTGATCGACGCACCCGCTCCCGTATCTACTATCGCACTCTTTTGTTCTCCCTCAATCAGAACTTTTACCCGTGGAACACCCCCATGATAACCCGTTACCACCGAAAAACAAGGATAAAAGCGTCTGTTATGGCACTGGCAAGCAAAGTGTCCCACCCCATTACAAACAAAACATTGATTACGGCGAGGTTGTTCACGTGCTCGCCTAACTTGTGCTCCTCTTGGTTCCACATTCATCTTCAAACCTTCCACTGCCTTCGTCAGCTGCTCCAACTTCTGTTCGAGCTCCGTGACTTCAAGCCGTACGGGTTGGCGCTGTGCAATCCCGACAAGCCGTTCGATGTCCGTGATCCCACAAGACTCGGCCATCCGAACGCTCTCCTTCAACTCTGGCGGCAAACTCCGAATAAACCGCTCCCTCACCAATCTATCCTTCGTTTTTTCATCTGCCTCCGGTAAGCCCAACGTCAACTGTCGTAATAAGTGCTGATAGTTAACCAGGGGGTCTTGAGTGTCGTAAAATCGGGCACCATAAAACCGATCCATCGCCCGTTGTCTGTCTTGTCCCTTTGTAAACTCTTGAATCAATGCGGTCCGTGTACCTTGATACGATGTTGCACCCTTTGTTTGTTTGCTCAAGACATAGACAGCTTTCGCCCGTCCGGTGAGCAGTGTTCCTAATGCCGTCAATAGTTGTGTTTCGCTTTTCAATCCGTTGCATGCAGCAATCGCCTCAAATTCCGACAGCCACTCTTCCACGTCACCATCCGCAAATTGGCTTGGCCACGGCACCAGTGTGGCGAAAAGACGTCCAATAAAGCACAATCTTTATTATCCAACACGCTAGCTCATATGCTACACGCGCGCTCGCGTTTATGAGTCAGCATTCCAGTCCACAACACCCCCAGGTTTCCGTTCACGCGTCATGTGCACTTCTGCCCGGTTTAAGTGTGTAATTGGCGCCGTCTATCAGGGGGTTTTCCGCCTACCATTCTTCGTCCATTGGTCCGATTCCGTTGAGCGATAGCTCGTCCGGTCGCTCGTGTTGTTCTCCGTCTATCCACAATGAGCTTTGACCGTATTCCACGGTGGTGTCGAGATATTCCCCCGAGTGTTAGAATAATCGAGCCTTCGATTTCGTTGTATATTCTACTTTGCCTGCCATGTCTCGCCCGTTGGTCCGATCCGGTCAAGCGATGACTCATCCGACTACCCCCGTTGTCCGCCATCCGATCATTGAGGGTTTGTGGACGTGCCTGCCTTCCGCGTTGAGGTACTCCGCCGAGTGTTTGAATACTCGCACCTCCGGCCTGGCGATTCACCACAATATCTGCCAACAGCAACTTTGATAAACTGAAAGATAACAAAGGACCGAATACAGTTATCCGAAACTCAAGGAACTGATTGCCTAAAACGACGAACAGCGAACTACAATACGGATTCAATTCGACCGAATTGAACTAACACGTTCGATTATTATGATTCTGTGTGACCTACCACAGATCCACAAAGAATGTAATTTGTTATGGTCGATCCTAGACACGTGTAAGTCACCTTTGCTAGCTGGCATACTGGAAACCACCCACCAAAAATTTAGTCCTGGTCTACGTGTTACTTCTGTCTTTGTTGGATTAATAAGAAAAGTAGACATTAGTAGCCAACGAAATATGCTGTTTAGATATAACCTTTTTGCTCACTTGCGTCCCGTTACTAGAAACAGTTCAGTATAGTTGGGATAGAAAAAATGGACTCGAGATTGTACGTGCCAACCTCCGCTCCAAAGGAGTCACTCTTAAACTGAATTTTGGACATTTAGTTCAAACTTGATAGCGATATCCACGGACGAACAGAGGGCGTAGCAATCGGATCTTTCTTTGGTCTATTGTTAACGGATATCCTCATGGGGAAGCTAGAACTTCAATGTACACGAGATACAGTTTCAACGCACATATGATAACCTCACTTTTCCATGCTGGCTGAAGACGCTAATGTGGCATGCTTAGTACAGACCTCCACTTGGGCGTACTCGTTTTTTCCATATACTTTAGAGACGGGAGCCGATAGATAGTAGCATTTTTTATGCGAGGCACTGAAAAAATGTGAAAGCGGTTCCATTAGAAGGCCTGTTTGGTGAAAGCCGCCTGTCAATGTACTGTTTTGCACACTTTGGTAAAAGACAACCTAACTCTTCACTTAACGGACAAAGCGATAAGAATCGCCCTTGAAGACCTTAGATTAACTACATTTTATAATGTATCACAACGAGACTAGACCCTGACGTGGTGTGACGGCTTGCGCATCTCGATGACCTATTGGGCTAAACTGGACGGTGTGGCCACACCGATAGACTCACTCATCCCAGGTGGGCCAGTAGGTAGAGGTCTGCCGAACCAGTCTCCTGGTACTCCAGGTTGCAGATTAGAAGAAGTTTGGCATCTTCTTCCAAAAAATGTACCAGGTCTGGTACCCACCCGCTGCTTTGCGGTATAGGCTTTTGAGCCAAAGGCTTTGGTTGAGAACCCTAATCGTTCTCCTGTCTAGGTCAGGGCGTCCTGGCAGTATCTCAGCGCACACACAACCATGAATAGTCACAACACCAGTAATTCCATACTGCATCGGCCGTTTCGCAGTATAAACCAGGTCGCCTTATCTGCTGCATACAGCAGGGTGGATAGGCGAAAACATGCTACTTCTGACCCCCCCCCACTGTCCTATCCAATTTAGTTATCAGGCCTCTCCCGACCTCCATTTCTGATAATTGCTCTACAGGTCCCACAACAGATGTAGCTAACCGCGGTAGCACTGAGTCAGTAAGTTCTGTCTCTTGCCATTTAGCTTCAAGCCTCTCTTGTCCCTTGCTTAGACCTAGAATGCGAATTAATATAGGTGCCTTCAACATTCGCACTCTAAAACAGATAGGTCAACAGGCCGCTCTTGCACAAACGTTAGACTCATTGCATATCGATGTTTGCTGTATCTCGGAAACTAGAATCCAGGACAGTAGTCAGCGTATGGAACTAACAGCACCCGCATTGTCTACCCGGCACCGGTTATACACTTAGGGTGACTCCCCAGCCGCTGTTACAGGTCAGGCTGGAGTAGGTATAGTCCTTAGCTCGACGGCCGCAACCGCATTGATGGATTGGATTCCTGTTAACAGTGGACTTTGTGCTGTCCAATTGGCAGGTTCAATTAAGACCAGCTCTAGATGCAAGAATTTCAGGAATTCATCCATTGTGTTTGCTCACGCTCCCACTGATTGTGGTGACGTCGGCGTTAAAAACGCGTTTTACTCGGATCTGGCCGCTCTCCTTCGATCGACACGTGGCTCTGATCTAGTCGTTCTGGTGGGGGATATGAATGCTCATGTCGGCCGCCTTGGTGGGGCCGAATCTCGTTTAGGTGGCAAGTTTGGGATAGCGTCACATCGGTCAGATAATGGCGAGCGATTGTTGCAGCTGTGCGCTGAGTATAAGTTATTTTTAGCCAGCACTGATTTTAGGTATCGTGCTTGCCAATGCTATACTTGGCGTCCGCCTTTTCCTAATCAGGCCTGGTGTCAGATAGCTGTTGGTTACCGGTGGCGTGGTTTCATTCAAGACTTTCGTTCTTATTGGGGCACGTACTTGGACTCGGATCATGCATTGGTATGTTGTCGTTTTGTTCTTACTTTTGCTGGACAACAACCCCACCGACAGCAACGACTGGCTGTTGGTAAATTGGCTTTGCCATCGGTAAAGCATAAGTACCGAACCAGCTTAGAAAGCCGCCTTAGTGGTATTCACTCCGAATACCCTAATAGCTGCTGGACACAAATCTCACAGGTTATTCAGAAAGCAAGTACTGTAGCATGCGGCACAGGGGTACATAAGTTTAATAAACAATGGATCTCAGAGAAATCTCTGGAGTTGTTAGAAGCCTGGCGGAAGGTTTCGCCTAGTAGTTCACATAACAGGTCTAGAGGAGATATCCGTAGGAAGCTGAAACGTAGTCTAGGTTGGTCGTGAGGCTTGGTTAGTGGATAAAGTTGAGGAAATGGAAACCGCTTTTGTCTCAGGGAACACCGGCAAGCTGTTCAGGCTGATACGTGCTACTGGTCCCAGGCGACTGTCTGTCAGTGAGGCTATCAGCGAGGTAGATGGCACACTAATCTATAATAAGAATGTTAGAACGTTGGGTGGAACACTTTGAGGGTCAATTTAGTTGGCCTACTGCTTCTACCTTACTGCCTCCACAAATTTCTGATGCAACACCCTGGTCGGTAGATTTAGAACCACCCACTGAGACTGAGGTTCCCAATTGCATCTCTGCTCCCAATCGTAATAACGCTGCTGGTCCAGATGATCTCGTGCCGGTACTTTTTGAAGAAGGTGGAGAGGTTTTGTTGAGGCTTTGACTCAGCCGTTTCAACTTATGTGGATGACGGAGACCATCCCTCCGTGCTGGGGTCACGTGATAACAGTTCCTATATTCAAGAAAGGTATCAGGAGCTCTTGCGAAAACCATAAGAGAATTAGTTTGACCCCAGTCATTTCTAGGGTTCTGGCATCCATTATACTCCGTTGATTCACTGCAGTTCGGGAGTTAACCATTATAGAAGAACAGGCAGGTTTTCGTCTTGGCCGTGAATGTATAAATAGCGACTTTCACCTGTGAGATTTATTCCTCCATCCTTCTGCATTAGTTCGATATCTTACTTTCTTATCGACTTATTATGTTGGCAAATGTAATCCCAGGATCATATACTTAACACAATTGTACTTAAAGTCGGCGAAAGAATGTACAACTTCAGAGTTATATTTTGCTTTTCATGTGCAGTACGCCGGCTTTCATACAAGGCAGTTCTAGCCTGGTTTCAGAAATGCTTACAGTGAAAGCAGAAGTGAAACCACTGGTTTCCAAAAGTGTATTGACTGTTTCAGTACAATTTTTGATGGCTTAAAGTTAATTAAGAAGAGTTTCCAATTTATGTGGTCGTTTTGTACTTTACTGCGTAATGTCCAACTACCGTAATTTTTATTTACTGTATTGGGGGAAAGGCAGTAAATGCCAACAAAATGTAGATTGAAATGGTGGTTGTATGGTGTGCTTCCCTTCATTTGGAAGAGATGCATGGCACCTTGTCTAGAACCAACTCCGAAATCCGAATGGTACACGAGGCTTGATGGTGGTTGTACATTCGATTGAACAGAAAGTTGAACTTTGTAATAGCCCATACAAATCTTAGTTATTAACAAACTGCCCGCATCAAAGGTCGTCTGCTATTCAACAGAAAGCAGACACAACGTTGATCCATTCAGTTGTTTCGTGCCTCCCCTGTGTATTGAAGATTGTTATCCGTTGATGGCGTTTGAAACTCTGTTTCACGAGCGCATAAACCTAGTCTAAATGCTCAAAAGTGCTTCGAATTGGATGAATTTCAGCCGCGACTCGGTCCGAACAACTTTCTCATTTGCCTTTTGCTTTTCACTACAAAACGCGCTACTTAAATATGGATAGTAGCTTATTTTATTGAACTCGGCTGAACATCAAGTGTCGTGCAGCATTCGGATAGTAATTGAAACAAGCATGATGATTCCACATTTTCACTCATAGGTTTATGTCAACTGCTCACAGGTAAGTTTTTCAAAATCAACAGACCTTCGGAGCAGAAAGAAGACATACTGCGGTTTGTTAAAATTCCGTATACCCTCATCAGTTGCAAACGTAAAACACACATCATACAAATAGGGATAAACAGTGACTTCCCCTCGAGTCTTATATTCGCCAGACTTTTATCAATCTTCTTTGCGTTATTACTGTGACCAGAAGTTGTTCTCCCGATAGTGATGATGGCCATTTTGATCAAGTACCGCTTGTAACATTATATACCGGGAATCTTGATATTCGGTGAAACAGATAAATTAAGGTTTATGGATATCAAAAATACACATCCGTCTCACACGACAAAATTATTCCTTCAACCGTTGGGCTAATTTAACCAGCGTATCCAAGCCCAAATACTTCCAGGTTCATTTTTTGTAGGCACAAACACTGGCAAAACGATGACCTCTAAAACTGTACCGCAGTTTTGTCTTCACTGGCCCACGGTTGAGAGTGAAATTATCCCGTAATGCCCCTGTAATTAGATTGGATTTGAGCGGTTTTCTCAGTCGAGAATGCATAGTCGGTGAAAGTTGCGGGCGAAACGTGTCGGTCAAAGTCAGCCAATCAGAACAGCGGTAAGCAACTATATTGAATTGGTGTACAATTACTAGTGAGTAAAACGCCTCGTTTGAACACGCCTCTGCTTCCAACATTCAAATCGTTTGAATGAAGGTAGTGGGATGTGATAACGGACAGGCCAAGTAGTACGTGTACATTACTTATATATATATATTAAATAAGGGTGGAGTAGGCACACAGGGAGGGAATTTGTATAAGCGTCTCGGGTGGTCCTTGCCAAGGGTGTACGACCTCTCCTTAAGCCATGTTGGTTTAGAAAGCCTGTTAATCTTAGTGGGCAGTTTCCTCCTAATAATATGTTGACTAATATGGAGTATGCAGATGTCACAGTTTTGCTAAAAGGCTCTGTTAAAAGGAAGCATACCATGAACAGTAAACCGAGTGATCGATCTTGTTTGTGTGGAATGCGCTACGCTTCTTCTAAGTGCAAAGTGAAGCTCGTTCGAAAATACCCATCGAAGTCATGAGAGCAACAAACTAGCGAAAAATACTTGTTTTCTGTGTTTGATCACCGACCTACTTACAACACAATAAATATTAAAACAGTAACTGGAGTGTGTCAGATAAACGGCCAATAGAGGCTATGGACGGCGTGTCTGTTATCGGTTACGCAATCACTGTTCTAAATTGTGGGCTAGGGAGGATTAAGTTTCCGCACGAGTAGTCACGTGTGAAACCGTTTTAACCACATCACTGTTCAACCACGCAGGATGGTGTTCACGCACTCTATCAGACCAATGTATGATGCTCGACACGAGCAAACAAATGAGTACACACGACTGCTAGTTTTAGAACACGGATGTTTGTTTTTGAGTTGTGACATGGTGGCGAGGGCCGAACTGGGTTTCACACACAATTAAATAGAAGGGTAGGTTTATTCGACTGACTTTTAAACTTTTTTGCGATAACTTCAGCCGTGGGATCTCCCTTGAAATGGGGACTAATAAACTCAAGTTTCTTATTCACAGAGGGTGACTTAAGTTTTGACTCTACCGCCTGCAGCGCCTTCTGAATGAAACGGGCAGCCATTGAGCATGAGCACTTTTTGTAGACAATCTAGCTCAGCTTGTGAAGTGTCACCGGTGCAGATCTTAAACGCCATACTCGTCAGACATCGTATGAGGTTTCGCTTCTGATTTAGCGGAACGAAACAGTCGAAGTGAATGAGCTGACCACTCCAAGTCTACAACCTCTGCTGACCGTTTTCTGGCTCACTGTAGTTAATGTTTTTATATTTACTGTGTTGCAATTAGCCTGAGGATAAAACACAGAAAAACAAGTCACCTTCGCTACTTTGTCGTTCTCATGCAAAGTAAAACTTCAAATCTGGGTTGTTCCCGTTACTACCTTCATTTTACTGATGAGCAGTCAAGAACCTAGTTAATTTCAAGTAAAATATCACTCACATCTGATCGCAGCTAGCTATTTTCATAAAGAAACAGTAAACTTAAATTTTGGTGCTGTTTGATCCCGTCACTAGTGCATGTCTCTGCCATGGCCTGAATTAGAAGTCCGACCATCCCTTCATGAGGCAACCGTGTTGACGACTGGTCCATTGGCCTCACATTAGGAACGGCCCAAATTTGTAAAATCCCGGACCACTGATTAGTAACCTAAAATGTTGCGTAACAGGTTTAATGAAATCGGTGATTTCCACCTGCCTGGGAATTCCTAATCGCGATGTTATCGACTACAGTTAACAAAACAGTGAATTTGTCATCTTTCGAAACGCTCGGGCAACCTGATTACCATTCACGAGCGAAAGTGAGTGAGCGTTCAGATATCTTAATTCGGTCGTGCCGAATCTGAGGTCAGTGGCGCAGTGGTCAAAATGATGACCTCATAAAAGGGTATTTGGTGTCTTCGTGCCGTCCGCAGCAAGCTTATGCACCATTGGGATGCTTTAACAAGAGCGAAAATCAAGCACAGTGCCTCTTGTAAGAAGAGTCTGACTGGAAAGTCATCTGAGTGCAAAGGATGCGACCAACTGTGAATGACGTTCAACTCAGAACAGTTTCTTTATTTTTGAGTTTCTTTCTTTACTGCGGCTAGTCCGCTTGTAAGTGTTGAGGAGATATCATTAACCCCAGCAAAAATAGGCTTTGTCTTCGCCAAATTTCAATGTCCAATTGTTTCTGATGAAAATGGTATATACTACACGTTTGTGATTTATATTTGTTGTACGTTCAGGGATTGTGGTCTGATAGCAACGACGATATGAACAGATATGATGCATCTGACCATTGTCAGTTAGCACGCAACAAGTGGGGTGATCGTGTGGAAGATACAGCCGTTTATCCGCGGTTGTTTCTTAAGGCTTAGTATCCTTGATCAATAAACCCACGGTTAGACCGTAAATGTCTGACTTGTTATAACTAAAGAATGTTATTGATACGGCCAGTACGTAAAATGAATAGGTACTTTCGAATTTATTCATGTATCCGCGTATATATCGGTAATTCGTCAGTTGGGTAGAAAGAAGCATTCAGTTTAATTTTGATCCAACTATCGATCTGAATGTCAGTGCAGACAAGTGAGTAATTTTTGACTGTACCAACATAAAAATTGTGTGACAAATTTGATTCAGGAAGGGAAATTTTATGTGAAATTTCGCTCAAGTACAAAAGGACAGCAAGATTATTGCTATGGCGCGTCATTTCCTGCGGCAAATTCAGATTGAATGCTTCTATCGAAAACTTTTAACGTTCGGTTCAATACCCCCTGTTGAATCCAGTTGGATTTTCGACGAAACAAATTGCTACCGCACTTATTTAGACTGTCTGAGTAGGGAGTGAAAAGGTTTGTCTTGAATTAATCGATTGTGGTTTCTTTTTGATTAAAAATTATGGCGTACTGATGTAGGCTAGCTTCAGATATACTTGTGCAAAATAATTCTAGCTCTCCGATAAAACGTCCTTAAACAGGATTGGCAATTGCTGTAAACCTCCTTCGTACCTAGTTAGTACGAATGGAGACAATTCACTTAACAGAATTATCATCATGAAGTGGTGCACAACTACTATTTACGGTCGCAGGCAATGGAAGACTGGCACACTGAGGTAGACTGTGTTCATTCACAGTATCAAGTAGGAGCCTGTTCAAAATGCTTACGTTAATCGCCCTATAGCATGCTTTTCTCGTTAAGCAAGTTGTCGAGTGGATAAGAACTTTGGTTTGCAAACCGAAAGGTTCTCCTTTCGTATCTCATTTGGGCTCCTTTAAAGTGGTGAATTCAAACAAGCATGATACCGGTAGTGGTGTACTAATTAGGGGAGATTACTCTTGGGAGGCGCTGTCGAAAGTAACAAGCACGCACGGATTGAATTTGAATTGTGAAACAAAGCGTGCTGCCATATTGTTAACGCTATTTCGGTTTCAATTTGTGTAAGTCGTGTACACGGCCTACCGGGCCTCCGACACATTCTTGTTCATGCTGTCTTCTTTTACAGGACTGTCGCTGGAACCTCTACTTCGAAAGAACACTGTCCTCCGGTGTCTCTACGTTGCCCAAGATTGGTCCACAAGCCTAACGGATAATCAAGTAAAAGCAGCCGGCTTGTATGTTACATCCAGAACTCTTATTGAAATAGAGATAATCAGCGTTCGTTTGCTGACCTCAATGAAGTGCTACGTCATAAACATTACCATACGACTGCGTCATATGTTCGGCATTGGTGGTCATCTGTAACTCAGGGAAGTGTTTTATGTAACGGAATGATAAGTAATGGACATCCGCAAGTTTAAGGATTGGTTTTCGAAGAATATATATTGGTTCAAAAACCTGAGTGGATTAGTGACACGGAAATGCGAGTGTACCACATCACGCATCCCAAAATCATGGTCCACTTGTGAATACATGGAATAAAGTTTACAAGCCTACAAGGGTTGCACACGTGTGGATCACATCCACTTCCGTCGTATACTTGTAAGAGTGGTATTGATTCAGCTATAACAAACTAATTAAATACAACTAAATTACATTTCATCTATCGAATGTGAAAGTCAACAACTTAGACCGAGTATATGGGTACGTTAAGGATAATGCCACACAATCAGGTTAAAGTAAATGAGTCTGTCACAGCAGTGGACTGGCTGTTGATGACCATTGAACGGCGAGTTAGACCGGAAGATATCAGAATCCCAAACCAAATCCCAACGAATGGGGGACGCCATAATTTCTCACCTAAACCCAGTATAGTATACAATGGCTCAGTACGACAGGGTAGCGCAAACAAACTCGAGATGTTTGTATTTAATAAAAAGTTTATACCGGAAGACATATGGCAGTGAACACACTGATGGAGCCGAATTACTAATTCAGTTTAGTACCAAGTAGTAACGACCCTCAGCGCGTCAAAGGTGGCAACCAATCTGCACAATCCTCATCGTCATTGACCCATAGTCACAGTTGATTTTCTCCTCAAACGTCAGAATCACATTGTAACTGTATAGTTACAGTGCTAATGACGGTGAATTAAATGCACAAGTGTAGGGAACTTAAGTTGACCAGTCGTGTGGTAAATTTTGAAAAATTATTCAGAAACAGTGCATGAAGACTGTCTTTATCCCATAGACTAGTGATGTTCACTATCTCCGAGTAACTGGGCAGGAATGAATGTTAATGGAGGAAGGTGTCACAAGTGTAAGATGGGTATACATTATGGCCAGTTCATAAGGTTTCCCGTGATACTTGAATCATTTTTTGGGTTTGAGTGAGGAATTCATTGAAATGAACAAATGACGAACTAGATAGCACACACGTTATGTGACGTTGACCGTATGGGGAAGCCATCCACCCATTCCATCCAGCGTGGCCTCTTGCAATTTCAATTCACAAGTGAAGATGGTCTGTTCATTTCTCTTAGTCCTCCAAATAAATATCATACATGGATAAACTTTTCGCTTTCTGGTACTGTTTAAATAGCCCAATGAGGCGGAACATATGGGTTTCTAACCAACAAAGCCCTGTGAGACACAAATCTATATTTATCTGTCTAATCTTTCCTATCTTTTTGAAGAACTGACCGAGCACAACATTGTTTGACGTATGATAATAATTTTTACACGTATATCTGGCTTAGCACTGCGACTAAACATGGGTGCCCCTCCGTACAGTCGTGTTCTTACTTTTGATAAAACGGTCAGTCTGAGGGTATGTGAAGTATTAATCGTTATGAGTCGGTTTGAATTAAATGACGATTTCAATAATATTTTCGTGTTAATCTCTTATAGAATATTGGGCATTGCCACTAATCCCTAACTGTTAACATTATCGTTTTACAGTCGTTCTAGATGTGTTCTTTAGCCCCCAAACTTTCCAGCACGAAAATTGTCACGGTTTTTCAAGCAACTTCTGTGGTCAGTGTTCTTTATAGGAAAATCGTTCATCCTTTTACGAGATGTACCGCTTTCAACATTGCAACTGAACACATACAATATAAGTTGGCCATCAAGGAGGATAAACTATTGTGAATTACGGCTTGGAATGATGACCTTTCTTCTCGGTATGTGCAACAGGTGGTTTTATGTGCACGTCAGGCGACCTTTGCAATTGTCTAAAAATGCATTCTATTTGAATCGGACGAGGGACAATCTACTAAGGCACCTTGTATATCCATACTAACAAACGAGATATTTGATTAACACTGGCCACTAGATCGAACTTTAAGGCATCTCGATTAACATCTGCGAAATTCACTTTAGGATTAACCTTGTGATTGACCCATTGCTCTCAAAACTAGATGTTATTCAGCAGATAATGATTCGCTGGTGAATAATAAGAGATTCTGGTTTTCGTATACACTAAACATCACCCATAACCGATCGCTGTTGTAACATCCCCACAGACATTCCAGTTAGCCCTTCTCGAAAAGAAGCACTAGACAAGTTTCGCTCTCATTAGAGCTCATCATTAGTGCCTAACTTGCGACGGCCTGGACTAAAACTCCGGCCACGCTTTCATGAGGCAACCTTGTTTACCACTGCGCCGTTGACCCCATATTAGGCACGACCAAAATATCACATGCGAACAATCAACCATTTTCGCTTGTGAGCAGTGATCAGATTGCCCGATCGCCTCGAGAGGAGACAGTAACTGTCGCGTTAGTTACGATCGATGACTCCTCGACTAGGACTGCTTTCCAAGTTGAAATCACAGAAATCAATAACTTGTTGAGCGGTATTTTACTTACTTATCACTGGATGCGAATTCTGTACACCCGGATTCAGATACTTCTTAACTTTTCCCTTCGCACCAAAATCTTACTGACATGGATAAACGTTTTTAACAGGAGCAGATAATTAACTGGTGGGCAGTTTCATTAAGTACCTACAAACTATAGATTCACGAGAAAAGATTTCTTTATAGTTTTTCCCTAGTGTTACTATGAAGATTTACTTCTTGCATGTTCCGCCAAACCTATAAATGGTTAAAATCTCTTACCAACAAAGTACGACGCAAAGGTCGACGTTTTAAATAACTGAATCACTTTCATTCTGCTCTCGATGAATATAAACGTCTTTGTTCGCTATGGTTGGGTCACTCCAATTGTGAGTGTTTCCTTTACAGTTACAACTAATCCCTGAACGGCCTTGTTTACACGAACAGTTCTGTATACCTTAGTGACGGGTATTGCGGTCAATAAGTGAGTGAGCTAGGCTTGACGTGACAGGAATGTCGTACAGTTTTGTCTCCGATTACGGACTGAGACCGCTTACCATGGAAAAGCGTTTTGTGTCGAATTCCAAGAAATCCGTTTCTTAAATGGAGATATTTCAGAGTTCTTGCCGCTTAACAGCGCTTCTTACTGAGGAGTGCTTCTTGCTGAGAAAATTCTTTTCTCGGGGCACTATTGCATTTGATCGGATGTTAATTGACCCTTAACTTATTGCCGCATTCATAAGATTAAGTCATGTGAATGTGGATCTGTTCTATATTCCGAAGTTGAGGTAAAAAGCTACTATACACTTTGCAGTTCTAATAGTTATGCAACCTGTGACCAACTATCTTTTACGGTTAGTTTTACTCGGCTGCTGGGAAGATGGTGGCTGACTGATACACATTCCAATACTTTAATTTTCATGTTTTTCACACTGATAATTGATGTAACAGGGGAGCATCCTATCAGATATCTGCATCATGAACGTTGAATTAAATATGACGGGTTAAGTATACTTCTACTTTTATTTGACCTAGTTTGTTTATCCTTTCTTTCATTTCGTAAATGTTTTAAGAACACAGTAAGTATGATTTCACGGTAATGATTTTTTTTTCTTGCATTTTGCGCAACCTTCGTTTATCCAAACTTGTGAAGTTATGAAATCAATCATTTGCTAGTCGAAGCGAGGCAACTCCTCCACTATAACGTGGTTAGATCGCAATGCTCACATAGCCTAGCAATAGTGTTCTCATTCATCGACACACTCAAGCGCATTGACAACTAGAGAAGAAATCGCCATTTTTTGTCTCCCTAATTTTTGTGTTAAGCTGAGCGACAATTCGAAAATTTGTTGTTTTTTTTGCCCACCAAGTAAACCACGCTAATTTAATCACGAATTTTATACGAGTAATTCGTCCGGGAGGATTTCTTTGTTTTTTTTAGAGGGGGTTGGGGGTAGTAATGCGATAATTGGGAAATCCATTTTTTTTTACTAAAACCAACTGATCGTGCCTATTTTGTCTACAGCGATGTGTTCCTCTTACATACATTAACCATTGCCAAAATAGTTGTCTAATGTTTGCTCAAACAATGTTTTTGCAAAAGAAATTGTTAAAAATGTTTTGATCAAATCTTTTGCAGAATGCGTATTTAATTTAAATTCGTTGATGACACAAATGTGTGTCAGAAAACGTGCACTGTCCGCAGTCAGCAAGCGCTTAATCGCGTTATTTTTGTATTAACCTCCTGTTCGTTTAATCGGATTATTACATCTCACAGAGATCCACGTTAGTTGAGCTTACTTGGAATGTCTTTCGGCTGAATGAACCATCTTTGTCACCGTATCTGCTCGTTTTTTGTTCTAGTTTTTCCGTTATCCATTCAGTGCTCAGATAGTTCATGTACCCTCCACCATAGCACTTGCTTACTCTAGAAGCATATGCATTTCAAACTAGATGCTAGTTGTATTTGATCAGTCATTTGACCCCATTGTCCTATTCTAATACGTGAATAAACTTCAGGATTTGACTGTTTTTCATTTGTCAGAGGGAATTTACAACTGCGCGTTAAGTTTCAAATTGTAAGTCGAAGAAAACTGCTTGATTTCTTAATGGTTTGATTCGAGGAATGTGTAAACAGCACATTTGACATAAGCCGCCTAACTGCAGCAGATGCTTGAGAGATGTACAAGCACCTGTCGTCATCATTATCGAGAACCACATATAACTGATTCAAACCGTTGTCCGACTGCTACATTGAAGAGGAAATAAGCTGAACTTTGAAACCAAGAGAAAATGAATGGATGGAATCTATTTATTCGGGACCTCTTTGATTAAACCCAAGCACTTAACATGTGGGCGCTAGCAACTCACAAGAGCTATCGAGTTGCAATTGAGAGTGAGGTGGCAGCCGCAAATAAGGCTTGCTTGCAGATTGCACTAGCTCGTCTCACATACAACGCAGACGCAACGACAACACTAATCTCAGTGGACCCGGTTTACCGCCTTGTCTTCTGTTGTCTTTAGCTAACGGCTGTGTCAGAAGTTAACTTGCCAGCTCATGAGGCTTTAGTAGTTAGCACCGTTTATCTGACACAAGTTGGCACTTGTAAACTAGCAGTTTATGCCGGCCAGCTGCAACTCCAGCGGTGTTCCCTGTGGCAAACGACTAAACAGTATCCTTAGTATTTGATTCAACAATCCTGGTGTTTAAACAAATGAGCCCTTTTGACTTTTGCTGTTGGATATCTGTTTCACAACCCTAAGGTTTCATATATATGATGTCTCGGTGCAAGCGATTGCATACAACTACCTGTGGTCGAATATGTGAAGACGGTCAACTTTATCTAATTTACAGTGGAGCAGCACCACTTCTATATATGTAATCCTTCAGTTTCACAAAGACGCCCCTTTGCCTCCAGGCCTATTTCACATTAACAAACACCGTCCCAGCCTTGAATATTCGAACATATTTTTCACATTCCGTATCATAAGCATTGCTTGTGCAACGTCCCACATACATTACATGGTCAACAACTTCTACAACATCAGTGGCTAATACCATAACATCATAAACAAGATAATATTGAGAAGGTGATGTACATTTATAGACTGCAAACCGCATTCCAAAATATTTCGTGAGGCAGGAGAAACTGAATAACATTGTATGTGCTATTTGAAAGGTGTGGAGTCGGAATACTTTGCCGCCACCATTATCGAGGTTAGTCGGTTTTTCACCGATATCGACATTTTTTAAGTGTCGTTGATGGTTCTCTGTTATTTTATCGACGACAAAATCTAACGAAAATACCTCCGACGTACGCCTTCTGTTTGCCGTAGACACTGACCTGATTTGAAATATGAGGTTAGAGCACCGGCAACTTATTCGTTCGGAATACACCTGTGTTTAAGCGGTTCGGAAAGTACACATTGATCCAATAGCTTGGAATAGCTAAAACTGACATTTGTTAGGCAGTGCTAAAAGAATTGACGAAACTTAAAGTACGTTAAACCTACATTCCTGCATGACAAGTTCTTACATTTTCTTTCTCGATGCCTGCACAAACTTCAGTTTTGTTGTGATTATACACCTACTGGACAAAGCAAGATACAGCCTAGTTATGGCGGTGATACGGCAGGGGCAGAAAGCGTGCTACATTGGTCCTCAAACTAACGCGTGTTAAGTAGCTATGGAGCTACCAAACCGGATTGTTATTTATATTTATCTTTTCATTCTGTCAACTGGACTACAAGAAAGTAGTTCCGGTTATACTTGACTGGGTGTGTATGTGCCTATGAATGTAGTTGTTGCAATTCACGTCTACTCAACATGCTCAGTGCTCGAGATGTTGAAGACGAACGTTTCCTCTATGAGCATAACATCTAAAAATTTACGTAGACAGCACGTTACAATAGCATCGGTCTGGGCACATTTCTGTGTAAGCATCGTTTACAGTATATGCCTAAAATTGTGCAAAAATGCACACTGCAGTTTAGAATTGACCCAGCTGCGAAAAGTCTGAGCTTCGGCCATACTCAAACAAAAGACAAAACAGGACGCACAAATGCGGCAAACGATCTACCACTTAAGCCACGAAGCCATACCAGGAGCACAGAAACCTTACAGGTAAACTTATCCAATTCATTGTTTCATAGGGAATCCACCAAGTGATTCGGGGATTTGCTAAGACAGTAGAATTCCTGAAAAGTTCCCAGTGGGATCCATTAACGCCAGTGCTGAACACTGAAGTTTTATTACTGATAGGCAGTGTGGAATATCAGATAATGTAGAAGAGATGCGATTGCGAAAAATCTGGGCTTCGACTGGTCTCAACCCAGTGACTTTTTATTTAAGGTGCAATGGGGTTTCCTTGTTTCAGCATGCTGTTTCTCTCAGTAATTCGAGCCCAGTCGAAACTTAGGTTTTTCGCAATAAGTTTTCTTCCAAATTACTAAGTCTACCACTCTGCCTATCAGTAGGACAGTTGTCACAGTATACTTAGATGCTGTTATTTACGTTTCGTTATAACGTTTGCCAAAAACTGTGGATTTGGATGGCTGATTCACGGTATTTCCTTTAGCAAAGATGACTTCTGTAGGAGGCAAACTTTTTTCTTTGGGAATTTTTTTTCTTAGGCGAACTGGCCTTTTATACACGGTGGATGCAATCGACATGAGAATGATACGACAAGGAAAACTATTTTCCATCAACCTCAAATTGGACATACACTCACACTTACTGCTGGGGTCTCATGAAGAAAAGTCTTTATAACGCAAAGTACCCACAAGACATCATACTATCGAATAACCCTGGCTTGCGGCTGGTTGTGACTACTATGCAATTGTTGCTGATGGGTTTACACATACACGTAGAAGCCATACCAAAGACTAGTAATCGGTAAGCCATCCTAAATTTGTTGCAGTGGCACACCACAGTCGGCAGTTTTCTGACACTCCCAGGCTACATACTTCCTGATGCGAAGTATACAACGACTAACTAGCTTTGGGTACAGCCGATAAAGATAGCCTGGGCTAACAGTAAGAAGGAAATTCATATGTTAAGGAACACCGTTCAGTTATGACACCATTTTAAGAGCACTGTTCAGTCATCCCTTTAAGTAACGGATTGGCACTGGTCTTGAAACGGTTCTAGGTTTAAAACTACGATCGATTTAGTCTCAAGTGAAATTTACCGTTTCATCGCAGATTAGATATGACCCTGCCAGAACGATGCGTGAATGTTGCTCACGAACAGGTTCGTATGCTTCACTGACATTTTCTGGAATCATTAATCAAGCTTGCTGGGTCAGTTTGTCAAGACTGCCTTATACTGGTTCTTATTGAATGAGTTGCACAGTTTTAAAAGGTTTATTTTTTTCTATGAAGTTAACAGATGCAAAGTGGATTATGCCGTGCAATGTTGTGTCTTGCGTATAACGGCATCATTTAGAGCACTGTTCTTTGGGAGGCACAGCAGCGGTGACAGACAAACTTTTCGTGGAAATTCCGTGAGAAAATCTTTTAAATTTGGAAACTCCAGTTTTTGCCCTACACCTTTACGAAGAAAATGACCCGACATTAAGATCCACGTAAAGTCTCAGTAAAACTCTAACATTGATTGGGTGACATTTATAGGCAATCGAGTTTACTTAATAAATTCATAGTATTTATGTTTTATTCAAACACAGATACCAACTTCTCGTGAACTTCTGAACAGTGCTTTTAAATTATTCATAATTTACTTGTAATTTACCTGTATAACCAGTTTGGTAAATATAAGTTGGACATCAATAATAACTCGACAGCTTCATATTCTCGTAGATATTTTGAGCAACCATTTATGAAAAGAAGTGCTGTAATCGAGTCTGTGTCTTGTTAAGGCAGATCAGTAATGCAGATCTTTGTCATGGTTAGGATTTGAACACTCGCCATGGTTCAGTTGAGTCACTAACCTCACGTTAGGCACGACCGAATTATCACGAGAAAATGCTCAGCGAAATTCGCTTGTGAGTAGTACTCAGATCAGCCTGTCGTCTCGACAGAAGAGGTGTCAGGTGTTTTGTAAGCTGCAATCGATGATCCCACAACTTGGATTAATCTTCAAGTTGAAGTCATAGAAAGAACTATACCTGGTGAACGATAGAAGGGATAAGCAGTATCAGCAGGTTATGATAAAAGCAAATTTTCGAAAGCAGTTGACCTAAAGTCCACGGGAATGAGAAAGCTGTAATCTTCTGTGACTTATGTTCAATTTATACTCCAAAATGTAGCTAAAAAGTTTAATGTGTTGACAGGGTGCATTCGCATATCAATACAATTGGATGACCGAAATTGTTGAAGGACATTAGACTATAAAACTGCCAAAACGGTTCCAGGGTTATCTTCTCCGGACTGCGTCGTAAAGTTGTAAACGCACGAACTTCTGATTTATTGCGCGCCCCTAATTATCCTCATTTTGACAGGGAATACCATTCTGTGAATAAATGACACAAGACTGAAGAGATATTTCTTAATCTACTTTCAGGTTTTCCTTTAATTTGAAGTTATATGTTACCTAAATGTGATGCACCTGTAATCTAGCCCATTTCAACCGCATTCCAGCAAGTTATATTTGGTATCTCTACAGGTAGTCTATTGGAGTGACGTTTCGACTAATACTGTTTGTTTCTAGACTCCCTGTTACAGACTCGTTATAACCCTTAGAGGCTTTCAGACTTTTTCCCACTTTCCCTCGGATTGCCTGATATAAAATTGGAGTTTGAATATGTGAATTAATTACACAAAATAACAAAGAATGCTTGGCCAGATATCGTTCTGCAAATGTCATTTAGCGTACCTTATGCGTCGTTTGAATGTGATGGTAAATACCTATATATTACATTCAAACCATCTGACAATATCATCAGAAGAATCGCTACTACAAATGTAGTGTAGAGTAGTGATACTTCTGACAGAATTCACAAGAAAATATAAGGGAACGAAGTCGGTACGGTTTTTGACCCAGCAGATGACTAACCAAGGTCGGTATGTTTGATCAAGTACGTCATCCCAGACTAACTCACTGCAGCTGAGGAAAGCAGAGTTTCTTGAAAACTGTTTATTTACTCAAGAATCACTAAAAATATTAAGAAAACAATGTTGTAAATGGTTTGGCTGTCTCTACAGTTAATTCAACCAATGCTATTCGTTTATCCACTCCAAACTCCAGTGCAAGATTTATCCTGAGGATTTTGAAGCTGATTACGTACGTACATTAAGATGCGTTTTTCCACCGGCTTGATACAATGGCGTATATGTGTGTGAAGTAAAACAGTTGTTCGCAAGCTTCAACGCGAAGTGTGGTGCCTAGGGACGCGTTTTTGGTGTTAGAAAAATACTCGTAGATAGGGAATGTCTCCACACCTTCCTTCCATCCTGGTAAAGAATGAAGCTTTACAAATTCCTACCATTCATGAAGGCCGTAGCTTATCGACAGATTAATTTATTCTTAAATAACAATTCGCACTTACACCGCTCAGATTTTCAGTTCTCAACGGAGGGGTTTTTTCAGTCAAACGTCTTGTACACTTCTGTTCCGTTCAATCTGTTTGGCTGACGTTTTCAATGATGGAAATTTGCTTGTGACTTCTGGTCTGTTAAGCTGATTTTGTTCAGTGATTAGTAGTTTTAACCTACATTTTCCGTGATCCACCCGCTGTCAGCTGTCATCCTATTCCACAGCCGCGTTGAGAAATTACACTGACTGTCGAAATAATCACGTCTCTGACCTGATCGCCTATTAGCTTGTGATCTGTGCATTCAGAATAGATCGGTTGTCACCATTACTCCGCACTGTTAGTAGCGCGGGTAGTTAGCCAATTGATGGGTGACGTTTCATCGTTTTTAATTTCTAATTATATATTATCTTCCAAAGTTAGCTGGTTGTTACATGCAGCTGCAATGATGCGGCCGAATCTTTCGTGGTATAAATCATGTTGTATGTCGCTACTCACATTATTTTCTAAATTACAGCATACGATGATCGAAGACGTCCTATAGTACCTTTGGACCGCAATCAACTCCACTGAAGTAACATTGTTTAAAACCCACCTTATATGAATTATTAACCACGGAGATGTCGTGTTTTCTTTGTATCCGGTTGTCTCACCCCTTACTTATATTTGGTCAACAACTTTTTACTCTCCATTTGAACTTGTGTAACCGTACGATTATAAAATTGGAGTCTGTGGAAATCAGTACCGTTTACCAGAAATTCATGTTTAGTAAGCTATGCTTGGTGCAAGGACCATCCTTAAGTACATTAAAGTATGTCCGTTCTGCGTATAAAACACATATACCAATAAAAACTATGTGGGAGACAAATAGACAGGAACATTCTCCCGAAAAAAACATGAATGGATAGATGAGATAGTCACTGCTGGGTGTTTGTCAGTATTTTGGTTTTGATAACTGGCTGTTCATCAACCTGTCTAAAGACGACCAAGTAAGATAGAAAATAATCTTTGTAAAATGCTTGTAACTTACCTTCTTCTGATTTTCACCAATTTGTATTGGAGTACTGTATTGTCCGGAGTTCATTAAATTTTTGGAAATTAAAATAAAACCCGTGATCCGGTTAGCGGGAATTAAACATAATGAATGTAGGGTTTCGATAAGTCATCATCGTGTCAGTACAGATATATGCGAAAATAAAAATGAACTGAGATGTCCAACTAAACAAAAGCAGTCTCGCTAATCAAGGGCTCAGTTTACCAAAGTCAGCTGTCTGTATGGCTGTGGATGAGAGAAAAACCATTCGAGGCCAGGGCAGTTGTCAGGACCGAACGAACTGCCTTTGGGAACAGGGTTTTTGATTACGTGCTTTGATAAGGGACAGTTCATCTGTCACCCAAATTCGCTGGCCTCCAAGTGATCGGCAGGAGCGTTGTGTCTTGATTGAAATTCACTCAGCGTGTACAGACGTGTCGATGATTGCTCTCGGCAAGGTGCGACAAGATTGCACTAGTGACTGACTGCCTGTGGTTAGATCCATCCTCTTCATTCCGTTCAACTAAATGTCAGATCGTTCAATCAACATATGATTGTGTATAACGATATCACGTGAATGAATCTACAAACATCGACTGATCGTGGGCAATCATAGTGTCTTTGAGAATAATTCAAGCCTAGGTCTAAAGGATGCAGTCGGAAATGTTTGCTCCACTTACTCACTGGTTCATCTGTTTACTGGGTAAGTATCTTATGATAGATAGCTAACCATTCTGAATTCACTGATGAGTAGTAGGGAATTTTGGCTTTCCTACAGACTGAGCATCACTCACAACAGACTAAAGGTTTATAAGTTCGGAGCCGAACTTAAAGTACGTTGGGTTAGTTGAATCAGTGACTTCTGTCGCTGAACTTCCATATCTGGTTCTTTGTTAGAAAAGCGTGGGCAGCAGAAATTAGGCTGGAATGACGGAATTTTAAGCAGCTGGCTATCAAGCTGAATACTTAAAAGTTACACACCTACCTGGAGGTAATATTGGGGACTTTGATTGCGGTCTATTTCTGCTCTAATAGAACGAAGGTTTAAGGTGCTTCTTTTTCTTTCGTCTGACTTCTGTTTTAAGTTGCAGCTCATACTGAGATAGCCCGTTTCCATTAAAAGATCACAAACTCTTGTTGCATTTTTCAGTGTAGGATAAATTGCGATATGTTCACTCGAGAGGCGCTGAGTTAGTTCGATATGATGCCAAAACAGAATGTAATCAGAGCAAAGTCGACAGTTTCGAACGGTTTTTCAAAACATCTGCGGACATTGCGCACCGTCAATACAATCATACAAACGCATATCCACTAATTTGTGCCCGAAAGTATAGGTTCAGCCAATTGGACATATCAGTATGATTTCGGTTTACCTTATAACTGAATGGAACCTGAGATGAAGTATCAGAACCTTATATTCCTAATGTTCCAGGCCCACGAAACTTGCTTTAAACCACTAATACAGTTTCCATTGACACATAAACACACGCCCCCGTTGAGTGACCAATTTGCGGTTAGGTTGCACACCATCTGCCAGCGGTCCGCTAAGGTTATGTTTCTTCAAGGGTGAGTGAAATATATCTTAGCAACCCGAATATTCGGACCAAGAGACATTGGGTACTCCTAATCCGACTGAAAGTTGTTAGTTGGGTTTTGTTAAAAGAAGCACATTTTCCCTTGCGGTAAGCATCCTGCTAACATATGTGCCGTTAAAAATTGCTTTCTGTTTTCCGAAAAGTTGATTTCATCGGTCACGCCTCACCTTGTCCGATTTTCACTAATCCTGGCTTATCGTATAGGCTCCGGTCGAATACAACAGTAATTCGGTGGGACGGTTGGGCCCTAGTGCTAAGAGCACAATTTGCTGGGGTCACACACGGGCTAATGCTCACGACTTGAGTTTCAACTGGCAACCGAAACTAACAAACACGCACGGATTGAATTTGACTTGTATGGTAGAGCATGCTGCCATGTTGTCAGCGCCATTTTGCTTTCCATTTGTGTAAGTTGTGTGCATGGCTTACTAGGCCTCTGATTCATGCTTATTCATGACATTTCCTTTCACAGGATTATCGCTAGAATCCCTAGTTCAAAAGAACGCTGTCCACCGGTGACCCTGCATTGTCACGAGCGTAACGGATGATCAGGCAAAAATAGCCGGCTTGTATGTTACAGTAGTGCACTAAGCTACTATATAACTTCCAACCAAGATCACATAGTGGTTCAGTTGAACCAAGTACATGCTGTCCGGTCTGCATCGACGCACACATGTGCGCATGAATAATGTTATTTATGCGCCAAATATGGCTGAGTGTGTACATCGCCCCGAAAGCTGAACAAAAAGTTTGTAGGTACCAATTCATTTACGAGTTAGTTGTGACGTTTACCTCACACTCAATGGAGCCCGTAAATCAGTGCTCATGCAAAGAACACTAATTCGAACAGTGAGGAAATTCAATCTGCCTCAAGCTTCCAGATGATGTTATAAATTTTACAACTTATGGTAGCATAAGTAATGCGTGTTTACTGGTCAGAATTCTTTGGGAGCACACGACCAGTTTCGAGGTTGTTGTCACCCTTCAGGTATGCGCGCCTGGTGAACCTCGATAACATACCCCACTTATAGTAACGGCAGATGCTGAAGGTACCAACCTATTTGCGAGTTAGTTGTGCAAATCAGTTATGTAAGTACAACATTGTCTAGGTGATCGAAACCATCACAAGTGATTGCTGAACTTATCGACTGTTTGAAACATTTATCCAATTCATAAAGATTGCAAGTAGACGTACACTATGAGAGAGAAGCATTTTGTTTATCCTCACCAGTAGATTAAATAAAACATTCAGTTACATAGGTTTAGGGCATGGTGAGAAAACAATGAATCTAGGACATGTCACGTGGGTGAAGTCAGAGTGGGGTTAACGGTTTCAGTGCCACAACAACGAGACTAGTTACGTCAATATGTGGCGTTAACAGAACACCGGGGCGTGAAGCCGGATCAACAACGTCTTGAGGTTTCGATTGCTTAATTAGGCCATAAATGAATTGGCGGAATCAACCACATGACCCGTTGCAATTCCCTGTTTCGAGACGGAAGGCCCCGGATTTCCGTTCGGGTGTTGACATGCTGACCTGCGTTGGGTCATTGCCCATACTAACCACCTGGGAATGGGGCCGACTGTTAAGGAACTTTGATGGGAAGGACTGATAAATGGTAGGTGGTTGCTGTTAGGAGTTACGGCCTGATCTCTTAACCGTTGGCAAATCAATTAAGCGGAAGAAAATTGTAAACAGACTGTTCATGATTTGAAGCAGTGTGTTGCCTTTATCCAGTTCATCATTACAACAAGGTGATGAACTTTGCGGTGTGGTAACATCTCGATTTATCTCGTCAGTCGCATACAAAAAGCAAACGGAGGGGTATGGCACCGACAGCTGAACCGAATGAATTTAGGGCTAAAAGGCTTTTATCGCAGATGAGCTAACGTTTGTGCAAAAACACTAGCTCTCTTTGTTTGTTCAACACGGCTTCACTGATGGCCAGAAAGAGGCTTACTGGAAAGTCTATTTGTATGCGAAGGCTGTGATCAAATATGAGTGATGTTCAACTCGAAATTACCAAAATCCTAGACTGCTCATAAGTGATGGCCAGAAGTTTGGGTTTGGGTGTCGTAGCAACAGAGTGAACGTCCTGATTTGATCGACGTTGTGACTTGTCTCCAGGATGTGTCGCGGTATGATGGCGTCGGGTTTCGTGGTTGGCCGTTGGTTTAACTGTTCGATCGGTTGGTAGGCTAAATCGATTGTTGTAGGTGTTCGATCATCCACTGACGCTGGCACCAGTTCGTTCTGCCGGTAAAAATGTCACTAGTTATGAGTGAACTGATAGATGGACGTATCTCGTCAAGCGTTTCTATAATTAACTTCATGAGTTCTTGACAAGGGACACAATTCGATCGCAGGCTAGATGCGATTAACAGCGGACTGAACCTGATGACTCACTGCAGTGGACAAATAGTCTTCCCTGAACAACAGTTACATGAAAAGCTATTTTCCGAGCTACTTGATAGTAGCCTGTCAACCCTAACAACATTCTGTTCAACTACTGTTGCCATGACCTTTCGCTGTATATCTCAGTTTGTTTCTAGTATGCGGTTGATAACTCAAAATGGTAGCATCCTAAAAAACTTATTGATAAACGGATTAAGAATAACACAATGTTACGAGTAAGTTGTAATGCTCAACGTTTCAACCATCTAGGGTAGCATTCCTCACGAGTGTTGCAATCGAAATCACATTAACAAAGGAACAGAGGTCACGTGGGGTTTGTCGTGATTAGGTCAATCTGCCCTGCATCTGAACTGACTGATCGAATCCCTTTCCAATTAAGCGGAGTTGAGACTGATGTAGATAAGATGCGTCCGTGTCTGGTGTTGTTTATCCATCCACACCACACTGTAGGCAGGGGTTTGCTATCATTGCGATTAACACAAGCATGTTTTGTGTAAATGGTGAGGGTTTCAGTACAACTATGCTCTTCACGACAAGACAGACCCCTGTGAATCACTCGAGCTTGATCAAAACATACGTTGTGTTTCTTTGACAATGCACGTAGTGCGATGGTAAATTCATTCTCTAGTTTATGAAGTTGATATGCGTCTTTAGGAGGAAACCGCATGTCTCTTGTGTTCGAAAACAGGTACGTTCAATCGTCTGCGTGTGTCTCCTGAATAACCGGCATTGCAATCGCCACACTTGATTTCGTAAACGCAGTCTGACTGGTCGCCCATGGAAACTGGATCCTTACGTTTTAAGATGTTATCTAACCAAAATACAGTCCGGATAGCGCACTCAGAAAGGGTGGAGCTGATTTTTTCAGACGTTTGTTTACGATACGATATTTGCACAGTAGACTTGAAGTTCTGCTCTCTCTGGTTCCCTCCTCAGTGGACAGGCGTTTAATCGCGTTTTAATAAAAACGTGTAATGATAATCTGTAATGAGGAAGGTTTTCCTAGTTTTGTTGTGGCTTCCCTTTACACCGATGGCTACTTGCTTAATTTTCTAGACTGCCTAGTCAAAGCTGATGACCAGCAGAGATTCCAGGTTTCTGTGTACCGCAAACCAACCCATTCTGGTCGGTATCTCAAAGTCAGCTCATCGCATCCAACCGGTATGAAGAGAACGGTCATCCGATTACTCACTAATAAGGCCAGAAAGATTGGTACTGCTGAACTCTCCAGAACAACAGAGATTTCTCGCAATAAAGAAATGCCAACCACTGATCACTATCCAAACGCAATTACTGAAAACACAATTAAACGCCTGTAGACGCATATCAACTTCATAAACTAGAGAATGAATTTACCATCGCACTACGTGCATTGTCAAAGAAACACAACGTATGTTTTGATCAAGCTCGAGTGATTCACAGGGGTCTGTCTTGTCGTGAAGAGCATAGTTGTACTGAAACCCTCACCATTTACACAAAACATGCTTGTGTTAATCGCAATGATAGCAAACCCCTGCCTACAGTGTGGTGTGGATGGATAAACAACACCAGACACGGACGCATCTTATCTACATCAGTCTCAACTCCGCTTAATTGGAAAGGGATTCGATCAGTCAGTTCAGATGCAGGGCAGATTGACCTAATCACGACAAACCCCACGTGACCTCTGTTCCTTTGTTAATGTGATTTCGATTGCAACACTCGTGAGGAATGCTACCCTAGATGGTTGAAACGTTGAGCATTACAACTTACTCGTAACATTGTGTTATTCTTAATGTATTTATCAGTAACTCGTTGAGCATTTCCCGTAAATTATTTGACTTCATCTTTACTATATTTGGCTAAAACATCAGACTCCAGAAAAGTTTGTCTTCTTGCGGTTTATAGCTTACAATGCATACTGTCGAATCATATGTGCATAATAGATGAAGCTGGTGCTGACATCATCTTTTACTCAATGACGTACACACTCCGTAAGAATAAAGGTGTTCACATCTTATGTTTTCGTTTCCACAACAACCGGTTATTCACTTAATAGAATCGATCGCCGGACTTACTAGTGTGTTACAAAACTTGCACTCATACTACTGGGACTTGGTTTCAGACTTTTGTGCTTGAGTAATGGGTTTGTTGATGAAGTGGCACTGTACGCGAAATGAATTATGTGGTTGGAGAATATCCGCTCCAAATTCAATACGAATGAAGCCAACACGTCTGAGCATTGTAATTGCCATGTCGTCAGCTCACAAAATCCTGCTGTTTAAAATGTTTGTCACAAGTGTGTGGTGATTCAAAAATGCTGTTGCATGTGCCAATCGTCGGAGTGGATTTCTCTTCATGCTAGTCCATATGGTGAGCAGTACCCTGTACTTTTCTCGCTGAGATCGGTTACGTTGCACAGACAACATGATTGTCTAGTGTCAAATACTGCATGCTGGTTATGAAACTCCATGATGGTATCCTCAGATTAGATTGGCAGCCACTTAACTCACACTGGCTTACGTCCACACCTAGCGTCCAGACTCACGCGATAACCCGTCCAAGTGAGGTTATTCTAGAATTTTCAAGGACCGTTTTTTCGTGCTTTCTGACGCAAACAATATCGACAGCATAGAAGTTTTTGCTAATGTTCCTAAAGTAGCGCGTGAATCAGTTTGTTTCTCTGTCAATCGAACTAAAACAGAGGGACCACAATGTTCGTGGAACGAATTCATTTCGTACACTCTTTTCAATCGTAAACATGTAATACAAACTTAAAATAAACAGCTGAATGAAAAAGAATAAGTAATCACCAGAATGATGAAACTGCTTTCATTGTTTACCTGGTCCCACCCTAATGTCTACTAATTAGCGAGGCTAAGCTTCGGTTCACGGTTATCTTCTGGTTGACCTATCGATTGGCATAACTACTTTGATAAGTATTTCTTTGCCCTGTTCTCCGGTTATCTGTCTAACCTTTCAATGTATGTCACTGCAGCTGCCGGTGGACAAACAGTTATGCTGACTGGTCGACGGGACAGAATTCAACTTCTTGATTGGTGTCAAGGTTGTTCTTCTGGTGCTCGCAATCAGACGCAGCTGGGAGTCGGTACAGGTCTGACGTAGACACAAGTTGAGACTTCTCATCTTCTTCGAGTAACCCAATAAATACTGTCTCATCATGTACTGTATGTTAGGCCACTTTGTGAAATTGTTTGTCTCAATTGACCAAGGCTCAGCTCACTCACGTTTAACTCGGAAAGCTGAATAAAACTTTACCTGTTCCTTCATATTTTTATTATTCCATTCTGTGCCCTCGCAACGGTCTTTTTCTGTCGTATTTTAATAAATATTTCTGATTGTTATATGCACTCAACTATCCGACCTTTTAACAGTATTCTTCGTGCTACTAAGTAATCAGAGATTAGGCTGCTTAAAGACAAATAAATCTCATGATTGGTCGCAGATTTCATTTTCGAACAGACGTTCCATTCAGCCTCTTTCTAAAGGAGTGCTGGACATGAGTTTCGTTCTTGTTAGGGCTAATCAGTAGTGCATAAACTTAACACGACCGGGAAGTGAACTCCGATCACGCCTTCACGAGGCAACCATGTCGACTATGGCTTTGCATTGAACACGGTCGATTTGTCCACTCTGAATAGCCAAATATGTTGGGTTGTGAGTAATTCATCCTCGTTGTATTACGTAGCCCCAGGACTTGTTTTTGGGTCATCGCCTTTCTGACCTCGCTCAACAGGCCCGCAGCTTTCACTATTGTTGTTATGGCTACTCGTCTGATATTGAGTCAATCAATTTCGTTGCAGTAATAAATGCTATGCTGATATCCGTGCACTAGACAACTCAAGCCAAATTGTGATGGCCTTTCTCAACTTCGTTCAAACTTGGCCTGTTTTTGTGGAAAAATAGAAAAAATTAGCAACGTGTAAAGTTGTTCAACCTGATTTGACAGCATTTCCAAATACCTCCATTTTTTGACACGCTATGCCGATCTTCATGATATTGGGTTTATCCAACCGATGAGTATAATTTGATGTCGGTAATACTGTTCAATAAATAGCGAAATGATTGGTTAATCTACTTAGATTATTTACATTGGGTTCTTCTTGTTTTAGAACCAAAGAAAGTTCATAGTAACAAGTTAACCTAAGCTGTTACGTTACACACTCGCCTAACGACTACAGAAACAGTGGAATCTTTGGTAAGTCATGCACAAGTATTTTCTCACACGTATAAGTAATTTCAAAATGTTTAATGCTAGAATTGTGGGTTGTTTTTCAATGGTTGAAAGATCAACTAGTGCACTAAACAAAAATGGACCTGTTTGGAAACTGAGTCATAGTAGATTATGGCACTTTATAACGCAGTATAGCCGACATTTTTATTGAGTTTCCATTCACCAAGTGCACATGTTGTTTATTGAAGAGTGTAGATGCGGTGGTGGAATTTCATTCCTAACTTTCTGGATAGTAACCATCAACTTCAACTACTATGATAAATTACGTCTGATTCCGCATATTTTGCTAACCGACTATTAATTACGTTTTCACTTGCGTGTAGAAGGCTCAGTGTTCTGTTGTGTAAACCACATTTTTGTCACCATAATAGCTTATAGTAAACAATTCTGATGGAAACCCCTATTTTTCACTAGACATTGACAATGAATGGCAGAAAATGATGTTAAAGTATGAATACGTAAGAATGTGCGTGCTGTTTCCCGTCCGAGAATGTCGGCTGTTATTTGCCACTGAATCTGAATGTTCCCCGGGTTAGAAACTAACCACTTTCAAGCGAGTGTGGACTGTGTACTACTGGATATCTTCTCAAACTATTTGAGGCCTGTCAGTTCGGGATTCTGTCATAACTCAAGAATACCTTCTTCCACTCACCTCTTTCTGACACATTCCCTTCTTTTTCCGTAACAAATTTGAAAAGTGAAGTCAGGATTTATGCACGATTTACGCAATGACAGATTTGGCTGCATCCTTAGGAGTGCTTACTACAGACTGTTACAGTTTACCAAATAAAAACAAACGGCAAAGCAAATTACACCGAAATGCCAACCGTCTATTGGTACACAGACTTTACCGTTACCATGGCAAGGAGAGAGTGAACACAGTTCATTTTGTGTGCACAGAACAGGCCTGTTCCTTCTGGTGGCAAACGCCTCGGCATACCGTAGACGGCTTAGTTTACTGGTCGTGAACTCTGTCCGTGTGATATTCCTCTGACCTTTTGGCTAACCTTCGTGATTCTGTGGACGGCTGTTGTCGAGCAATTGAATTTCCGTTGTTGTTTGATGCCATTCACGCTCAATAAGCCAGTTAAAACTTTTCGACTGGATATGCTTTGCGTTTTAGCTACCCAAAATCTCCGTCTGTTACTTTGTTATCTTCCACCTTGGCACAAACAACAGCTGCGCAGTGGAATTGGGTAGTACCACTGAATTTGCTATATCCCAAAATGTGGCAGTCCTCCCAATAAATATAAAACCACTGCTCTTCCGGAAGCAATCTTCTTTCGGGCATGCGCCACAGTGCAAAATATGCCACTCGCAACTGAAGACCGCATACGATTGATAAATGAACGGTGCTCGTGCGATATTCGATATGTCACTGTATGGTCGTGCGTCTATGTAAAGTGACCAAAGTTCAGCACACCAAAAATTATAGGTCACTGTCAATTTTAGAGCCCAAGTAGACAACGAGACTGGATTAAGAAACCACCTCCAGTCAAAACCCCTTCATGTTGTTGCGAGCAGAACGGAAACCAGCCAACGTTTACTAATTTTGAAGGGCAGTCGGCTGTTATGTCGAGTTTGTGTGTAGAGTGGTAGTTAAAACATTGAGTTTGAAAGGGGTCAGGTGTGAGCAGTCGATCTACTTGAATCAAGGCCAAGAAATACAGTAACAAGCAGAATAATCTAGACCAACGTGGTTATTGTGCAGTGGCGACCGAGAGTGCAAAGTTTGTTGAGTCTTTAACAAATGGGTATTTTATTTTTTTCAACGAATTGCGGTTACATGGCGCTGTTCAAACGTTCGTTCTACTGAGTCTCGATGCGTTACTCAGGTGCTCCACCTATAGTAATAACCTTTGAATCGAACTGTCCTTATACTTACGAGACAGCGAAATTGGATTTACTACCGGAAATTACAAAATGAATTAGACAATAAACTGTGTACAGCTTGTGGTTACTTGTGCATACAAAGTGATTTTGTCTCTAAAATGTAAGCGCGGCGAACAAAAAGTTCTGGAGTGCATTAGCAAAATGTGAGTTTTCAAGATTTTTGCAAGTCTGACAAAAAAGTTGTAAACGAGAACTGTGTTGAACATCCTTGGCAGTCTATCAGCTGCCAGTCATAAGTTGACGCACTGTTCTATGGAATGGTGACGCCTTCTGTCTACTTTTATAATCGCATCTTTTATTAATCACAGTCACTGTCTTACTGAACTTGCCACTGTTCTTGGTGCCTCTGACTGTCAGTAACCTGACTAGTTAATGGTGAACTAACAGGCTACATCTTGGTGGATCATTCCGGTTTCTAATCAACTGTCCACCTCTAATAACAAAATCACTGATATTTTCGGTCTGACAAGTGACAACTATAAAAAGTTTACGTTGAAAATTAGTTCCAGGCCTGCAATCAATTGGCGTGTAAAATAAAACGTGAGGTCCCCCATTTTATTACGAGCTTCACCGTTTTCCGTCTCACTTACTTCTGTTTTTATCGTTAGTGCACCTTATTTAAGTAATTCCAGAAATTTCACCCCTTTCAGTAAGGTGTTCGTAGTTTGAATCTGAAAGTGCGTTATTTGCTGTTAAAAAACATAACGTAAGTTTAAGATGAGTTACTATACGTTCTCATCAGCTCACGTCGAAGCTTAACAGGTCCCGTCGAATTTTACGCTAAGTTCATGTAAAACGGTTTCCTTTTCACTAACAGACTTGTGGTTCCAAGCATATCGCTTCTTTTAGTTAACTCAAAGTAACAATACTAAATTTCAGAGTTGTTCTGTTTAATGACCTGACGGCGCGAAGGCAATCAGCAGCCTTAAACAGCCTTAAGCAATACCCAGATTTTTTTATCCAAATTTAAGGAAAACAATTTTATGACCGTCTTAATCTTTCGCCCCGTTTCAAGAAAGGCGGTTTTTAAATTTTACTCAAAGAAACAAAAATTAAACTGTAGAAAAGACCAGCAGTAAAACTACGAGTCTGTAAAATCGTTTTCATAATTCTTACATAAACTTTGGCACGTACTTTAATAGTAAACCTTTCAGAGTTAATTTTGAAAAATCTACTGACGGTTTTGTCAGAGTATTCTCACTTTACAGAACTTAGTCATGACAATTTTGGTTATTTTTTGTGAGCAAACGACATCCATACCAAAACCAGCGGATAAGTAAAACCTGACTTTCTCTTCAGAGTTAGAAGTCAACGCTGAGAGTTAAGAAGGCAGGTATCAGAGTTCGCGTAGTGAGTGCAGGTCGTCTTCGTTGGAATGCGACTGGTGATTTTGGATTTAAATATGTTCGAGGATAATGACTGCATCCATTATGGTAAGACTTTCGTTAACAGAGTACTGATTGTAATGAAGACAACGGTGAATACACTTCATGAAGGATACATTTCGGAGTCAAACATTCTATTTCCCGCAGTGGCCTTCGTTTTAACGACGAACATCATAATGACGCTTGAGTGTAACGAATAGTTATTCATTTTTACTATTATACTGACATGAAAGTTCAACAAGTACGACATTAAGTGGCTACCGTTTAAATCACCTGGTGTTTATTTCTTCCCGGGTAGATTAAGTCACATTGCCAACGATCGATTGACATTCTGGTAACAAGATGATCTCTGTATTAACATGAAGGGCGATATTGACTACGATAAAAATGCATGGAAACAAAAGTGCTTCTGCTGTTCGAAAGGGGCCGATTGGATAGTCTATCTGAGTGCGACAGCTGCGATCAAATGTGGGTGATGTTTAATTTATATGAAAATTGGAACGTAACGATATATTTTTCTCTTATGAGTCAAGCGACCAATAAAATAGTCTTGACGGTTTTAGGGTAGGCATGTGTGAAGGCATTTTTACTTGTTGGCCTAGGTTGCCAGAAGCCATGCAAAGCTAAATCTGATCACATCGACTTAGCGTTAAAGGTAACACAGCCGCACTAAAAATTAAATCTCGTTCAAATGAAAAGCAAAAAGACAAAAATCCGTCTTAATGAGTATTTTAGCTTCCTAAAATAATACATCAACCAACCGATATTTCTTAAGGTTTTTTTTATATCGCACTTCATAAACACGTCTTGGGCTCGGTTTGGAAGATTATACTGTTGTTTTGCTAGATTGGGGAGTTATGTCCTGAACCCATTCACTTCACCCTTATCTAAATCTGGTTTACATGGAAATATCCGTATAAACATGTTATTGCATGGTGGGAAGCGCAAAATGGAATGAAGTCGGACAGGTTATTGTTTGGCTTCTCTCGTTTAAACCAAATTATCTGTACATATTACTGTTGTCTGCCTCGAACATTATAGAATGGGGCGTGATCGTCGTATTAAGCTATGAATGTGGGTTTCCCAAAATTATACTTATTCCCCGAGAAGGTGCAGTACTGTAATGTACCAAGAACAGTTTGGATGAAATCGGAGTGGTAATAGTGAACCCTTGTCTGCACCAATGGTTTTAAAAATAGTGTTACCCCACGCACTCTGTCACACTAACATTGATTTGGTTTCACTAGACTAAAAAGCCACCTTTCCACTAAGAGGAGCTCCCATTGGGGGTGCGGTTTCACGGTTCCCCGACGGTGTTCTCTGTTGGTGGGCTTATTGCTATCCACTTGTTTGCTGCTGTAACGGGGATCCGATTGCGACTATGGAACAAGTATACTGAATAACCGAACGTTTCTCAAAGCGACTGTCACTTATTTTGGGTTGTTAGAAATGTTTCCATAATGTTGTGTGTGGTAACCATCACGACGAATGATGGGCTAGGTGCGCTCAAATAAATCAGCCGGATTTGCCGTTGTAAAACCTCTGAAAACCTTGTGAATTATATTGTGGTTTTACTGTTAAAATTTTGCTGGTAGAATTTCACGGTTACTATGAAGATTCACCCGAGCAATTTTTGACCGGAATCTTATTAACATTTTCTGCGTTCAAACACCTAATTCTCTGCGGATATTTGGGCAAAACAGGTAAAACACGGAGAGTAGCAAATGCAGGTATTTTGCATTGACTCTCCAATATCATTTTATCTGAACCAACAAGGCCAGCTTCAGTCGGCTAACTGTGATTCTGAATGCACGAGCTGGGTCAATCACTTGACCAGCGATCAGGACGGGTATAGAGATTGCGGAAACTAACTGTTTGCGTGTTTCAACAGCATTATCGCTCTCAGTAACACGGATTTCCCCACCCACTTAGGTAAATATTCCTTCATTTTGGAGATCAAGCACCCCATGTTTCTGCCTGTGAAACTTTCTTCACAGTTACATAACAACTGATAGACACAATGTGAGGTGGCACCGACAAGCTGATCCCCTTTGGTTGAAGCTACAGTTAGTTTTCACGCATACTACAATACCCTCAGAAAGTAGTTCTGTGTAATCATCTCATTTTCTGACGGTGACCACTTGTTTGGGTGATGGTTTCGGTCTACTGTACCTTTCTATGAACCCTTTTGCATAGCCATTAATTTACAGTACATATTGTGCCCTGTACAGATTCGTCTTACTAGTGCGTGCTTACCATAGACCGGCGGGGAACCTTCTATTACCATGACATCGTTCACTGTGTCTTGTTGAAGCCTCGTTTTTGTCATCTACTATCTGCTCATACGCCTCTCTGTTTTAAATCTTTGCCCCAGAGCCTTTATCTAACTTAAGTAGCATCACGTTTTTCGACTTAATTTCCCCTAACGATTGTAGGTGTGGCATAGTGACAGCACATCAACTGCTGATCAGTGTTAGAATGAACCCTTAAGCTGTTAGTGGTTTCGAGCCAGCTTAGGTTGTCAGCACTGGTTAGCCAAAGATGTTGGATTCTCAGACTGGGCTTCAGAAAAATACGGTTAGGCATTTGCGATAGTATCTCGTAATCTACACCCAAGACTAATGCTTCTAATAGCAACGAATTCAATCATACGTATGAAACGTTCAACACATACTTAATGAGATCGGTTAGAACCGGGTTACTGTGGCGATCGTAATCAGTCTACTGAAGCCTACCTTGTTTCTTCAGAAACAATTGTTTGTGAAATTGACCCTACCCTTGACCTGGTGACCTTTTCACTGGCTGATTATCCGCTCACCTCCCCGCACCTAACTGTATGATACCAAAACCCAATCACTAAGGTAATGCTGAGTCAATACAAAATGTTTGCATCGACAACTTTTCATCCTATGATTTGCTTAATCTGAACAAAACATATTTTTGTTTTTTACGACTGTCTCACTTACCGGGAAAATCAACAGGTTTCTTGTGGTTTGAACATAATATGGCCCACTGAAACCATTCCGATTCTATCAGTCATGACTAACTTACGTGCACTGATGTAAGTTGTAATATAATAGTTACTTATCGCTTTCTGCGATGACGTTTGCATAGTAACTTCGACATACCACTTAGCTTGTCAGACCAATTTTCTGTGAGAACCAGCAAGTCAGATTGTCAGATTTCTCACGTAATAATTGATTGACTTAAATGCCACGTTTTGTCCGTCAACTGATCTGCAAGTTGCTTGTTGCCTCAGGTCGCTGGTTCCACAGAATTTAGTCTGCTTCGAAACAGCCAATGTTCTCCGCACGCCTTAATCAGATTTATGACTCTAGGTTAAACGGTTATGGTGCACCTCCATTTTCAAGGTGTTCCACTTGAATGAACTGGATCACATTTGCCCAGATGTAACTGATATCCTGGAAACCAGTTCTACTGCCATCTAACTTGGGCAAGCTCTTCAGAATTTCTACTCCTAGTGAAAGTAACTTTTTTCTGACGATACTTTTAAAAAATGGCTAACCTTCGACAGTTTCGTAGCCCACAACCTTGGTGTTTTTAATCTGATTTCACCAAAAATGTGTATTATGCATACCCTTATGCTCGAAACACAGTTGAGGGGAGTAGCGGTTTAAGGTAATCAAAACTAACTTATCTGGTCTCCTGTCAATCACATTTTGCTGCACTCAACCGTGAACACCTATGAATTTCGGGTAGTGAATGTATTTTAGTCACAAAAACGCAGAAGTTTTGCTTACACTCCATAGTAAAAACGAGGAGTCGTCGGAGACACTGACGAAAAACTGATCTAAAACAACTGACTAGACCATAAGAAGACAGAGGAGCTGACAACCTGATTTTTTAGTTTAATAGGAACAGAATGGGCATCACTAGTTCTACATGTACAAATAATTGCCTCTTTAATTTTTAGAGTGCATGTGTATCGCCAAATGTTTATTCCACACAGCACAAAATGTTCTACTTTGGTTTCTCAAAGAACAAAAAGCTTGAGAAGGCAATAACGGGATGAGATGAAACGAAAGGCTCTGCAACATAAGCTTCAAAGATATTCAACCATTCTTCTTGTTAACAGCAGGTTTAGCCACAAACAAATTACGTTAGTTTGTACTTACATAAAAATCGCGGTTTTGTCTATGGAATCGAACGCATTAGCTATGCCCTTAATATGTACGTTAAGCTTAATCCAGATTAGTACGTAAAGTGTACATCAGGACAAGCCTTGGTCTATCGTCTGGACAAGACATCTGACCTACGGAAGTTTACACACCAAGACGTTTAGTGGTTACCGAAAAAACTCGCCTCAGTAAGCATGTTTCAGAACAGTACAGTTGCTTGTGTGCTGCTTCCGCTGCGCATATGGAAAACTACAGAGGAACCAAAGATGAAAAAGTGGTGTGATTTTGGACACTATCTTAAAGAGTGGATAAACTGTTGCCACTTTTGAAAACACCTGAGCGCAGTGAGAAGCATAGGGCTAATAAGACAGAGTGGCTGATTTTATCTTTGGTTTGCAGTTGAATACTTACTGGTTCATGTTAAATTCGAACATTCCAGCTGTTTTTTAAAAAGTGGCTTCTTTCTATTTAGACAAAGATGTGAAGAGTAGATGGACTGTCGGCGAGTCAGTCTAACATATGGTATGCCGGACGGTTAGCCCACAGTGGAGTTTCCGTACAAATTCCGTAGTGGTTAAATACGACCGAATAAATTTCGGGCGACTAAGATTCTCATCTAAGAGGACTTTGGGGTTTTTAAGCAAGAACTTTAAGTATCACTGTCGCAGCTCACCGGTGGTCGCCTAGAACCATCACTGATGAGTAATCCGTATTCACTGTCCAGACAGAACTCCAAACGTCAACTCCTACAACTTTTGGGCATAGCTGGCATAAAACTTAAACGGAAAAACAGTAAGAAGTTCGTTCGACGTAATTGATTGAAAAATTCAGTTTTATTTGTGATCTTATCTTTATCCTACCAGCTCAACTGCTTGTGAGTTTTATTATCTGGACCAATTTGCACAGATATGGGGACAATTAATCAGGTTAGAGCTAAGGTACGCGTAGTCCCTTAGAGATTGGGTGGTTTACAAGTCGGTGCGTTCTAGAATTTTGATGGGCAACTCATTTCAAATTATTTGTTGTTGATCTGAAAGCGATACCCATGGAACAACAAAGCACGTCGTCTCAGGTCACAATCACTAAGATATGTTGTCTTTCTTTGACTACAATACCAAAATATTCACAAGGTTTGTCTATAAAATTAGTGGACAAATCCGAACATATGCCGATAAAAATTAAGAGATATTTGTACAAAAAACATCAAAGCAAAGTGCGGATTTTGTCAGAGAATATTTGGATTCCTTGTGTCTTACTCTGACGATTACGTCAATATGCATGCTATGTGACTTCCCTCGCAACGCAGCCGAACTTTGTTTACTAGCTCCAACTCAGAAACTGCCTGTGACTTCAATTAAGAGAGATCAGCCTGTCGGTGCCATCTCACACTGTATCAACCAAATTACATGTAACTGCGGACAAATTTACACTGGCAGAACCGAGAGATGCTTGATTTCCAGAGTGAAGGAACATTTGTCTAAATGGGTTCAGAACTCAGTATTACCGGAAAACGGCAATGTCATCGAAACACGCAAGTAACCAGTGTCCGCAGTAGCAAGACACACCCTGACCATTGGCCACGTCATCGATCCGGCTTGTGCATTCAAAATCTTATTGCGTCATCCCAATTTAAGATTCTTGCACTTTGTTGAGGCTGTCGCAATCAATGAACTGAGGCCGGCCCTATGGGTTCAAAAACGGCTGTTCGTGAGGTTGACCCCGCCCTGGATTTAGTGACCCTTCCTAATCCATCAATCGGTTAGGCATCCAAACCACCCCTAACTGTTCGATATAAAAAATGGTTTCGTGTTAATGCAAATTTGGTACTGATGGGTCAATACGAAATGCTTGCATCTACCAGTTTTTGTGTTCTAACGGTTTCGTTCAAACTTCTGAAGAGAATGAACTGTTTTAAACTAAAACTGATTACTTGTTCGTGGATGAAAATAGCGACACGTGAGCACTTGCGTGTTATCTTTCCGTGTAACACAATTGGACGTTTGAAATATTGCTCATCAACTCTCCTAGATGTTACGTTTGACAGTTAACGAAAATGGTCTGCTACAGACGAAGACAGAATCAGAAATTCAATTTAAAACTCATTTGCCGAGGGAACTGCGGTTGCTCGTCTAAATGTTTGCTCACTTGTGTGTGTGTGTAGACGTATAGAAGCATGCATGCTCCAACTGCAGCACTTGTGTTCATAGCTTATTCAATAATTCTCAGTTATCATAAAAATAAAAATGCTTTTCTTAATCCCGCAAAAAGATTTGATTTAGGATTGAGTTTCGTATGAATAATTGCATGTCACATTTGTCAAAAAACTTTTTACTCTCCAGATGTTTCGGTTTTAAGCAGTGCTATTAGTACAGCGGAATTCTACCACCAAATTCACTTTCATTCCCATCGTAATTGCCATGGTGACCAATGTTAACACTGAAACAAAAGTTTCACGTTTGATAAACGAAGCCAACTTGCGCCACTTGGTTACATTGCAACCAGTTTTTTTAAAATCAAAATTTGCTTTGTTATGTAACGTTGAATTGAGTTTTCTTCCTTTGTTTTGTATCACAGACTTGTCCAGTTCCTTCCATCCTCCCCTAGATTACACTTAGAGTCAATTGTACACGCGGCTGTTTTCGACTGTTCTCCCCAGATTTTTACATATAGTTAAGACACATGCGAATCACATGTATAAATCACGAAAAAGCCACAAAGGACATTATTTACTCCAGTTGTGAATGGACTAGTGATAGGACAACGAGCACTAATACAGATTATAAATGCTGTGTGCTCTAAAAAGTTAGTTGGCGTTGGCATCATAGGATAACTGTTTGAGACATTGTTTGACACAGAAACTTCACTAGACCAGTACGTATTAGAATCGAAACCTTAACAATTGAACCAAATTAGACAGTGCATACTAGTTGTTTCGAAATTGCGATTTCTTCGGTGGGATAAGACGGTGAACAAGTATATATTGGCCAGTTCATATGATTCTACTGAGAAGCCTTTAATCAAGTGAATCTACCAGGCAGGGCAATTTACGCCGAGGAGCGTTACTTTATTCGCATCCATTTACATGATAAACTTAATATGTGGAGACTCAAAAGTCTGGATACTAGTACCTTTTTCGATCGGACAACATAGATAGCCCATCTAACGTCTAGAAGGGTTGAAAATGATGGAGTCCATTTACTTTTAGGTTGGCTACGAGTGTGACTGGAAGCAGCGGGACTCGGGGGTGAACCCAATATTACATGATGTTTCCGCCTATATGGCTCTCCACTGGAAGATACATGAACGGACAAGGTGCAAAATAATAACACTTATTTCGATCGGACGACTGAAATACTTGTTCCCAATGTGAACACACAAAACCTTTTTGATTTTTGATTGGCCGACACGCTGGTGAATTGGAGGTCATATCTAAAAAAATTACGTTGCAAATATTGATACTGAATGAGTGCACAGTATTGAGGTAGTCCGGATTGTCTCTTAGCCTAAACAGTCACGTGTAGGTTGGTTGAGCCCAGTATCTCCCTAGCCATTTTGATAAAGTATAACGCAGCCAGTTGCACGTAAGCGATTTGAAAAACCCTTCGTCTCTGTAAAATTCGGGAATACCACTGAGACTGTTGGAGCGATACGCTGAGAAGTGTTTTGGTCAGTAATGACTCATCACCCCAGTCCATTGAGTACATTAGTTAATATTTTCTGTACTACTGTTGTTTGATCATTCTTCCGTCTTTTTGAAACTTTCATCTATCAGCACGTATTGATGATACCTAACCAAAATAACTAGCTTTGTCCAGTGAAACTAACTCTACTCCTCACCTAGTTCCGATAAGGCGATACTAGCGTTGGTTTGTAGCTTACATTACCTGTAGTTGTTCCCACTTCAACCAACTGTAATTCGGTGCCTTTTAACTAACTAAGTTAAAACGAGTGGGGTTACAGTGTTCAGCATTGAATTATCGGATTAGGAGTATGTACCTAGTTTTAGTTCGAGACCTTCAACCAGAACTACTGTCAGACAGCTGGTTAAATTTCTTTTGTGAACAGCAGATTTACGGACTCATTACGCTTCCAATACAGTCCAACTAAGCTTTACGGACGAATAGTTGTAAGCGTGCTGCTCCGTTTAGTCACGAAACAGCTTGATGCTTGGTAGTCTTCAGTTCAAGAAGTAGTTTTGTCTCTTTCTTTTGCATTTGTCCCTACGTCTTTGTCCGCAGTATTTACCGAACTTCTTCCAGTTCCCCCTAGGTAGCTGCCTCAATAACAATTAACCGTTCGGATTGATTAAAAGTTAGTTCACCAATTATTGCTAGCCACAAGTGTCTTTTACTTTTATCTTGTCGTTTTCTAACATTGTCACGAGAAGCGTTCCAGAAAAATCTCGGAAAAACTTTGGTCATCATGCTCATTTGAAAACCTTACAACGACATGTGTCTCTCAGACCCCAACGTTGAGCGTCACGTTTTTGTTTAGCTGTTTTACTGGCGTTTTGTTCGTAAACCACCACAAACCTCTCCACATTTTCACAAAACTTATGAGAAATCCTGTAGGACTACTTGGCCAACCCAAGCAGATCAACAAATAGCGTCACTAAATTGAAATCATAAAGCATAAATCGTAATGCCCCAAATCCACTTGACACAATAAATAAAACGTGATTCACTTTGGAGAGAAATGGCACCTGGACCGCTAGCAAGAATACGAGCGTTTAGCCTCAGCATTTGAAAACAAACTACGGCTTTGATATAGCTTATTGTTAGAGGAAACCCGTTGGCTAAAAACCTGGACTTTGGCTGGAGTCGAACGATTGAAAGAAACATTGTACACAAACGCGGCAAACGGTCTACCAGCTGAGGCATGAATTCGAGCAAGACCAGAAATTTGATTTCTGTACTCAGTTTCACACCCGATCAGCTGTCTCCTATGAAATCCACCAAATGATTTGGCAGACCGATTGCTCGAGCAAGATTTTTCAGTCAATTCACACTGGAGTCCACCAACGCCACCGATAAGCATTGATATTTTATTGCCCTGATATAAACCGCAGAAAATGTTTCAGTTACAATTAAAAACATCGCACAGCTGAAAACTAAGCAGTAGAAATGAGTTTCGCTGTACTAGTGCAAAAAGTCGAAAGTCAAATGCTACCAAAATTTTTCAAAATTATCTCAAAAAATGGACCGGTTTGGGGTAAAGGAAACTTTTCGCAACGAAGCAAATTATGGGGACATCCTATTTTTATCATTCTGATCAGGCGTTAACGGGCATGTGAGACGTGCGTGAATTATATAGGATGGTCAGATGAAGTAACATATCATCAGTTACCATAGTTGTGGGAGGATCGTACGCTGATTGTCAAATCTCCTGAAACAGCTGTGAGTCCAAACAAATGTAACAAATACGTGTTGAAACACTTGGTTCCTTGTATCAACTTCATCAGGACAGAGTGATGACATAATCTGAGATGTGCTGGTATTTGGTTTACTCTTATCATCCGCAAACGTAAAACATGAAAGTTGTGTGCGATCTGCGAATATAAGAAGACAGGTTAGGGACAGACCTACATTTACACCAAGTATTATATGGTCAATACCGTGGCAACCCGATGGGTTGCTTCAAACATTTTGTGTACACAAAGCTGTCTGGTGAGTTCCGATCGAGATGCCCTTCCTGAGAACCAGTAACTTCGGGTCCTGATTGCGTAACAATATTTTGATTGATCTAAGTGGTTCAACATGATGACCAGTTATCATGAGTTGTGTAGAGCATTCGTTGATGTGGCGCTTCGAGTAACGGGTTCATTGGCTTCAGAATGTTGTGTTGAGTTGTTTTGACCAGTTCGGGACGTGCTCTGTCTATTGCTGAGATAGTTGTTGGCCTGTTCTGTCTACATAAACGTCGTTGCAATTGAACTGGCAGACAGCGTGGGAGGCGGAATAGTCAGACAAACTGCTTTCGCAAATAAGTAGAAAGGGTCCCTTGATGATTTGAACCAAACACAACCGGGCGGCCGTATGTCTAAGGAGTGGAGCAGACATCGACTTTTGTCTGAAATCACTTTTTGATGATCCCTTTTGTACAGCAGAGGCAAAATAGTTATTTCTTTTGAGTCGTTTGAACTAAATGATTGCAGTTATTCATGACATTGAGATTTTCTGTGGAGTTTTAAAAAATCCACTTACCAGTAGTGTTTTTCCAAGCAACTTTTGTTTTGCCTGTTTCTCAGTACGTTTCTCATGACCGGCACGAATGCCAGTTCGACAATTCTGTCATCCATTCTCACCCAGTGTTCTACTGGTAATTGCGTATACGACTTATGCTCGTTTTCCTACAATTATTGTAAATAATGCTCGCTTATCCTGAGTAAGTGTAAAATGCTGATAAAACTGACTATGAACAGTCTTTTGCACGATTAAATCCTTTGTTGAATCCTTTAATTTGTCTACTGTCGGTTTCCCGTTCTCTCAGGCCAGTATTTTTAACCTCCTCACACCATTTTTGAAAACTATGAGGCTTTTGAGGTCGTTGAAATAACATTCATTTTCGGGAAATACCAACACGTCGGCTAGAGGACGGTGCATTTCAGTTCCGTGTTTGCATATGTTTCTTAAAGAAGCATGCCATTTCTTACCTCGCGGAGAAACAGACGTTGAGCACACTGTTTGTTTTTTGGGCTTATTGTTGCATTAGTTTTTGTCAAGTTCCATAATTTTCAGTTTTCTGGTTTTTTTTTAAGATCACTATCAAGTACTTACAAGTATTAATTGCCAAACCTGAAAACTGTTTCGGAACCGATCGACCAATAGAATGTTAGATAGATTATTGTGGGATTAACTGAAATCAGCAAACTAGTTATTACAAGGCATCGTAGGGAACAACGTCAAAATTGTGAACATGACCTGGCAAAGCCTGTAATGAGGTCACTTAAACTAATATAGCGAAGATCCATCATCAATCCTTTGTGATGGTGCCTGACTTCGGCAAAGCTTAACGGGACATTTGTCCGATGAAATCTATGTTTTTTTCAGATAAGTTTGTAAAAGCATTTCTCCGTACGCAAAAGCTTCGGTTATTTTTATAAATCCTACCGATCTGCGATGTTTGGATATCCTTGCAGTGCGTTGTAAAGAGGGATCATTGAAAGCTTCAGTTATTTACAGAAACCATCATTACTAGTCGGTGCTGTTTAATTTTTACCAACCAGTTCCTCCACAATTTCTCCGTTATTGCTAGAAACATTGTATTTTTCGAGGAGGTTATGTCAAGTGACAGAAACGCAGGTCATGTTTTTTAGCACACTGTTACTGAGAATTACTGGATTCGTGAACTAGATGTTGTGTTTTAAAGTAACTCGTAAGAACTTCTTGAGCGTAAGTTATATGGTAGGTTTATCGACATGTATTTTCAACTAGAGTTCGACCATTTGAAGATTTGTTACTCAATCGAGACCTCAAACAGTTTGGTCATCAAAATCTTTGTATAAAACTTGTGATTCGCAAGCCATCCTAATGCTAACGTTAGTGAGCTTTTGCCTGCTGCCTACCGAAGCACCTTTGTAGACTGCTTGAATAGCTATGACTCAGATTTTCTCTTGCCCATTTTTTGTCAAGTTTTATTTTTTGCATTCTCATCGATACTGACCTATTGATTCATCTTTCCAAACTGTCCAAAGCACAGTTAAGTTTAGTTAATTAATCCCCAGTCCCTTGAATGTATGAATTCTCAATGAACCACGTCCTACCAAATTCATCGATCACGCTGGAATCCACCGACACAAATGTCATAAAACTGATAACCGACTTGGTGAGAAGTTAAGGTAGTTCCACACGAGATACTCATCCCAACTTTTAAGACAACTCAAGGGTTGATATACTGTCCATTAAACTTGACATTTAAATGAAAAGTTTGTTACCGAATGGGACGGCTGAAACTAATGAAGTTGAAAGCGACATAAGCCCACTAACAAAAGTAAACTGCCAGTCAAACACTAGTGACGAACTGTTTAATGTTGTGTTAAAAATTATTTTCACTTTATCAAAGCAAATTCTTTACCGTACATTTTTTCAAGCTTTTGACTGATAATTGTTGTTTTATCATGACTGTAGTATGTACAACTGGTTTTATTCGTTAACAATTGTCTTGGTATTGTTCACTAAATCTCTGGTCATTTTTATCTACACAGTGACACAAAATAAATGAGGAGACAGAAGGAAAGTTTTTATTAGACATACTGTAATTGTCAATCAACAAAACTATTCTGTGAAATAATGGGTGGGGTTCGCTGCATAACACAGTTGTGCTTGGGACTATCGTAGAGGTGTTGCACTAAAGCCGCCGTTTACTTTTAGTCCGTAAAACGGATGTATCTACGAACCATTAAAATGGAAACTTTTCAGCCTGAAAGAGCGCAAAGGGGATCTATAAACATGGATCCTCGTGTACTTACATACGAATACAATGAAGTTCGAAATTTTTAAAAATGGCATAACGGTGAAAGACAAAACAGCTAGATAAGAAAGCTAATTAACGGCCAAGGAACCACATGCTGTACAGTACATGCAATAACAACAGAGACTGTCGAAACAGCTCATTTGCAGACGTTATAATTTTGACTTTGGACTGTTTAAGGTCCTTGTTAAATCTACGCAACCAGATTGAGGTTTATCGCTGGGGTGACGAGTAATTGATGGACTCAGCATTGTTATCTTCTCGGCAGTCATATGAAGTAGGTAAACTTTGTATATTTTGTACGGTAGTAGAGAGGTTAATACGATTTATGTGGCATTATTTCAGTTCGGGACAGTTTATTAAGGCAGATAATTGTGAAGGTCTTTAAGTAAGCATTTGTAACCTCAACTAGTTGTATGCGTGCAGTGGCACCAAGTAGGTCGGTTCAGGAAAAGTACGCTCTGTTCTGACAGTCATCACATTTTAAAATATGCAAGGATGCCGATTCGGAAATATGCGACAGTGAGGTACTGCGTAAATAGTGAGACAACAGGCGGTGTTCACAAAGATCAGCTGCCGAAGGAATGCGAACGACAAGATAATAGGACATGGAAAACCCCGTTTTCACGTGCTAACACACTGAGTCAGATGCTCAAAATTTCTGAACCGCAAGCTTTTGCAGTTAAAATAAAATGTAGATGAATTCAACTAGGCTTAGATCTTAATGCAGTAGTTCATCTGTTCAAAAAGGCATTTTTCATTGGGATTCGGACTGTTGGTGGCCACAACGGCACTGAGTGAACATAACGGAATGAAATTTTAGGCCATAAATCAGAAAACACTAAGGAGTGGGTAGAACATTACTAAATAGAGACGCCAGTAATAATACGGATGTAGGCGAACCGTTGATTGTGATAGGTTAGAGTACCGTCTGGCGTTTATAACCAGTAGTTTGAGAAAGAGATTATCAAGGATAGCAGCCGCATGCAACGAAAGATGTGGATGAAGAAGAGCCCATTAAATAAATTGTATTTTGCAGTCAGAAGACGATAGGCATAATAAATGCGGACCATCGCGGTCGTTCACTTCAGTCACTGAGGTCCACATACCATTGAAAGATGGGTTGAGTAACTAGTGAAACTGAAAAATGTCATTTACCAGACAAACCGTGGTGGATGTAGATATTGTTATCACCTATAAGTACAAAAGGTGGAACGACCTGATTCCTTTTGTGTTTCAAGCAATTAGGAAACTATACAGTAAATCAGTAGGTTTGAAAAGAAAATTCAAGATAAAATGAGGTTCACTGCTGACTGTTCCTGGTTACCCAAATTCAGGTAGAGTCCAGTGTTGGTGATTGGTTCAAGATACCAGAGTAATCTCAGATACGAATGGCTGATGAGACTCTGAATGCACGAACTGGTCGATAAGGTGACCGATTGTCAGTAAGTGTCCAGAGCTTGTTGGTAATATGTGTGTTTAAATGGTACTACAGTTTTTCAGCAACATCTTATGCGTCCATTTAAGCAAATATCCTTTTAGTCTGGTGCTCGGACGCCAAACCTACTTGCTAGATGATTTCAGTTTGGAGCCGGAGGACTTTAAAATCACCTGTTATAAAGGTGTCGTCCAAGTGTTTAGCCTACCGTAAAAGGTAAGTGTGAAATTTTTGGAACTTGTTACTGACAGCACTCAAGATACCATCTGCTGAATCGTAGGTCAACATAACCAACGTACAGTGGTTTTCAACTTTGTGCTGGTTGACAAACTAATGTACTATATCAGATGGCGTGAATGGACTCGGGTGAGCGTTATTTAGCATTTCAATTCAGGGCGACCCCTACTTCAGCTATACCACAGGATTCAACGCCGTCCTTACCAGAAACCTTGGAGAAACTGCTTGTTTAGACAGACCTGGAATTTGGGTCAAATTTTTGCTCCGCTTATATCCCAGTTTCAGATCTAAGAGAAGCAGCACATAACACCTTGCAGATTTGCAAAGATGTGCACGAAATAACATGGGTATTAAAATACCAATACATTACTTTTGTATTTACATTGGAAAAGAGCTATCACCTAACAGAGTCCAGTAGGCGGAGTGAGCGGATTGCTGAACGGAAGTCTAAAAGTGTTTATCACTGTCGAGAAAAAAATCTGTTTAGATACTTCTCGGTTGTTTTAACCATAAAAGAATACTGGCTCGCGGAATTCGACTCTTGATACCAGACATTCACGGTTGATTTGTTAGAGATTGATTTGCCAGACGTCACTTGATAGACTTTACAAAGAGTCAAGGATACACCTGTCAGTGAGATGCTTGCTTTTCTTGTGGGTGTGATGAACAATAGTGTGGGCATACCCAACAAATGTTGACAGCATATTATTGCCCTATCTGTCACCGTCAACCTTTAAGCAGTAAGGTGACCCTGTTAAACGGTACTCCTTTCTTACACATTCAAAGGACAGTAACGACCCAACTTTGAAGTTAATTCTGTTGCTTACAGGAAGAATTGTTTCATTACGTAGTTTCTTCTGAACAGTCAATAGTGCTATATATAATCCCACAAGTATAGTTGTTCTGACTGGTTTTACGCGGGTTTCTTTGATGAGACCAAAGTTCTTTCCAGCGTATGCAGTGAATCAACGCAAAACACAGGCCTGCTCACCATACGGACTGATGCTAAATTCCACATGTACAGCAATGACTGAATCAGCACCTGTGTGGCATGCTTTCCCAGCGTCGCTAATTGTTTTGACTTCAGTTCAATTAGTTGGAAGAGCTTCTGGTGGCCCACAAATATTCTGATGCCTAAGTATGAAAACTCATTGATAAGCACAGAGTTAACGCAAAACGTAAAGTGATTAGTGGTTTGAGAACAGTTCGAAACTTGAATCTGTTCAAACCTTACAACACATTGTGTACAAAGACTGTGTAGCTAGTGTACCTGTTCAACCAATCCACATTTTAAGGAGGCTCGACAAGAATTACTTCGCCCGTTGATCACAAAAATCCTTTTACTATTCTTTTCCTCGTCAGCATCTTCTGTTGCTATCCGGGCTTATCTCATTCACTCTGATTCATTAAGCTAAGAATGAATCAACAAGAAGGTGGTGATTTTGATACAAACAATTTGCTTTTTCATTTTATCTGTGGTGCCTTTGAACATTTGCATTTTTTGCGAAACCTCACAACTCCTCCTGAGAAACAAGGCACATCAGTGATCCCAGTATTTATCCGAGACAAAGCATTAACATATGCAAAAGTGAAGTAAACAAGTGATGTGCGATCTGTTCACATTCCGTTAGTGTGACTGAAACCAGTCCACCTCGGATCGATAGTTTGTGTTGATTACAAACGTTTCAATGTAGCGTTTATCGTAGTACGTCTTCACACCGACGCTTCAATGTCGATTTTTTCCCGTTTAACCCTTTAAGCAAACCTAATAAGTTGCATTCCAATTATAATAAGCTTTATGTCATAGACGATACTGATTGAACTGGTGACTGAGGGGATTACATTCCCAGCTTATCACGGGAAGGATTACCAGTTCGGACTTCGTTTATACATCTACCCGTTGAGTCTAAACAAAGAAAACACATACCACACACACTAAGTAAAGTGTAGAATTAAAATACGTGGGATTGGGTTTTCAAATTACTGCACGAAATCCAGCGTATATTTGACACTACAAGAAAGTAAACTATGCAGTTTTCGATATTTGTTGATTCGACTCTAACCGTTACGGTATCTTCAAAGAAGAAACTTGTTCACTCCTTAAGAAGAAGTTGGCCTCTTCAGTCACTTGAGATTCGTAATGCCCTGAAGGAAGTGAGTTTCAGATTTCAGAAAGGTGACTTGGTGCTTGATGAAAACCTCAGACCGAATTAACCCGATAACGGTGTTCCAAGTTGCATCTGTAACGATCCAAGCACACAGTCAAAATAAAAATTAACTAGATCACAAAATCTGTTGTCAAAAGTTTGTTGATAAACCTTGCTTCATGTTAATAATCACAGTCTTTGTGGTCGACATAACCCTTCTTTCAACAAGCCTTCGTTTCAACTTCCTCTGCTTTCACACGAATGTCATCTTTTGCTTTCTGTTTTTGTGCTTCAATTAGCTCGAGCCGTTTTTTTGTCTCAAACAATAGCTCGACATTCTCTAATCGAGCAATTACATTACTTAGTCGTTCCATTCCGAATTTAGTTTCAGAATTACTCACACGCATGATTCTAGGCGCACAATCACGTTTCAATAACCGCCATCCTGTTTCTGTTTAAGCACACACCCAAGATCCAAGTCTATCACAGTTGTGAGTCGCACGCTAGGTGAGATAGATAGGAAAATGAATTTTGTTGCCCTCCGCGAAGTTAACATCGCTTAAATGTGTACCGTAAAAACTAATTCATTAAAAAGATTAATCTCCCTCTTACCTTGAGCACGTTGCTTAGGGTGTGTTATTTGTGCAGGGAAGATAATACCGTCAAAGGAATAATCGTTGAGATCACAAAATTCAAAATGCATTCATTAATCAGGTCCTTAAAAAACTGGATACAGAACGAGCGGCTTAAAATGGCTCAACAGCTAAGTAACCACATATAAGGCCGTGGACATTATTTGAACTCCAGATTACTATGGCAAGCAAAAGTCCACCGTGAACACTGGTCAAATGCGGAATAATAGTTTGCACACCTAGGTCGATGCGATTCCAGTGGTAAGCACTCCTGCCTGTGCTGACTGTCCATACGAAGTGAAGTTCATTGAACTGTGTCCACTGTAAGTATATAATTCGTTTCCGAGCCACAGGGGTACCGCGAAATACGTTCAGTAAACACTTCAACATCTATTAAATTACCCTGTTAGTATGCATGCCTGCGTGCGGTGAGTGCGTGCCGCTTCACAAGAAAATTGACAGTGATAAATTGGTTTGGAGTTAGGGAAGGAGGACGCTTAATCATCAAACGAGAAAGGGACAGCTCCCTCGTAGATCAAACATTAACCTGCGCCAAACCAGGACAGACTGCAACAGTAGCACACAACCACCGCTTTACATCACAATGAATGTGCCAACGATATGGGGTGAAAAAGATGAAAGTTTAGTCTTGCTGCCATTAAAAAATACAACGCCTATTCTTCCGTTTGCATTGTGTTCTCTGATAAACTTTATTGCTGGATCGCTGTTTACCACAGCGGCTTTTATCATACTTTCAGCAATTTTAGGTTCCTGATTGAAGCACATATGTATTGAATAGCCAAACAATCTCCTGGCGATACTCCTATTTACAGGAAAGGATAGAAAGTGATGAAACGCAGACATCGTCCTGAATGGGTAGGTTTATTGTAAAACGTTCGACCTAGCAAAGCTTTCTGCTGAATGACAAGCAGTCGCAGTAACCGGGGTCGAACCCACAGCAGTGCGAATAATGGAGAAACAATGTTACCACTGTGGTTTTGCGTGTTTAAATATCATCCATGAGTACCAAAAATACGCTACGGTAAAGAGCCACAAAAAGAGTTGTTAAACAAAAATTCTTGGTTCTGAAACGTCCTCTCTCAGAATTCTCTATGTACCATAACCAGGGTCTCAATAAAACGAAAAAATTAACCGAATGCACAAAAACTTTCTTCCGTTTTCGCTAAGTAAACGTGAATTATTGAGGATCAACTAATCTGTTATCAAAAGGGGTGTCAATGACTACAGACTGACGGCTCATACTTACACTTGCGAATCTTGCCAAGCAAGTTGAGGTGAACTCAGCTGGTTTTCACGCGGTGGCTATATTTAAGTTTGCATAGCGTGTATCACATCACGATAGCCAAACCGACAACACACTGAAGACAAAAAAACTTAAGCTTCTGACCGACAGGACAGACATAAACTGATAGTCCATTTGTCATGTTAAGATTAGTCAGACTTGACGGTGACGAGGTATATGCGAAATAGTCTACGGATAACTTGACGAAGCATGAATGGAGATAATTGTAAAATAGATCACTGATCAAAATATGTGCCGGATGATCATTGTTCATACAAGAAAGGTTATGTGTATGGCGCAGTGACAAACTGCCTTCATCTTATTATTTGCCATACTACGTAATGTGAAAAGCTAGCAGAAGAAATATTTATATTAAATAATCAAAGAGGTTAAAAGCCAGGGGGTCCTATTACATCTGTCATCCACAGAAATGGTTAATGAATAGACACCGAGTATAAATTGATAACGCGGAATCATTTTTTGTTGATTATCACTAGTAAACTTCGGTCTTTAGGCAAACCTCACTCATGGACATTAGATAGCTGTGCAGAACAAAGTTACCGGGTCACGTTCTCCTGTGGGTTGACAGAGAACTGTGAAGCAATGACGAGTAGTCAGGGATTTGGTTAACTTCAAGTTGAGCATCACTCACGCTTGATTGCAACGTTCGCATTGAGTCAAACTTTCGGCAGAAGCTGACTGGAAAAGCCTATTTGAACCCAAAGGCTGTGGTCAAATTTGAATGTTGTTAAACTTGAAATGTAAAGCAACAGGCTTCTGATCAATATCCTTGAGTGTATCACATTTTCCGCCCACGTACGAGAAGGTATATCTTCTTCAACAGTAGCTAACCGTCTTACCCAAGTTGCCTTCCGTGTGTTGGATTGCACAGAAAGGTCAGTGTAGGAAAAAGGAAAAAAGAAACTAGAACCATGTTAGACTTCTCGTCGAAAGTGCAGGTTTCGTTATCATCGTGGATGGCTGAGCATATACAGGAGTTTGGAAAACGACTACAAATTTATTATTAAAGACACCCTGGAGGTGTTGACATTGTTAAAAAAGTTACTTAGGAGCACAACGTGTCTAAACCGGGCGTTAATGCTTTAGAGAGAATTCGTTACCTGGTGCGACTACTTTTAATACAGTGTACGACAATTATCTGCTGCTTTGGTTCAGGACGCAACCTTGCCTCACTTCGAAAACGTGAAAAAATAGTAATAATATGGCACATATTACAGCAGACACGCGTCACCAACGTTTTTATTCTACTAATTCAACTATTAACTTACTTGATTTTTGAACAACACCGTTAGAACAAGAAAACTGGTAGATGCAAGCATTTCGTATTGACTCATCAGTACCAAATTTACAATAACATGAAACGGTTTTTTATATCGAACAGTTTAGGGGTGGGCAGGATGGATAGTTGATTGATGGATTAGAAAAGGTCACTAAGTCCAGGGTAGGGTCAAATTCACGAACAATTGTTTCTGAACACACAGGGCCGGCTTCAGTCGATTGATTACCTATCCTGGCAATGACAAATTCTCCGTATCATAAACTGGCACGCTGGTTAGTCACTATCTTAAATCCTTTGAGACAAAAGTTTCAGGAATATTCCATTAAAGATTCTTTCGAACTGATAAGTGACTTAGACAACATCAATCTTGCTAATGAGTTGATGTGTTCCATAGACGTTCAGTCACTGTTCACGAATGTCCCATTACATGAGACAATTGACTATATTTGTGAGCTCGTTGAAACGAGCCACATTAGTTTGCCTCTGCCTAGCGATATTCTGAAGGAAGCCTTATTGTTATGCACTGAGAACGTCAGCTTCCGTTTTCTTGATCGGTGCTACCGCCAAATAGATGGGGTAGCCATGGGAAGTCCATTAGGGCCAATCTTAGCTGACTTTTTCATATTAAAGATTGAACAAGAGTTAGCCAGGGACATAGCGAGTCTGTCATACTACAAACGTTACGTTGGTGATACACTAGTATTCAGTCGGTCCAAACAGACAATAGATAACCTATTGCAGCGCTTGAATAGTTGTCATCCCAATCTGAAGGTAACGTGTGAATTTGAGACTGATAATTGTTTGCCGTTTCTAGACATACTCATAAGTCGCCGGGAAGATGGCTCTATCAAAAGAGGTGTTTATAGGAAATCCACGTGGACTGGTCAATACCTAAACTTTAGTAGTTTCACACCGATCCATCAAAGGCGCGCACTAGTGAATACACTATTCACACGCGCAAGACGAATCTGTACACAAGACAGTTTTGTGGAGGAATTAGAGTTGATCACGACTGTACTCCAATCAAACGGTTACCCAAAAAGCTTCATAGAAAGACACAGTAGGCCGAAACCGCCGTCTGAACCGGTGGTCACTGTAAGAAAGAAGAAGGTTTATATAGAATTGCCTTTTAAAGGCGATTATAGTATGCACCAAACAACACAAAGACTGGTCAATTCGATTAAACGAGCATTCAATGCAGCTGAACTGTGTGTACTAGCTCGAACCCAAAAGTTGCCTGTGCCTTCAATCAAAGGAGATCAACCTGTCGGTGTCACCTCACACTGTATCTACCAATTCACATGTAACTGCAAAGAAAGTTACATAGGCAGAACCGAGAGGTGTTTGATTTCCAGAGTGAAGGAACACTTGCCCAAATGGGTTCAGAACTCAGTGTTACCGAAGAATGGCAATGTTATTGAAACACGCAAACAACCAGTGTCCGCCATCGCAAGGCACATCCTGACCACTGGTCACGTGATCGATCCGGCTTGTGCATTCAGAATTTTATTACGTCATCCCAGTTCAAGATTCTTGCGGTTTGCTGAGGCTGTTGCAATCAATCGACTGAAGCCGGCCCTGTGTGTTCAGAAACAATTGTTCGTGAATTTGACCCTACCCTGGACTTAGTGACCTTTTCTAATCCATCAATCAACTATCCATCCTGCCCACCCCTAAACTGTTCGATATAAAAAACCGTTTCATGTTATTGTAAATTTGGTACTGATGAGTCAATACGAAATGCTTGCATCTACCAGTTTTCTTGTTCTAACGGTGTTGTTCAAACTTCTGAAGGGAACGAACTGTTTTACTTGATTTTGTTTAAACTCGAAGTATACATATTGCATATCTCTCCCATGTGCCTATGTGGACGGTATTATAAAAAATTGCGAAATTCTTTTGGTAATCATTGAGTCTTACAATTTATTTGTTGTAATAAACTGGATGACAAAACGACTGATCTTCTTCTCTCGCAGCTTTCGTTAAGAAAGTATTCTACTTCGGCCGCTGCAACCCAGTTTCTCAATTTAACCACATGTAAAATTAAGTTGGTTGAAGCGGTACTTTTCTATATACACCCACCGTCAATTCACTGTTCCTTATCATATTGTCTAACTTTGTTTGTACAGTCCTAATCAAAATTACCTTGCTGTTTTCAAAGGATCTCAATTTACGACCGCTGTCTAGTTGTTTATTGCTAACTCACTCTCGGGCTAACGTAGTGGTGGGTTATACTGTGTTAAATAAAATCAGCGCTTAGAATCTTCTCTTCTATTAAACGAAATGATGTATCAATGTTTTGTCAGGTTGCGGTCTTGAAAAAAATCTAACTAAATGGTAATGTGTATACCAGCGTTAGCATCTCCGAATTGGTTTCACAGGACTTCAGACATCAGTACAGATTGGTGTGAAGTTGGGCAGATGTTTGTGGATGGTAATGGTAAAATGTTCGAAACTTCAAAAACCATTTTAGAACTTAGATACATTCGACACCATTAGAATATGTACATTTGGAACTACATTCCTAATAAAGTGTTTCTGGTCTTGAACAGCTGAGAGCAAAGCAAACGCGATCAGTGATGTTTTTCAATCCGGGAAAGATGGATAATAGTTTTACTGACGTATGTATTCTAAAAACGTCCTGTAACTACCAACTAACCCAATTTTTCCAGTTTTACATTGATATCGTTTTAGACACTTATTTATTTGCTTGAAACTCACTTAGGAATCTAGCCAAACAAAATGTAGGCCTCATGAATCTGGGTTTTATATCCTCTCTTCCGCAGTTCGCATTAAAGTCCTCATTACATATCCTAATTCACTCTGCCGAATTTAACACACTTGAAATGAGTTGAATTTTTGCACAGCTAGACTGTCCTTTTTGCATAAATGCATCATTCTGGGTCAAGGTGGCCATAAGGCGGACCCGGTGACCATTGTTAGGATAAAAGTGATATTTTCAAGTTGAACATCACCCACAATTGATCGCAGCTGTCGCATCTCCATAGACTTTCCAGTCGGCTCCTTTCGAAAAGAAGCACTAGACTTGAGTTTCGCTCTCATTAGAGCTCGTCAGTAGTGCATATCATCGCCACCGCCGGGACTTGAACCACGGACATGCTGTTCATGAGGCAACCGTGTTTACCACTGCTCCATTGACCTCACGTTAGGCACGACCGAATTATCATATGTGAACGCTCAACCACTTTCGCTTGTGAGTAATCATCACAATCGTTTTTCAAACAAATGAGAATATTTCTACCACTTGTATTTTTCACTCGTTTGCAAGCTACATTAACAAGTTTTCACAAGACAGTTGATACATAACAGACTGGAGACTTTGAACCTGTTTGCTTATAGTAGTCATTTTGTGTTCATCTGTGTCATCGCCTCGCATGTTAATGTCAATTTTAATTTGGTTGGTAAGTTGTCTGAAGATCCAAATAGAGTCTGGTCGGCAATGCTGTTTTTGATCTTACGATATGAACAAATCCGTTGGCAACGTTTGTGAATAATAATTATAGTTATTCACAGAGTCACACGTTGGCAGTGTGTCTATTTCGAATTTAAATTGACTGCCCAATGGATTCAAAAATTTTCAAGCACCCTCAGTAATTAATTGATCAAATCTTTTGATCATCTCGGTCACTCATAAATCATATGCGGACAGCAGGTTTTCCTGAATTAACATCACGGCATCAGTCAAAAGGAAATGAGCGAAATTGTAATATAATGATTTTTGAATCCTGTTAGAAATCCATCTAGTCTCCGCCGACTTCCACTAAAAATATTTCAAATTCCTTGTCATTCACTGACTTACCGAAAACTGTTCTGAAACAAAATTTCGTGTCGGTTTCTGTCCCCATTAAAGAAGGTTACACTCTTATGTAGCTTATGTTATCCAGGTTCTAATGCACGCTAGTTCCTTAATGAAACTATTGGTTTAGCATAAATTTATGCTTGCGTTTTACCCACACATAATTAGGTAGTATTCTGAAATGAAGGTGTTCCTGGATGAATTTGAAAAAAACGAGTGGCATAATGTATGATGTCTCATACGAAACTCTTTTTCCGTTTCTCATCAATTACCACACCGAGGGTAATGCAAGTTATTTATAGTAGGCGGACGTAGCAAAAAGCAGTGAAGACAGTAGGTTTGTCGGCGGCTAATCAATGACGTTCTGGAGGCAGTTGCATGACGACGTCATTGCAATCAGTATTGGTATTGATGAGGAACTTTCAAAAACTACGGATCGGAGGTTAAATATTACAAATTTCTGCCATAGTGATATGGAAAGGCAAGTTTCAATTCAAACTCTCGGGTGAGTGGTAAGTTATAAAAAGTAACCGTAGACTGAAGTATAATTTGGCATATCAGAAGAGGGTAAGAGTTAACAAGAAAATGCAAGCGAAAAGATCATTGGTTTCTGCGCATAAAGAGCAGGACTGGTTCAGCAATTTTTCCTAACCTTCACAAGTTTTAGAATGTGTCACGATTCTTGGCCGTACATTATTCGGAAATTCACACCTGCGTCCAACTTATGTCCAGTTTCTTTCCGCTCTGTAGTAGTGACACTTTGCAACCTCCCATTTGCCGAATTAATCAACCACCTGCGGATGTGTTCATTGATGCCTGACTTCACTGACATTGGCGTACAACCAACATAATTCCTTTAGGTACGGATAACATTATGAATTACGTTGTGGCTGTCAGCCAAGTTTACTGGGTCTTCTTTTGAAAACGCTGGTAGCTGCATCGTTTCCTCACTAATCACAACTTGTATGACGTTGTGAGTCTACTTGGTAGCCGGCATAAGCTCCTGATTGACGAGATCAAAATTGTTACACTGTCGGAAAGTGAAGGGAGATAAACGCTTTCACGTAGTACGGTTGTGATAACCGGCCTTGGATCAAATGGCTCAGTATATTTATTGACAAGGTGCAAAAGATGATCGCCATCTAAAAATGTTGTATACAATTTCTGCTCCTCTTATCGCATATGGTAATCGACTCACTTTACTGAATGGTATGTATGTGAGTTCGCGTTTGAAAAAAGGCAATGACCTGAGTGGGTGTTTTTGTAGTGCTTACCACTAGCTACCGAGCCATCTACTCTTCTAATCAACAGGATATCCAGAGAAGTCATTGGTTTGTCAATCTCAGTTTCGTACGGGGATACGACCCCCATGTGGAAAGGATTCAACTAGATATACGGCTAAAGCATCTCATTTTTAGATGCACCTTTAAGAGCCATACCGTCAGCATGCCTTCTACAAAAGGAGACTCGTATTCTACATAAGGTTTGCCACGAATTTTTACTCCAATCTTCATTTGATTACGTCTCAGGTAAACGTCAATTTTAGAGAAGTAAACGTATGTCGCAGGATGTTAATGTTTCAGTCCAATTTTATCAATCTTTCGGGCTAGCAGAAATTTTGCAGGAAAATTTAGTAGGTCCATAGGTGAAGTATTCGATTAACAGTGGCTCTTTAGTTGTCAGTACATCGGTGCGTGAGACTGTCGATATTTTATAAGATTTTTTTTCTAGAAAAATGAAATCCTGTACACTCCATCGATTTTCTTGAAGAATCTCATTTTTTACAAGTACCGAAAACCAAGTTTGTATTCAAAGGTCAGTAATAAGCAAATTAACGGAGTGGCCTGTTTAACTCTGCATTGACGGAGGTATGTTTAGGGATAATTGAAAGGAATTGAAACGAGAGGATGTTTCGGGTGCTGCTGTACAAAATCTACGTGGACGACATTCTCAAGTTTACTGACGAGTGTTATTTTGCTTCACTTCATAACGATTCGAACTTTATCCGCCCAAACCTCATTGTAATTAACGAGAGGAAGTTTAACAATTGTTTGCCATTCTTGAACAGTTATCACTAAGTGTCAGTGTGAAACGTTGCACCGATCACTTTATCATAGTCTAACGTGCAACGGGTAGCACTATCAGTTCTGTTGCTTTGCGCTTTTGGCCTACATACGATGATCAGTGAAAACATTATTTCAGAGATCCAAAGTGATGTGCACCGCAGATTGACTGGAGGAAGAAGAAGTGTCTATTAGAAAAACGTTCGTGGATAATAGTTATCCAGAAAAGTTCGTGATCATCCACATTAAGAAGAATGAACCAAAAGTGTTGGGTTGCGCCGTGAAGAAAAAGAATACATTTCTGCAAATCCAGTTCAAGACTGACCATCTGACAGGAGTCACAGACTAGCATCTGTTGTTCAACTGCATTTTCTGTTAAACACTAGAGGGTTAGCTTTTCACAGTGGTGATACACACCCAATTGCTCCTTCCGTTTCTTACGTAAGATACTAGTTTAATTGCGGCGTCCATATTAGCAGAACAGATCGGTGTTTGCATCACCGTATGGTGGAGCACATTCTTATGTGGTTATTAACTACAATGTCAGAAACCACCCGCTGGTCGTGACAACCTCAATAAACCTCGTTTCATCGATAATCAAACCAATTTCCGTAACCTGTCATATAGTTAACCCCGTCACATCGTTCTTACGTAATCTTAGCCCAAGACTGCTAGCGATTAGTGAAGAAATGCTAGTCAGACAAAGCCGTGTGCACAGAAGACGCTGACGCAACGCGTACAAATTCGAAACTACGTGGTTAGTTCGCCCATTTATGGCTGACGTGTAACGTTTGTGTAAAACTTGCTCATTTTACGTTGGTGAACAATGGGAGCAAATTGAAGTGTTAACATCTCGCTACATACATCTTCTTTTCCTTTAGCTTAAAGTGATAAAGGAACACAGTGTTTTGAACTAGTTCTAAGGTCAACTTGACGTTTGCCTTACAAACGTTATGTATCCACATTGCAGTAATCAGAAATTTCTACCTGCTGAATTTTGGTCAGTAGTTCTTGAGATTTCCATACTAATACAAATATTGATAACGATGATATTAGCAAAACACAGCCTTAACATTGAATATGCAAATTGTTAAGCTCAAACCAGCCGTAAAATGTCAACGATAACTTGAAATCGGTCTCTACGTTTGGAGATGCATTACCACATCATTGAGTCAAAGATGGCAGGTAATAAAAATAATTAGTTATGATGACTCGTAGTCCTTGATTTAAAATGCTTTTACAGACCACGACCATCATATATAAATACGATACATGTATGACTAAGCCTAGGTGTTTCGCACTGGTCAGCCTAATCTGCACTGCCCCTAAGAGGCATGGGTCCACAGATCGTTACGTGAGTCAGGGTCTGTGATTATGAGTTGCTGTCTCTGTGTTGGTCGGAGAAAATGACGTTGGATGGTTTATTTATGTCATGAAAAAGTGAATGGCAATAAGTAGAAGGAAACATCCATGAAACTGCAGGCTTGCAATGAATAACAATGAAAACTGAAAACCACAGGGAGAACGGTTCATCAGATGTGTGCATTTATTTATTAGACTGGGCAAAGATGGTGGCTGGGATACCTTTGGTGCAAGCTGTCTCCCATGTACATGCATACCGAGTACAATTCTGTAGCTCTCGGCCGAAACAGATTTGACCACTAAGTTTGCCAGTGTGTTTTTGCATGAACAGACTCTAACTGTGAGGAATTTATTTCAACAACTTATTCCGCCCATTCCATAATCCCTTTCTGACGAATGACTTCTTGATCATCCACTTCCGCCTACTGGGGGGAAATGTACCAGCGGGTGACCCTGGGTACGGAGCAATTTTTAAGGAGTTAAGTCTCCTTTGGGGTATCTGCAAGTACTTCGGAATCGATCTACTTCTATTGATCTCTCCGAATAAAAATTATTCCTGAGGTTCAAAATTCTTGTTGTGGCCAGCATATGAACCTTATCAACAATTTTCAAATATTTTCACGACGAGGGTAACAGGCACGTATGCCCGTCTCCAGGTGTGGACGGATCGTGGGGTGAACAGAGTGAGGAAGATTTCTCAATGAAGTGTTCCTCAAATTATTCCAATGAAGTTCAGACAGATCTGCACATTTTAAGCTTTGATTGCCCAGTTCACCCGATTTTGGTCACTTAATGTACTAGGTCTTATTCGCATGCCAAAATGAGCCATTTTGCGTCACCAGCATAGCAACACAATTTTGATGGTGAATATACGTGACTCTTCAGTTGATGACACTGAGCGGCAAGTTTTTTTTGTGTACCAGTAGTTCAGAGAGTTTATAGTGTGCAGCAAGGATACCATATCTTCTGAACATTACTAACCTCACTCACTGCTTATATGTGATTACACAAACGTTGGTACTGCGCACTAGATGGACAAGGTTTCACTGCTGAGTGCGCTTCATGGATCCATGGAGATAAACCGATTAATTAAAATCAGCAAGCCAACTTTGACGCCGGTAAATAAAACCGCCTAAGCATCAAAGTTTGAAAAGAACAATAAACACAACCGGTTTATTATGACATTGAGTAGAATAAATATACGGGAGACATACGCAACAAGCCTCAGTTATGATTCCTCGTACAGACATTGAGTGGAGGGACGAGCGTGCAATATAATGCGTGACGTCGGATAGTCATTGAACACTGTAACCAAGGAGATGCAACTAGTCAAAATCGTGGTGAACTTCGAGTATAAAACAGAGTCTTGTATAGACAAACAGCCCACTCACGAAAATCGAGTCCTTAGTTTAATAAGTAACAATGAAAAAGTGAAACCCATGTAATATCAGTCAAGTAGACGAGTTAACGAAAGGAGTGTTTTGTCTAAGATCTTCGTTCAGTACGCCAGTAAGAAACAAAAGCTGACTTTAGAGGTTGGAAAGACTGTCAAGAAACTGTCAAAAAAACAAAGTTTCAAACTAAAAATCATCCAAATCGAATGCAGCTTTCGATTTCAAGTAGAATTTTTAATCAATATATTTCAACAAAACAAAAATATAGTCCCGTCCCATCTAATAGAAAAATGGTTGATAATTGGTAGGAGATCTTTGTTGAGAAAAATGGCGGTAGCTTCAGCATTCGCTAAGGCTCTTCAATCAACATCTGATGCAATAAAAACGAGAATGTGCGGGAAGTGTGTACCTCCTACGGGGACCTTGAAAAGTGTTGCGAGGAAGTAACATAAACTAGACAGTACGTAAATTGTTGGTCGTTAAATAAGCGATCATTCTAAACAAACATAAATCACTACTTGGACTTATTGAGCTGAAACATGTAACGTAAGAAACGTATGACAGATGAAATTGTATAACGTGAAGGCGAACTTTAGTACTCAACAACATCTCAGCCTAAACAATTTTCAGTTTCATCAGGTAAACAATTTGTAGTCTAAACAACCGCCAGATTTCGGTAAATCAACATCTTGATGACGCACTCAAAACTGTGTTAATATTGACAGCTAATGCAGCCGTCCCAGTCTAGAATGTTCTGGATACTATCAATCGTTATATGTTGTTAGCTTGACCAGCGAAACTAGTCCAGAGTTGCTGCGAGTTGTTTTGAGTTGTCATGAAACAGTGTCCATCCCACGGTCTTCCTCTCAGTGTTTATTATCTGTAACCCGGTCTGTAATACAAACTACTTGTTGACAGCATTCTAAATTTAGAACCGAACGAGTTAATCCGGTGTACAGCGCATAGATACCATTACAATAACGTGAACAACTAGAGGTTATTTACAAGATTCACTGCTATGCCACCTTTTTTCAGATGTTTCTGTGTTGCCCAATCAGAAGGCTCCACTATAATTGATCTTGTCCTGCAGACCCTGTTAGTAACAAATGTATGCACGTGAGTGAATTTAAACCTACTGGACAAAACGTCTGTTTATTGGTGTTCGTGATGGGGCAGTTATCTTTTCATTCATCTATCCACTTATTTAACAAACGCTTTCTTATTCTGCTGTGTGATAAATGGTCTTTTTCCGAATGCACGTCCATCTGACTTTTGCGTTAATTATCGAACACAGTATGTCAATTAGAAATTAACTTCGCTGCTACAGATAAATGCCACAACCGTCATAATGTTGGTCACAATCAAAATATTTGTCTTATTTCTAGAGCTTGACAATTTGGGTCGATAAGTAAATTTAGCTGTTGTGCTGTTCACGCCACATTAATATGTGCTTTCCTAACCAATAAGACCGCTAAATATTATAATCTTCACATTATGGAGGCATGTTGGCACAACATTTTTCAACAACTCTGCATTAGCAGAAAATAAAATAATTTAGGAACAAGCTGCTCCGCAAGCCTTAAACAAACTTATATAACTAACTGCCAACATGAATCACGTGTAAAAAGATTATATTCCCATGCTCATGTTACATGGTCGGCAACAGGTTAAAACATTTATTCGATGTTCCAACATAAGAATTGGTTCCTCATCAATGAGGCTAGTTCAATGACCATTTGTTTTAAAAGCACCCCAAACCTTTGTTTGTCACTGATTTTCCTGGGTAGCCCCACATCATTCATTTTGAAGGCTATAACAAGACCGCGTCCAATCATCAGGAAGGTTCAGATTAATCGGCCCTGGTTACGTAAAATAATGTTCCCACCGCGACAAATATCTAATACTTTAAAAGGCAATTGCGACCGTTGATGTTGCATCTCCTTATAATTTCGACAGGTTTAGGCACGTGATATCCACTTTAGGGATTTTTCGCAGTCTGGTGAATACGTTTGTGCGACTCCAACTAACTGTAACAGTCATTGCATTCATCACCAATGGTAATACTGTGCATCTGATTTATTTTGACCATTTTTATTCTATCGTTATTTACATGTGGAGATGGGGCTGCAACTGGATTTAGACAATAAGTTTTCGCATAATATCTACCTAAATGTATATTATTTGGCTGAGCGTTCATATGTGATACTTTCATCCTGGTAACTGTGAGGTTACTATGCAGCGGTCTGCAGGATTGCCGTATAAAAATGTGGCTGGATATAAAAGTCCCGTAGTAGCCAGGATGTATATTGTTAATGAGTTTTAACGATAGCTACTTTTCGCAAGTGGCTGGCTGAAAGGTTCACGAGAAGACAAAACTCGTGACCATACGTGAGTGTTGATCTACGTTATTCAGTTGATAAGGGTTTCTCTGAACCAGAACGGTGAAAAGAGAACGAGCAAAATACTCAGACATTTGGCTGGATACTCTAGCTTTTCAATGTTATGCTTCAAAAAGTTAACCTTCTGTAACTCGCCAGGTTGCGGTGAAGCAGGCCAATCTAGCACCTAGTGAATTGGTTTCATATATAGCGGGATATATTCAACTGCAGGAAATGAGGCGTATAGGAAACTTTACAGCAAACCTTAAGATGGTACTGCAAAAATGTGACACCATTAAAACGCAGTTGAATATCACTAAATGTCGACAGAACGGTCTAAATCCTACAGAGTACTTTGTAATCCTTTACAAGTCGCTTGAAAAAACGGACAAACAGTGAATTAATACGAAATAATACCAACGTAACCATAACTTGCAGGCAGCTTCTGAGGGGTTGATGTGCACTTTCGTCATTTTACATATAAAGTCAGACACCCAAATTTAGTAAAATCAGGAAGCTACGTTTAGGCAACATTCAGTCGGAGGTACGTACTTTACACAAACTTAGGTAGATTATAGATTTCAATAACGTGAGGACTAGGAGAACTAGTAATGTAATCAATGAACCAGTGGTACTTCAAAAACAAAAATCGCACGTCCATGCATTTTCCAGGATTTAGCCCTAGGTGTTGATGTGAAATGTAATGAAAATATTGCATGATACAATTTGATAATGGGGGGTTTAATGTACAAACTTGAGAAGGCCGTTTGTGTATTTCTTAGAAGTGTTATCTGAAGAACGCACGTTAAGGCTGTAGTGTTAAAAAGCTAGAGAAAAAAATCAGTTTACTAGACACCAGCGTTATTTTCTGTCGGCCTGGACGTTTCGTCAGTACAACAGTACAAACAATACCAACTACAGACAGTTAAAACAGTAACCTTGAATCAGATTTTAGTTAAAATAGATATGTCTACATGGTCTTCCATGTTTGACGTACTAGTACTTCTAGCTACTCATATCTAAATTGCTGATATTTAGAATATCTCATCTAATCTGTTTCAAATGATCTAGGAGCCCTGCGAGAACAACAGATTACAATCTCATTATGCTATCTAAATAAACGTATATAACTGTTAAACAGTCGGTCCCAAGTTGAGCCTTAGAGTTCATCCTATAATTGCACAATTTACTTTGCAAAACTATTCCGGTGGAGGGTAGGCAGCCTACGCGTGTTGGAGTCAAAAGTGACGTGTTGTTTTAACAAAAACTAGCAAAGACGTAGTTCGTTGATGAATCTTTGCAGATGAAATTGCAATGCACTTTAGCACGACATATGGGGTGCTTTTTCATTAACTGGCGATTGCAATATGAGGAGAATGGTGTACCTTATGTGAAATACCTGGAAGCGCAAAAAAATACATTTTAATGTGAGGCGTTTTCCGTCACTGTAGAGCATTTGGTTTGTAGATGAAGGTTTCACTCACGAATCTTACATTTAGTTTCGTTTCACTTTGCTGTTGAGTCAGCTGAAAGCAAACTATTTATACTTTATCATAAGTGAACGGATCAACCAACAGTTTGCTTTTTTGATCGTTGGAATGAATATTAATGCACAAAAATGGATCCAGATTTCACGCAGATACTTCACGAGATGGTGTAACTGAACTAGTGACCGTAAATTATCGGAGGCGAATTGTCAGGTGGACTTGTCCGTACTTATTTGTTGCTGCCCACAAAACAATTTTTGGCAGTTCGTTATGGGGTAGATTTATAACAGACCTGAGGTCCTGGTGCTCATTATGTTTTTATCAAAAATTAAAACCTGAAGCAGCTCGTTCCCTACAGAAGTTTAAAAAAAGTGGTTAGAACATGGAAACTGGTAGATATAAGCAACTTGTACCGGCTGATCCCTACCATGTTTACGATTATATGAAACGGCTTCTTATATCGAGCAGTTAGAGGAGTGGAATCGATAGTCCTTCGGTGGGTTAGGAAGGATCACCAGGTCCAGGGCAGATTCAGTTTTACGAACAATCGTTTCTGAAGCAACAAGGCTGGATTCAGTCGATTGATTACAATCGCCTCAGCAAACCGCACGAATCTGGGATTGGGATGACATAATAAGATTATGAATGCATGGGCTGGGTCGATCACTTGAACAGTGGTCAGGATGGGTGTACAGATTGCGGACATTAACTACTTGTGCGTTTCAGCGGCATTACTGCTCTCGATAACACGGATTTCCCCACCCACTTAGTTAAATATTCCTTCATTCTGGGGCTCAAGCTCATGAAACTTTCTTTGCAGTTACATAACAATTGATAGACACAATGTGAGGTGGCGCCGACAGGCTGATCTCCTTTGATTGAAGCTAGGGTTAGTTTCTTGGTCCGTGCCAATACACAACGTTCGGTTGTGTTGACTGTTCATTTAATCGAATTCCTTAGCCACCTCGTAGTTTGACGCATACTACAGTGCCCTCAGAAAGCAGTTCTGTGTGATCATTTTATTTTCTGATGGTGACTACTTGTTCGGGTGATGATTTCTGTCTACTGTACCTTTCTGTGAACTTTTTTGCACAACCATTAAATTGTAGTACAGACTGTGCCCTGTACAGATTCGTCTTGTTAGTGCGTGCTTACTATAGACCGGTGTGGAACCACCAAAGTTCAAGTGTTGACCGGACTATCTGGATTTTCTATGGACAGCTCTCTTAGTAAAGCTGTCTTCTAGGTGACAAATGAGTATGTTTAGGAAAGGCAAACAACTATCGGCCTCAACTTCACATGTTTTCTTCAGGTTAAGGCTAATGCTACTTATCTGTTGTCTGTTTCGAAGAACTAACTATTAGTGTCATCAGCGTAACATCTGTAGTATGAAAAACCTGCTTTATCTGCGTCTAATTTTTGCTCAGTCCTTAACAAGGAGGCGTCTGGTAATAATGAGCCATGGTGGACTTCATATGGACATTTAATCCAGTTCATGTTAGCACCCATCAAAAAAGATGGAAACTGGCATTTTCAGTGCATGCCAGTAAAATGTCCGTTGGAATATCACTCAAGAGAGGCGGAGTAAGTTGACTCGTTTCAACGAGTTCACAAATGTAATCAATTATCACGTGTAACGGGACATTCGTGAACTGTGACTGAACGTCTATGGAGCACATCAAGAACTCACTAACAAAATTGATATTGTCCAAGTTGCTGATCAGTTCAAACGAAATTTTTAATAGAATATACCTGAAACTTTGTTATATTGAAGTTGAGATGGTAACCAACCAGCGTACCAAGTTATTGTATGTGAAATTTGTCATCGCCAGAATGGGACTAAGTGGCATTCCAGACTTATGTGTTTTAAGGGGGACATAGAGTTGAGGTATTGATGACACACGATTTAAGAGCTTTATGCGTGATCTCACCTGTTAATCGTAATTGTAAGATAAGTTGGGGATCCCCTTCAATGTAGCCTTCTATTAACGTGACATCATTCACTGTGTCTTGTTGAAACCTCACCTGGTCCTCTGTTGGTAACAGCATTTTCTGCCTATTCACACATCTGTTCAAAATGACTGCCTTAAAACCTTCATCCAGTCTAAGTATTACTACATTTTTTGGTTCAGGTCTCTGCAGCTGTTAGATAAACCTCAGGCCCCCGACACGCTTGATCTAGAAAGACTTCATTGTCAGAAGTGAAACGACGTCAGTCAATTGGATAAACGACTGTTTAAATAAAGCAACACTTTCTTATAACGAAATCGACGATTATAATTATAAGTATGAATACTAAAAGTGGCCCGCTCAAGTTGAATTGAGAAGATATTCATCCTGTCACAAATTTTGTGATTGTACAAAAAACGTTATCAACCGAAAAATCTGAAAACATAACTTGAAGTTTAATGAATTAGACTTTGTGTGGTTGTTGACCAATAATTCGACTTCCCGGAACACATCATTTTCTGTTGGTGAACAAAAACAGGCGAGTTATGGAATTCCAGAGTTTCCTCAAAAAAATACTTTGGGCGGATGAATGTTTAGAGTGAACACTATGTTCCTGCAGGATACCCTTTATGCGATCATCCAAAAACTTAATGGGATGAGTTATAAAAAGAAATGCCAAAGATTAAAGAAACATTTTTAATGAGTTAACTTAGGTAATCAGCCTGTGCGTCAAGTGGGGGCTCGCCTGGAATGCGTAGAGTAGAATA
>JTDE01000267.1:138556-169937 GCA_014338405.1 Paragonimus skrjabini miyazakii
CATGAGGAGACCGTGTTGACCACTGCGTCGTTGATCTCACACTAAGCACGACCGAATTATCGTATGTGAACGCTCAACCACTTTCGCTTGTGAGTAATGATCAGGTTGCCCGATCGTCTCGAAATGGAGACACAGTTACTGTCTGTTAACTCCAATCGATAACCCCGCGATTAGGACTTCCTAGAAAGGTCGAGATCTCCGATCTCATTAAACCTGCTAGGCGATATTTTAACCAAATCCCCGACTACTCATTAGTAAATGAATAACTAACAGGAGTTGTTTGAACCTCACAAAATCTCGTTTGAAAAGATTAAGGCAGAGGAAATTTAACTGTTGACTTTTGAAACAGAGCGAGGGCCTATGTGGATTTCGACTGGCTTGATTATCAAAATGCTGTTCATGAGATTCTATGCAAGTTGATTGTGTGTACTTCAGTTAATTCTTCAGTGATTTTAAAACCGTAGTGCTACATGTTCTGCGACCAGAAATGCATTCGACTTGCAAACTACGTGTTCCGCGCACGGTAGAAAAGTTCCAATATGTCAGACTATATTTTAGGAGCAGAAAAAATGCGTAGACTGCAATTTTGTAAACTGCAGTCTACTGGCGGACAGCCAGCATATTCCTTCAGAAAATAAAAGACAGAAAACTTGGGAATCTTCGAGGACATAAGAAACCTTATTTTATACCACCTAAATGTCACGCTTAAGATGAAATCATTCGATCTTAAGATCCACAAATTTGGCAGAACAAAAGTTGACATGTTGTAGTTTTGTATTTGGGGTTAGGGTTTTTTGTTAACTCAGTAGACAACCTCTGGTCTCAAAGAAACGATAGCTGAATTTCAAACTTTATAAGTTTGTTAGCTGGGGGTCTGACTGTTGATAGTTGAGTAGTAAGATGTTGAAAATGAACATGGCTCAGCATTGCCAGGAGAATGAAGTGATAACCGGTGCGCCAGACACATAGGTGGCTGGCCCTAGTTAGTAAGTCAGTAATAATAATTTTTCTCTTAGTAGTTACCAGGTCTCATCACGTCACATCCAAAGGTTCCCATAACCTATACCTGAACTGATCGTCCTTTGACTGCATAATTCACCTTCATGCTTGCAAAAAGAATTCGTATGGAGCTCACAGCCCCCAAAGTTACCATCGCGTCATGTGCGTTAGAAGGTATCACGCCACCGACCAAAAGGCGATGACGTATTAGATGAGGATAACTTTGACCACTTCGTAATGACTTATTATGAAGTAGTCGAACCACGTCAGTGGTCAGTCCATTCCACATTTCCGCTTACTGATTCTACAATCGCAGGCGAGAAACTAAGTACCTCCTTTGGCCTGGTAGAGAGTTAACAGCCAAGTTCCCATCACCTCTTGTCTTCTGTTTGAAACATACCCACTCGTCAGTTACGAAGATTGGGTGTTCCGTAATAATGCTATGACAGCATGTCTTTACTAACTGAGGTATTTGTGAGTGGCTCATGATGCCATTTATTTTGGAAAACACTGCAGAATGTGACAAGTTAACCCATTTTCCTTGTTTTCTTTAGACATTTACTTTGATGATGCACACTGATTCCATTCGGCAGGGGATGGGAATTAGGTACCCTGTTTACTGATAATCAGTCAGAGCTCTGGGCGCTATCGGCTGAAATACACTTACAATTGTTTATAGTTTTCCCATTCAAGTATGTGATTAACTCAGTCCCTCGTACAAAAGAACACCAAACGTGAGTCTTCCCCTAGAATGGACTAATCGGTAGTATATATTTTAGCACGCCTGATGTATTTGAGTCGGCTGGCCGCAATGCTGATAAACGAAGTGTGCACAAACTGGAAACTCAATGAGACAGCGTTTTTCAACATTTGAGATCCTACGGACAGTTTAGTAAAGGGAAAAAACAAACAAGCTTGAACCGAAGGCTAAGTATGGTCAATAGCCAAAGTGGTGTCAAGTATACAACAACCTACTGTTTACATAATCTTTGTTATGAGAGGTACTCAAAACCAGATTTCAGTTTTTAAAAATCTCTGCTGGTTACTGAATAAATTACCATATGTAAACGTTCAGCCAAATGCTTTTATGAGTAAGGAACAAGGTGAAGGGTGCTTTCGTGAGCAGACTCAAATGTTGTTCTTTCAAATGCAGCCAGTAACTGTTTGTTCTTAACGTACGGTCCACCTATATCTACGTTCCTGCATGTGCACACCTGCTGGAGACATCCGAGACAGATTACCCTGTCACAGTGACCGAAGTCAAAGGATGCCTGCGCTTTAAACCATCACCCAAAGTGGCTTACGCTGCACCACTTGCGGTTCCACTCACACACCACGTATCCGGCGTAAACTCGAAGGAATAAGACCAGTAGGTGTGTGAGTGAGGCCTTTGTATCCAGCCGGCCAATGTTGGTTAACCAACTGAATGGCTACCAAGAAAAGGAAACCCTTATCTCTCGGAAAATTAACAGTGAGAGAGACTGCAATGACAAGATCTATACTAGGAAGAAAGATATGTAAAATGTAATATAAGAAGCATTTTAGGAGCATTCCAGAGAGGATAAGGGCGAAAAACAAAATTCAGATTGGACCACGAAAAGAACAGGCAACCCATTCATCAAACAATACATCAACAAAGCTGAAGAAAAGAATGGGTATAAAGCCGCAGTCACCCAATCTTCTGAAAAGAGGAGCGGATTAGTTACCGAATGACCATGGTCTTGGTCGATGCAATAATTAACAAAAATAGAATGGATATACCGATTGACCCACTTGAGCCTCACATATTCGTCGTCTCTTCGCCGACGGTGAACTATGAGCACGCTGGTGACCAACTAATCCCAGACGGCCAGCGCATTCGCGGCCGCACACATCGTAACGCCATACGGTCATGTCACCGCGACCTATGGCACCAGCGGTTCCCTTGCGTACCGCGCGATAACTGCTCGTTGAACCCGTGGACGTCCGTCCGAATTGTATTCCTCCAGATAGTTCGGCTCAACACTAAGTTTTCCCAACATCTACAATCAATTTTACAGCGTGAAAGACTTACCTGCACAGCATCCTGGTGTCTCAGCTTCCGATCACCAAAATTTCGCTTACCTGATCTCAGTTGTCCATACGACACCTGCTTCGGGATACGATCATCGTCCATCCGACGGACGTGACCCAGACAACGAAGCTGACTCAACATCAGCAGGGCTTCCAGCCCGTTCATGTCCGCCCGCCGCAGTAATTCAGTGTTCCGAACCATGTCCGACCACCGAATAACCAAGATGCGTCTCGGACATTGCAAGTGAAAGTGGCTCAGATGGCGCACGTTCCGCTGATACAAGGTCCACGTGTCACTGCCGTACAACAGTATAGACAGCACCATTGAGTTGTAGACAAAGAGCTTAGTGCTCGGCTTCAGACTGTGGTTCCTCCAAACACATCTTTCAAGACGTCCGAATGTAGTACTAGCCTTCGTGACACGAACTCTCAACTCGCAGTCCACGGACAGACCGGTGGATGGATTGCTACCCAACTAGCAGAATTCTGCGAAGCTGCTGACAACATCCCCATCAACACGGATTTGGGACGAAGGTGCATAGATAGCACCTCTGACCAGAAAAGGCTACAAACGTACATAAATATGTTCTCAGCGTTCATAAAAAAGTAATTCATTATTATCGCCCTAAGCCTGGTGGGAATATAATAACACTTTGAAACGGCCCCTAGAAGAGCAGCTAAAAACCCCTGGTGAAAGATAGTTATAGTAGTTGATGTCTGTAGCCTAAGGAATATTCGGGGTCGAAACCTATAGAGCTTCTTGTCATTACCCTAACGACTGTTATCAGCTACGAAGGCAAAGAATTACAACACGAATCCTGCGCTAAAGAAAATGTGTGTAAGGATTAAGTCACTGCGGAGCCTTCGAAACTCGAGTGGCTGAAGATCAAGAATTTCACGACGAGACTCGTGGAAGGAATGCCACAAGTCAGTGACCATTTTGATGGCTACTCGCTGGACAAGTTCAACGGCGGGTCTATCTTTTTTCAAGCCGGTGTGTACTACTCGATTAGCATACTCAAGCAGTGGTCTTATGTAGACCCCGTAAAGCATTTGAACGGCATGTCTATGCGGAGAAAGGCACTTTTTATCATCCAAAAGGTTCAAAATATCTTTTAGAGGCCATCTGGTGGTGATAAAAGAAAGATAAACCAGATGACATTCAAATCCCCTGGTCATTTTTCAGGTCAGCTTTTGCGATATCTAGTATACTGTACGCACTATGTATCAGGAATAGGTTCCCGATGTCTCCTCCGACCGACACATGTGCACATCTGCTGTCGTTTAGAGGGAAAATCTAGTCATCCGACTAGCATTTAATACAGCCAAGGTCAATCTGTAATGCATAAGGATCACATGCATTCCAGATTTTTGATTCGTCAACATAAGGAGAGTTTCAAGTTGAACATCACCCACAATTGATCGCAGCTGTCGCATCCCCATAGACTATCCAGTCGGCCCCTTTCGAACACAGGAAGCACTAGACTCGAGTTTCGCTCTCATTAGAGCTCGTCAGTAGTGCATATCATCGCCACCGCCGGGACTTGAACCACGGACATGCTGTTCATGAGGCAACCGTGTTTACCACTGCGCCATTGACCTCACGTTAGGCACGACCGAATTATCACATGTGAAAGGAGATTATTGCTAGAAATAAGGTCCGGAAGGTCATTGATATATACCGCAAACAACGGTGGATCGAGTAAGAATCTTTGAGGAACACCAACGGAGATTGGGGATGGAGAAGTAAGGTCTGATCCGGTTTTTACTCGAAAAATTCTGTTACCAGCAGATAACCTCTACTTGGATGCCATAAGCTTCCAGTTTATGTACAACAGAACTGTGTGGGACACGATCGAAAGCTTCGGCAAAGCCGAAGATGGTATCCGAGATGTCTTTTGTCTTTTGTCTTTATCAAGCCATCCATAAAGGTAACATTCATTATCATCACAGATAGCAACGGATCAGTGGTATTCACTGATGCCAAACTGACAGACGACTATCAGAATGGGAAAACAGGTGCACGCATACATGCACACACGCACACAATCGCTCACTCAGGTGAACCGTCCCGTTTCGGTTGCAAAGGTCACGTACTCATTCTGCCCACCGTTCCCAGACAGGCTTTGTCCTTTTCTCATCTGCTTGTTATTGGTTCATTTTCAAGTTGAACATGTTATTGGTTCATTGATCCGTTCGACGTAAACCCAGTTCATCATTTCATGTAATGCACTTGTATGCGGGCTCAACCAGGATACACAGGGTTCATCCTGCATCCCTTAAGTTCTTACTTCAGTGCGTAGTGCAGGCATAACACAAATTTTCAGCCAGGTTAACTCAGACACTTGACTTTACTTGATTTTACTTGTGGTAAGTCAGCCGTAACCGATATGAGGTTAATGGTTGCTACGTACAAATGTGTATCGGAGTGGTATGGATATACAATAACGCAAGAATATTCAAAATTACTGCTTTTTTTTGTAAAAGCAGCTAGTTGAAGAGACTATCTAAAGACGAAATTAGCAGTCTAAAAGAAATGTTCAAGTTGATGCGCGTATTTCGTCCTTAGTTGTAATCACTTTCTTTGCGAGTATAAACGATGGCTAGATGGCTAAAAATGTGCGTTTGCGGTTCAGTGATTCTGTTTATAAACATTCTTTTAGTCACTGATCGACGCAGTTGCAGAAATTTTTGTTATAACTTTTGTTACAGTCGTAAGGGAAGTGAATTCGTTCAACCACAGTTCAATTTAAAGTTTCATAGAGCAATTCGTGCATATCAGTGTACAACTTTCTGTCAGCTGTACAAATGAAGAGATGGAGATATCTTGAAAAACGATTTATGTCGGGAAGATCGAAATTTTACTTAAAACTACTGAGCCTGATTTACGCTTTCCAAATTAGTTCCAACAGTATTATCAGGGAAAAGTGATGTTTATACATATACTGATTGCCTCATTCAGTATCGTGCTTACTGGGACATCTCAGAATTACGGAATCAGCACAAAAATAGCAGCTTTTTAATAAACTTTTAAGAAACGGAAGCAGAATAGATTATCATTTATCTACGTAAATTGTTATAACATGCCCAATATGCCGTATGGTCTGTCGTCTGTATTTGGGGTCAGTGATTTGGAGTTCCATATAAACTTAAGTCACTCATTTGGGGAGTAGAATTTACCTCTGGTCATAAATACATGGTGTCCTGTTTGAAAGAGGTGGGAAAAGATAACTGGAATAACAGCCGAGTGAACGATAATTGCTGTTTACTTTTGATACATTTAACTTAGTTTAAAAAAAATTGCAGAACGACACTATGTGTGAGCAACTGTTTTCAGTATCGGTCAGACATTTAGTGACCACGCTGTTGATGAATCTGACCAAATTGGCATAGAGATAAGTTGAGTGGTGTTCTTGGATCCGTTTTATCAGTGGCCTCATTGTTGAAAAAAGCTTTTCTGCACTACAGGAAAAAGAAAATGAAGATATAAGTGCTGACTGACTCAGTACATTGAGTTTACCACTAAGCTTCGGCGTTTGCATTGAGACGAGATGAAAGTGTCAGTTATTATTATTGAATAGTGGGTGCATGTATATGACTTTCATTTGAGGCAGTTAAATTTTGTGAATAGACTACAATCATGCTTTAGGTTATTAAGCGCTGGATATCTTTTCATATGCAAAGGAAATTTTCATTATTTCAAAGATAAATCAACAGACGAGGCTTCTCGAAATTCGGTTGATATAAATTGAACATCACTGAAAGCCGACTCCGTTTTCCATTAAACATTTTGGCTGGCCTTTTTCAAAAAATGGTACTATACTCGAGTTACACTCATATTGCAGCTAGTCAGTATCGCCCGTCTTTGCCATGGCCAGGGCTAGACAGGCCACGAACTCATGAGGCAGCCATGATGACCACTATGCCATTGACTTTTTTATCTAAGGCGGCTGAATTATCTTATAAGAAATTTCAGCCATGTCCGATTGTGAGTAACGCTCAACTAGTACAGACGGGCTAACTGTACTATGGAGTCTAGGCACCCAAGCGTAGGACCGGAGTTCAAACCCAGGTTAGCTAAGGATGTACACTACTGGCGAGCTGAAGGAAAAGTAAAACTCGTGACTAGTGCTTCTTTTCAGACAAAGCCATCTGATAATCTGTGGAACTGCAATAGATACAATCAGCTGTGAGTGACGTTCAGTTTATGTAAACCAAAATCTCCACTACACACAAGTAATTGAAACATAGCATAACAAGTCAATGAGTCCCGTGAATTCAATTTGGAGGGAGGTCCCAATCGTGAGGTCATCCATGAGAGTTAACAAATGAATCTGTTCTCGTGTCTAATAATCCAAAAGTTACTCACGATAAACTGTAGCTTAGTGATTGCAAAATGATAACTCAGTCTTGTTTAATGTGAGACCCATGACACATTGGTCAGTATCAGAATTCCTTTATTTTTAAGAGGCAGAAGATTATGAAAAGTTTCATGCTGCCCGAGTAATTGCATCTTACCAGGAGCGTTAGGTTGTAAGTTTGCAATAACCGCTTGTAGGTTACACCTGGTAAAGGCTACGCGGTTGCACTTCTGTTACAAATTAAGGGTGATATAGGAATGCACTTCCTCAAATAATTGAGCTGTAGCATATAAAGCGTGCTTACAAATTCGTGGTGCTAAAAGATAATTCATCTAGTGTGAGTGAAAACATGTTTACATTATTATGACTTGACTACCGATAATTCTAGTTAAACCACGAAATGATTTGCCAGCAGGTGCGTTTGAGAGAACTTCTATTCCAAACTTTGCAGATGTTTGTATACCTCAACATGGCACACGAGACTCAAAACGTACCAAAAACTGATCAGTCACAACACGTTGTTGACGGGTTGACAGGGAAGGAACGCAATAAAGCGCGTGATCAAGTGTACCTATTTTTACCGGAACAAAAGTTGAAAAGCTACCAAACTGCACGGCAAGCTTTGTCAGTGAGAGATCTCTAACATAAATTACGGTCAACCCTTCATTTAGGCTCACCATTTCTTCACTTACGTATGGACTTAAAGCTGAGTGCTGACGTCATCGTTACAAATAATAAAACTGAACAGATTATAATGCTTAGACGGCTCCAGTTTTTGAGGCGTCTTCAGCTAGTTAATATCGTAACAGAAAAATCGATCTCCTTACTCGTGCACCATCGTGTCCTTGTGAGGTTGTTCAGAAAGATTAACCACAAGATGATTATTTTAATTGCCGTTTTCTTGAACTTTTCAACACCGTTGATGACAGTAAAGCTCCACAGTCCAACTTTGTTCTATTGTCGAAAATATCGTGTACTTCTTGGTACCACATAAACGCGTCATGTAAAAATACGATAGTTTAGCAATCCGTAGTAATTTTTCGGAAATATCGATATATGTTGCAACGCACGTAAAATAATTTGCCGCCCTCTGTGTTGTCTAAGTTAAGCTCCACCACACGTCTTGCCTCATAATCAGTTGCGCCAAATTTGATTATTCAGCCGCGTAAAATGCCCTTGATATTATTCGGGAAATCGTGAGGATCTTTACTTAATACGTTTAAATGACTGGGCTTAAGTATTTTGCAGTTCAAACCCGGGAGCAAATTCTTGGCAGTATACTTATGCAAGATGTTTGGTGGTAGGGGAAGTTCTCATCCTGCAGTGCACTGACGGTTCTATTTGTACACTAGAGCTATGAAATTCGGCCAAATTAGCATTACGTGTCACATTGTCTTACGTGATCACAAAACGCCAAATCCAACCGGGTGATCTCCTTTTAACAGTTATCAGCAATGGCCTAAATAAACTTTCTCTCGTCCATAGTGCTTTGATTGCAGAATTTTTGACGAAATGCTAACACAAGATGGTGGGCCAATGCGCCTTTTGGTTAAGAACCTGATTTCCTGAAGTCGTTCCAACTATTCCATCACGAAAAGCGCCACACACCACTCTGGATTATGTCAATATCAGTCAGCAAAGTTTAATTAGGAGCAATTTTCTGAGGCTCGAATTTAAACCAAATTGTAAGAATAGAGCGGACGGTTACTAATCCCTGAAACCAGTAAGTATTCAAATGTTGCTGACGTTTTCGTTTCTTCTGTGTAGCTTTTTCACTGTTTCAAAACATGCTAGTCATATTTGAAGAAAGCACACAGTTAACAGTGATCAAATTAAACAACTTTTTTGACTTGTAGTTAAATGTACCGTTTTATTACATTATGAGCTCAAACGTTCACAACCTGTTTCTTTGATAATTTCAGTACGATGTCTCCACGTGTTAAACCTGAGAACTTGTTATCTTACTTTACCTGTATATAATAAACCTGTGCACAACGTTAGTTCCCCTAAATCCGGGATCTGAGAAGCTTCCTGTGATGTTTTGTCATTTTTTTCTATGTCAACAGACGATGTAAATTTCATGTCGGTTCGTTTGATTTTAAGTTAGTGTAATACTCGGAATTAGGGACTTCGAATAGCTCTAGAAATCGTACTCGGATTGAAACCTTTCACGCAAGTAATAAGCAGAAGACCTCGTATTGGTTGCAGTAAGCAGTTCATATTCGTGAGACAAGAAGCCGAATTTATGGATGTACAACAGTATTAAAGAAATCACAATCACTCATTGACTGATCATATGGACACATACAAAGTCACAAACTAAACGTTAATTGGTGCAATACGGAACAAAGAAATAAGCGAATAACAGAAGGCGTAATATTGATACTGTACGGCCAATCGTGATGTAGTATCTTCAACGTGACGTTTGGGTTGGTCTCTTGTTAGAATTCCTATTGTGTCGGGGTTTGGATAAGCGATGAGTCGGGTAAAACTTTCATCACAGTTAGTCTGATGTAAGTGGAGTACCTCGGACGGAAAACGGCTTCCGTATAATGCAGGCTTTTCATCCGTGGTGGCGTTTCATCTCCACGGAGGGTATTCTGACCTTACGGAAACCTGTGAATGAATCAATCTGAGTAAGAGAACGTGTTACTTCGTCGTAGACATGTCGTCATGACAAACGTTGAGGGCAAATGAGGACTGTTTTTGGTATCATAATTATTAAACCTGTAAATAAAATTATGCCATCCAGCAGCCGCTGCTCACAGCTTTCCATGACAACCTTATGACCATCGTATATTAGGGAATAATCACGTGCCTACGCAAAACCTAGCTTTGTCTACAGCTTGGTCGTATGCAACAATAAAAAAATAGCAATAAATTTCACAGTGTTACAACTTTTATTACACTGCGACTTGTGACGGCTGTATTACGAGCGAAGCACTCACGGATTACCCAGATCTGAAAACCAACTAACGCTGGATTGAAGCCAAGAACAGTTGCTTACCACAATTGTGTCACCTGGATATTGTAACAGGTTACAAAGTGCAGTATGAGTAAAATGTTTACTATTTGCGGAACGCTGTACAGTTATCCTGGTGTCGTTTACACATTTGTAGGTGGCCCTCTCCTTGTGCAATATTTGTCTTCCTTTGCTCCGGTCATTTGATATATCTTTTTTTCTTCAGTACCCAAGAAACCTGATTGTGACCAGCACCGATCAGCGAGGCAGTATAAATTGAAGGCACGCGTCCGACGCTTATCTGAATCCTTGCCACTTGTTTACTGGATGACAAGAACGCTTTCTTTCACAGAGCCGTGGTGCAGGTTTCAGTCGAGTCAAGTTCAAGAACTGGTATCACTGAAACTTGCGAATGACAAGTTGATGAGTGTAAGTTCATCAGCTTAGACTTCTAAAGTTTGAAGGTTTTTACAGACGTTTCTTGTAAATTAGTGAATTCAATGACCAGTATGGAAACATTTTGTTTTATTGTGCAGATTCCCTCTGGGAAGGATTTTCCAATTTTGCTCCCTCAGACGCGTTCAGTGTATGATCCTGGTAGGGTTCTTCTTTTAAATAAAGTAAGTGCTGGAAAAATGTTACATATCTTGCAAAAGCGCTTTTTGAGTTAAACAGATTCTTTATCCGCACCCTACTTCTGTGGGATTATTGTAGCAGTTTTGGGCAGTACCAATTTTATGTAGCAGTTAACCATAATTTTGCTCAAATTCACTGGAAGTGCACGAACAGAAAATTCTGGCCTATTTATTATTTGAATAAAATGCAATGTCTCATTAATTTTTGTACGCAAATGTCTACCTTTGTTTAATCCCGTCGAATAAGTACGAATCACAACCTCCCTTCAGATTAGAACCATTTGATTTAATCAATGATTTTTCTCGGTTTTGCCACCGATGTCCAATCAGTCGTTCGTAAACTTTTTCACATTTATTTGTTCCTATCACAGAATTGAAATCTTTCTGTAGAGTTGGACCGATTGCTTCCGCTGGAATGACCCATCAGCCTACCCTCCTACTCACCTTCCCAATGATCGTCTGGTTACATTCATCATTCAAAACAACCAATCGTCTACGAGAAAGGCCTTCTGTTCCGGTGCATTTATGCAAATTAGCAACTCATTTACATAGGATGCGCCGACTTTTTCCAAACTGAGTGTTTTCGTTTGGAAGCATGAGCAGTACTCTGAGGTTGAAGTCCCTCTCCATTCTGTCACTCATCTGGTGGCATGCTTAATCGCCCGTCTCGATTTTTGTAATAGTTTCTTGAATGGTGGTCTGAACAGGAGGCAAACTACCTACACTTCCCAAAAAGTTACGATGAACATTGACCACACACAGTATTACAGGCTTGTTCAAACAGCTGTCCACTTTCCCGTCAGTTCTTTTCACTTAGTTATCACTGATTAACAAAATAGCTTGTCATACATTATGATCGGCAAGGATTTGTTAGAAACAAGTCACTTTCTTTGGAGTAAATGATACATGGACCAGAGAGAGTTATTCAAAGTGATTTATGTTGACGACTGTTTGGACTATAAATGATGATCAGTGAAATGATGGTAAATGAAATGGTAAATGGAATAATTCAGACCTGTTTGGTAACCGACGAAATAAGTACGCGAGACAGAACAAACGATGTTTGGAAGCAGGGCAATCAATGTGTTGCCAAATATAAAGTTCACCCTATTTACCTATGGAACTTAGCTCTTTATGGAATCATGCTTTCCTATCCAAAAAAGCCTCCTTCCATGAAAAATGACTGGCCATCAGAAGAAAAAGCAACACCCACAACAATCTAGGTGTAACCCTCACTGTAAGTTTACCTGGTCGATCTTTAGTCCGCTATGGTCACTGTTTATCTGGTGACCATAACTGGTAGTTTTGGTAAACGTCTTTCAACCCACTGGTTTTAGGATGTTTGGAAGGTACAATGCGTCGTATATATACCTCAGTATTCTTCTTTTCGTGAAACATTTCAGAGTGAGAGAAGGTGACCTTCTAAACTTGTCTTGTGGCCTGACTTGTGAGCAATCACTACGGTCAGTCGCATCATTTGTTGGCAACATGACTAGTCGTTTCGTTCATCCCAGTGCGGAAAATTTTAGTTCTGTCGATCTCTCTTCCAGTCCGTCGTCGAACCGACGTTTGCAAGAGAAGCCAACTGGGCAAACATTTCTTTACAGTCGCTGTCATCAGGTATTTTAGATTTACATAGTACATTCATAAATCCTACAAACTGTCAGGTAGAATATTTCAGATCATAAGTGTGGGCGGATTGCAGTCTACTTGAAAAGATCAGATTAAGTGGTGGATAAGAAAGGTTGGCACACATGCCGATCACAGTGCACGTGCTCATCCGTGTTCAGAAATCAATTTGAAGACACAGTTAAACCCACATAGTCAGCATGGTCATCGTCTCAAATGCTGACTGCTCCAGGTACAGAACTATTGATATTTCAACCTACGTTTGGGGAGACGATCTAAATGAAGATGAGAGCCTGAGTTGTAAACAACTGTCAGTTTATTATGACATTTGCATCAAACTAGTCTGAAGAGCAAACAGTGGAAGTTACTGCGCATATATTTGCAACACTGATTCATCCGTTTTAAAACACGCAAAATGTGTTCACATTAATTTAAGTAAAGGCGACAGTAAATTGCAGTGAAAAAACGTCAAGGTCAGTTTAGTAGTTTTATTTTACGGATGACCCCATCACATTTAACAAGTTGGGTTGTAAGGTTTCATTAGGCTCCTTTGGAAACAGGCATTTTACCGTGACTTTTTGGAGCTATGTGTAAATTCACTGAATATTCCCTGATATTTCAATCGCGATTCTAAAATGCAATATAATTCGACGTGTCAAGGTCCTGTTTCATAAACTATTACTAATAATTTCGAAGGGTGGTTAGAGAGCTCAAGCTTAATATGATTTCACCCTCGTTCATTCAGTTAAAGTTTGGAAAAAAGGTCAAATTTCACAGACTACGGCGAGATTTATAAACCGGGTATATCTCTGACGCCGGAAAAGTATCTCTGAAGTTTAAGGGTCGCGAAAAGAATTTGACTGCACCATCGCAGAGTTTATCCATTCATAATGGACGATGTCAACCTTCTTCGCGAACTGAAATATTAGTCACTAAAATCGACTTTTACTTCGGATTACACCAGTGGACAGCTGCTTGTGAAAATGTAAACTACTAATTATATTTAAGAAGAATGAAACCATGGCCGTCTACATCTTTTCTAACAGGGTTGTGTGGAAATTCTATCAAAATGCGCAGACTGCGTCAAATATGAGTGAGGTTTGGTTTGTATCCGTCACATCCCCGACTAAACCTTGGTTGAACTGTACCAGCGGAGATAGCCTGGACGAAATTCGGAGGGGAGAATTTTACTAGTTCCAATCTAGTCCGGCCTATCGCTGCTTGCTGAAACGAAACAGAGACAGATCCGTTTGTGGAATACATTTCTTGCTAAGGGTGGCCTGTGTGGAAAAGTTGTACCTGGACTCCTACTTGTTAACTAACGCAAAGTGAGGGCAAGGAAATCAAGACGACGGTGGGACCAGAACTGATTGTCCAAGATTCACACAAACTCAAATAACTGATAAGTTAGATGAACGCACATTATACTTCCATCCATTTATTGCTTGATCAATCCATCCACTTATGAATAGAAATTAGTTTGACCATTTAAAGAAAGACCTCGATGTACTTAAACTGCTGAAGCCAGTCAGTTCGCATTGGTTCTTTTGGTGGTGTCTTCAGCCAAACATTTATATATTAAGTTAAACTGGCATCTAATTAGCCCATAGTTCCAGCAGCGCTTTCCTGCTATATGTCAGGAGACTGGGCGCGTTACAAACTAGATACCAAACTGGAATCAAGAAAGATGGCACACAAATGCCTAACTAAGCAAATGAACTGATCGGTAGTCCCAAATCGTTTATTCCGTCCGACTGATCGAAGTTAACTCGCACTGACTTACTTCTTCCCACCACTGATGACAAGCGTAAAACTTCCGTTGTTCCATACCATTTTGTCCTGTATGCTAACACTTCGCAAAAAAATCCGTTTTGTACTAACTTTTACCGTGGGCAAAATCAAACAGTAAGTCAACCATCGTCATATTCTGTTATTCAGTATCAATGCTGGCGTTTGGGTCTATGTTTAGTTCATGTGTTTGTGAGTTTATTTTGAGGCAGGCATTTGTGTTTTGTCTTACGTAGGCTTGTCGCTATTTTCACCAATGAGTTTGTTACACGCATCTCGACTGAGAACAAAATCGGCGATCTGTGAAAGAGAGTCCTAGTGGCTACGCCAGTGAAGGATTTAAAAATGACAGCGATTTCAGTATTATCACTCCTGGTAATTGACGTTTAACTAAATGTGTCAAGGTATCCTAGCTTCGTCATTCATATAGCTGCTCCGATTTATCCTATTCTGGGAGTGCTTGCTTCTCTACATGCACTTCAACAACTAGTTCTGGCATAGCAATATTCTTGTTACGAATTTTGTGGATAGTATGGGAATTCTCCCACAAATTCCCACTCCAGATTCGATGAGTTACCCGATGGCAATAATTCAGAACACAACAAGCAGCGCAGTACCCCATATATTGCCACGACCGAGAAGCAAGAACAACAACAAGCGTCCTGTGTGTAGTGCGCGGAACGGAAAAGTGAAGAATTTCTACACTAGCAGAAATAGGGCATACAATTGGGTTAAACAAACATGCATTGGCAGGAGGTGAAAAATTGTACAAAATATCAACAAAAATTAAGCTGTTCTAGGAGGTCGCTACAATAGTATCTATGAGACGAAAGGTTAACTTTTAGGACCAACCTCTGTTGCAGCAGCTCATGGACGTACTGACGCACATGTGACCGCACGAGTAAAATTCACGCCAATGGCTTCGACGACTGATCAATTATTTCGTCAAATTTTTGACCGTGAACGTGTCTGCGAATTTCTTATTGACTGATATAAGTGGCTTGTACAACTGTTATGATCTTCTAGAATGTTCAGTGTGTGGGACCCACTCCCATTCAAATACATATCGCGCATTTTTTAAGTCGATTTTTCATCTATGGCTGAGTAACGATATAACCAACAGACCAGGCGACTGTAGCCGTCGTCGCGCCCTCTCACCAGGCCCATCAAATGAAAAGCTGTCTAGTCTAAGTGACGCTCACTGTCCCAACTGCACACTCGCGTCCATACATTGGTCAGATCGAAAACTCTTCCACATCCGAACGCACGCACGCGCGCTGTCACCTTCCGTACACTCCGTCAATCGGAACGCTCCAATTAGATGTGATTCAGTGCGGTCGATACACAGGCACACATGACGCGGTTGGACCCGGATCGGAATAGAGAACAGGACAGGACAGGAAACGGTTCAGACGTGCGCCACTGCATTGGGTTTGTACGCTAGTCCCAAACAATTGATTTAACCTTTTCATTGACTGTAATCGAGATATCGTTATTTGTTAGTGGGTACTCAAGCTATTACGGTTGAGTTTCACAACACGACTTAAGACTGCTAGACTGTCACTGTTTGCAGCTGTTAAGACTATTAGAAGACTATTAGAGCGAAATGTGCTCGAGAGATACATTGTGCAAAAGACTGTTTTTGACTTCTCTGTTCAAATTTGTTACGGGAAAAGGTTGCTTTGCTAAACTCAGAATAATTGGACTTACTATGGGGTAGCTTTCGAGCTTTGTTATGTATCGTCTGTAAACTGAGCACCCTTCACACATTATTGAAGGTACCTCGTCCAAATAGACTTATTGGCTCTTTTGAAGAAGAAACGCACCTCACTTCCGGTCATGAGAGATCTCAGCATTAGTGTACATCATTGCCCCTACAAAGATTAAAATTCCGATCCACGCTCATGTGAAGGAGCTGTACTGAACATAACGTTGACGACCTCACACCAGTCTCTGCAAGCTATTACACTTAGAATTCAAGCTCACGTCGTTGCTATTTTAACAACGCTGTCCCAGAGGGTTACGTTCAATATATGAAGTCAAAGGCCTTTAATAGCTCTGGTTCCCCTACTGGTTTTGTTCATAAATGTCCCAGTGTTTCCAATTACAATGACAAAACTTTATTTAGTCTCTTAGTATTTTACTAAAGACAGGTGGCGTTATACCTTCGTGGGTTCCCTCTTGACGGTGCAGGAATCTCACGCTGCTTCGTGTAAAGAGTACGAAGGCATGCGAGAGGTAACATCAAAGACTAAATCATAACATCATACTTAATCGGATCGAAGCAAATTAGAACACGTTTATCGAAACATAAGCTTACTTGGTTTCATCTACAGTATTTTTTGGAAAGTGCACTGGATCCTTTGAACTAATGCGAAAACCTTCACGATTGAAAAAGCAATCAGCGACACGAAACGTCAAGAAATCAGTGACTGTTTCAGAGATTTTAAACTGTACACTTTGATCATGACGGCTCCACACTTCAGACGATTATCCGCTGACTGATTTTTGACGGTTTATATTATCGTGGTTCAAGATGATGTATGACACGTTCTGTACTGGCATAAGCGGCAGAATATTAGAAAATCAGGGCCACTAAACCAAAGATGTGGATTGGCTTGCTTGCTATCAAAGCATCAGGAACAGTGAGAAGTCCATTCAAACACTTTTCGATAGCTTTACGTAGGCTGTTGTAGAAAGCAGTACAGCACATTAATTTGTGAAACGAACAGGTGTCTTCCTTGGCTGGTTACTGCAGTTTATTTACACACTTTATATAAGGGAATGGCCAAATCCAGGTCAATGATTTGGAAGTTGTCACGGTCACCAAGTGATAGCATTTATCAAAGTGTTATTGGGAAGTTCTCTTGGTCATGAGACACAAGTGATCTAAATTAAAGTACTTGCTCAGCATGAGTTACCAATTTTGACGCCTATAGATAATTTTATCGACTATGTCAGTTTCAAACCAAAGTTGTCGGAAGACGAGAGGAAATTGGGAATGGTATTGTAGCATCTTAGGCGCACATTTTACATTAAAACCTACTTCGATGCTTTTAGAAATGTAGAAGTACTTTAAAATATTCGCGATTACTTCACACCTTAGTCGCTACTTGACGTGGTTGATTTTGATTATGTCTATAAATTTACGACCTCCCATAAGGAACAAAAATTATTACAAACAGAGAATTCAGAAAACACTGACATCAATTAAACCGAAATAATTCATAAAATAATCTGCTTGAGTTCAGCAGTTCTGATAAACCTAATGTAGAAAAAAGTTTGTTTTTCCTGCATACACTGAAATACTAAGTAATTTTGCTTGTCCGCAATGTTCTGTCGCATTCTTCTGTGACTGCCTGGCTCAAATGTCTCAACTGACTGAGAAGCTGCTCTTAGATTTGAATTCAGTTCAGTGTATGTTTGTCAGAACCCCTGCTACTCACAGTTAATGAATTACACGTCTTGATGAGCATGTGATGTGTTCTGCAGTACGGCGAATCTGACGTTTACACTGGCTAAATGTTGTTTTCTGACTTAAATAATTCTTTTATCTTTGTTTGTCCCAAGAACGAGAGGAAATATTCATCTGCTGAGTATCCGACAGTGATGTTGGTACCGGCTGGATTAGCAAGATAAATGATAGCCACAAGGAAGTACGGCAACCTCCGAAGGTGGAAAACTCATGTCACTTAGATTTGTTGGGGCTGACTTCATCAGGTTTGCTGCGGGTTAATGCCACCTCGTTAAACACTTCTTGTCGAAATAATCAATAAAATCTCAATATATTGAAGACCCTAACCGAGGAAATGCAGTTTGTGACGACAGCGATTTGAATAGACGAAATGTGCTGCTTTTAGTGAATAGGTACATACTAAATGTACACTCTGGTTTGTATATTCTTGGTTCAGTTTGTATTTATTGACAGATCGAAAGGTCTGTTGACAACATTCATCTTGTGATAAAATCAGCAAATCCCGATATTTATGCGCAAAATCTGGTTCAGTATACGTACGTACACATTTCATCTACTTCTGCGCTACATAAAACTGATAACATTTCGAATTTTACCTGAAAAAGTTACGAATGTAACTGAAAAGCATAATACGTAAAGCCAAGCCTAGGAATGACGTGAGTCAACATCGACGTTTTCTAAAATGAACCGCGGGTTTTTAAAGATAACTTTTCATCTCTAACATCCTTTTAGTTTTGAGGCGTGCACAAGTAGAAAAATTAGTGTGCCTATTTCCTCTGTACTTTCTGACTGCTAGTGTGACAGAGTAGCAATTTCATACTAAAAATGGGGGTGCCTTCAAATGTGCGTTCACTTCCGTATATATTTTCCCTTCTCGTGCAAACTACACCAAAAATGCTCTTGTACTTTTCATCACTCTAAAAATGAATTTTGGTTAACATATTCTCAAACTTTCCACACAAGGGACTTAGCATTTTTCTTTCTGAGCCTAGCAACATTTTGAATCAGCTACCCAGCTTCATGTCCTTGGAAAGAATTTTATCCGCTTAGGAACTTACAACAATGAGATCTATTTGATCAGCTGGCATTACGGCACTTCGTGTCACCGACAAAAGTTTAGAGTTGGCGCAATTTGTACTGGACTTCCGTCCCGTAGTTATGACAGCTCACCTTACGGCGCATGTCCGTCTTAAAGGTTTACACCCATGTTGACAGATGGTTATTAGCAACACTCAGTTCCAGCTCTAGAGTGTGCGTAACTTTACAAGTCGCAAATAGAAGAGTTTGGTACTGTGACACTCGTAATGTCTCGCAGTGCTCTGTGAAAACAACTCGCCGTTGTATGAATTATCAAGACACACTTTTCAACTAAACTGATAAGTCGTTATACCGTCAGGTCTCCTTTGAAGAAAACAGATATTTGACTGAATTTTCTTCATAAAAAGTACCGAAGGCAGCAATTAAGTTGTGCAGAAAACTATTATTCTGCGGAATTTGTATTTTCTTTAAATGATACTGTTCACTTGTTTACGACCTCTCGGTCTATGGCGAGGTTTGGTGTTTTCTGGCGATTACTAGTCAAAAGTGAGACACCATTCACAACAGATGGCAGCTCACGCTATCCCATGGAGTTTTAATACAATGTAACTCGAAAGGAACAAAATGCACGAGTTTATTTCATCTCGGATATAACCGAATTATCACATTCACCCACTCGGACAGTAGCTCGTGATTATTGTTAAGATTGTCTCCGGGTCTGAGATGCTTGTAACTGCATGACATGTTGTTTGATTGACTCCAGTGTGATACCAACTGACCGCTGGTTCAATAAGCCTATTGGAAAAAGCCGTGTTCTGAATATAAACATATATTACTTCATTCTTCCACAAGATGTGATCCTTAACGTATACAGATATCTATGTGAAGCTGACAGCTAACACAGCGTGATTTATAACTTGCGTATTTCAACGATCCTTAAACGTAGGTCACCGCGTCGACCTTTTCAGGATGTTTTGAATGACACATAAGCAGAAGCAGTTGGGGGTCCTGTGCAGCACCAATTGAACTCTCGTGCGTAAACGCATGAAACAGTTGTCATTGCCAATGTGACAAGACACAACTGAACCACTACGAACATGATGACATATTCTGGTGTGAACTTTCGTATTCTGTTCATCGTCAGTAGTAATAATATTTTTCAGAGCAACCTTGGGACGTTTACCCTGGGCAAAAAAATTTACTTGAGTAATGCCGGGGAATATTAGTACATTGCAGCAAATGCAAAAATTTTTGACGCTGGAAGACAAACACTTGTAAAATGTGGCGTAATATCGTCTACATCATTTTTGCTAGATTTTTGTCACACATCCACCGAACGTTCTCTGTTCAAAAATCGTCTTTCTTGAATGTGAGGGAAACAATGTACGATCCCCGTAACCATTTACAGCTAGTGAATATTTCTGTTCACTTCAAGTAATCCAAACGTTTTCGCTGATTGCATCTTCTTAAGAATTGAGTTATTCCAACTTTCTGAGGCTTCCTCTTTCTCAGCACTTCAGTAGCAATCGTTTTCATCTTGACTGGTTTTGAAAAATGAGAAATAAATGAATATACAGACCTTCTAAGTGCTCCTAATTACTGAACTGAATACTAATATGTTGGCAGTAACAAAAATTACTTGCTAATAATTTCACATTGCCTTGTCCGTCAGAATGAGCCATATGAGTGCCTAGCATTAGAACAATTTGCCATTAACGAGAATATTTTCTCCTTCTAGGGTTTCAAATAAAGGTAAACTCAGCTTTAAACCTAGAACGTTCTTACTTTCCAAAAATCAGGGATTCTGATTATTAATCACTAAAGAGCCACATTTTACCTCGTGTACTTGGAGCAAAAGGAACCGTTAGTCTATCCATGAAATACATGGCAATGTTTTTCTTATCTTGCCGCATAGCATTTTCTCGCTTTAGTTCATGTGAGAGTACAAACGGATGTCGTCGCAGTTGAGTATTCTCAATCAGATATTCTTTGTATACACCGACATTTGCCGCAATAGATCTTTTAATCCAGGTAATCGACATCACAGCTATTTCACTCGTCAAGGTGAGAGGGTTGATCGTTACACTTTCATGATTAAACTTGAACTTATTATGACCTTGAACAAAGCTCTTGAAACATTACTATCAATAGGGGAATGTACGCTGAAAAGGTCTATGTGTTTGAGGTGAGTAACATACTAATGCTATGTTATTTCTATAAAAAAATATGCAGTTCATCTGCAATTGAGTTCCAACTTGCTTTACATTGTATTAGCCCGGATGTACAGAAGATGCCTCGAATGACAGCCTGCACTGAATACAACAGCCACGGCTCGATAGGTTAATTTTAGTGCTACTTGACGATCACATTCGAACTGACATTCCACGACTAGCTTCAACTTTATTTGAACTCATCTGATATAGTCTTAATGGTGGATCGAGCGCAACGTATTGGACCTATTGGACCATAAGATTAGACACTAAAGTCTTGTTTTTGAGCGAAGCGTGCTTTTTGAATGCTGTGGTCATCAGACATCGAGATGAAAATTTTAGACTTTGTGTAGTGGTAACAAATCACCCTCATATTAGCGCAGCGCAATACAAGGTGAAAAGGCAAAATAACTATGCAACATTCAAATAGCGATTAGCACTTTTTAATACGGGAACTTTCAAGTGGATATTACACTTCACATTTGATGCAAACACGTTTGTGAAACTATCACTAAGTTCTAGCGTGATTCTTTAGCTTGTATATTAGGTTTGATAAGGACAGTTCTACTCTATGGTAGAGCTGAATAGACGGTGGATCTAGTATGCTAATTTTCTATCAGACCCCCGAATTTTAAGTTTGTCTGCAGTTAAGGTTACCGGTTGTTTAATCTTCTGGGAACACTTTCAATATAGTATTTCTGCAAGGCGTTTTGCATTTGTCTTCAAAGCTTCGATTGCTGTTCAAAAATTTTCGTTTGTAACAAAAATTCCCATCATCACAAATATAATAACATTGGTAACTTATTTGTTGCTTATTTGTTAAAAAGCCTTGACAGTTTACATCTTAAGAATCTACTCAACTTTCGATTGAGGACCGGCAGAATTGCTTTAATTAATCAATTTTTGAACATGTAAGTTAGTTCCAAAATGTTAATCTATGTAGGACACAAGAACTACTATTCGGTGACGATGCAGTTATCTTTACTACATGCACAACGACTAATTGAACTATTTCCTTGAAAAATTTTACTTTCCGTTTTTGTTTATTAAGACATTGCCAAGATGCCTTGGTCATAAAAGACATGTCCAGTTGCGTGAAAATCATGCGAAGTTATTTATTACAAAGCTATTTATGTACAGAAGCTTTTCACTGTCACTTAAACTTTTATGCAATCATCACTCTTATCTGCCAGTCAATGTCACATATAGATTCCTCGTTGAACTCATTGATCTCGAGATAATAACAAAAAATACCGCCTGCCCTGATTCTGTAAGATATTTACAACAGATGACCACTCTCGTACCTTAGCTGCTGCACCACTCGAAGTGTCGTAGGAACTGTGATTGCGTTCAAACCGTCTGAAGCACAAAGTATAGAAACAACCCCCGGTGGTCTGTAGTTAGCAGTTGACGTTCATAACATGTACCTAGGAGTTCATGGAGTTACATCAGCACTACCGGATTCATAGCTCATAAACGGCTGGCGACAACAACGCACGTAGAATAAAAATCGGCATTTCTGTAGTTCCAGTACTGAACAGGCCTCGACGAATAGAGGAAAATGAAACTGTGCAGCTGTTAGTTTCAGATAGAAGGTATAACTTGAAGGGGTGGTGGTTTAGTCAGCTGTTATAATGTTCATTACTAAGTGGTTTAGGTGGTTAGTGAGACTAAACAAAGTTGAGCAAGCAGTTTCATGTTCCGCTTAGTTTCTTTAATACTGAGATAAGCATCTAGATATCAGTCAGTTATCGTCATCGAAAAATCGTACTCTAACAGTTCGCTTCAATAGTTGCAATAAGATGATTAAGTTCTAAGGTAAACAATTATTATTCTTTTTGTTGGCGTGTTAGTAACAACAGAGTTTATATGTATATCAAATCGTGTGCTGTCTAAAGCAGTTTGGCCCGCCTAATAACTGTAGACAACGAACTTACGCTGAATGTCGGATAAGTGTGCTATAAACTTTGCTTTTAATGGGTTGCAAACGTCCACTTTCAAGTTACTACGGGCCATATAATCAAAATCACCCATCGCAATACAGTCCTTGGTTTAGACGTCAACGTTGATCGGTTAATGGAAAATATGGTCTAGCTTTACACTCATCACCTACGAGTTTATAGTGAGAGGAGGTGCTTCAGTCGGAGAGAGAAACGTTTGGTGTGGGTACGAAGTTATTTTGAATAAATAGCAAGGCAGTGTTTAGTTATGTACACATCTCTAGGCTTCAAGTAGAATTAGGTTATCACATGGATAACCTATTGGTTTGTCTGTTAAATAGCGGTGACATTTACGACGTTAAGGCTTATTTATTTCGATGATATTGCAATAATGTTCAATTTTTGACTAGTGTTTGATGCAGACTAGAACAAAGAAAACCTCACGAGCTTCATTACAGTTGCAAATATAGCGTGTGTGTTCCAAAGCCTGGGTAACATTGGGGGAGCCAATAAAATGTGTAGTTAGACAGCTTGACACGTTAGATAATGTGATGAATAGACACTAGTCGAAAAACCGATTATCGGATGTATCGTGAGTGTGCTGATTTTCACATAGCATTGTCACGTATGCTGTGTACTAAATGGAAAAATCCGTCACTCTGGGTTAGTCATTCTGGGGTAGTTGGTGTCATTTTTAACATACCTCAGTAAGACTGCCCTGTACTCATGTCTTTCGCATACTAGCGTAAAAGTCTAAACTGAGGTAGTTAACATATTAACTCGTCAGCATAGCCATCCGCGATTAACGTTTGCAGATTTGCAAACGTTCCTTGAAAATATATTTATCTGGAACTGCATGGTGTTTAAGCATATACACGTAGGTGAAAGTAATGACAAACCCTGGTGACTGCTATTACCAGTTTGAATTGTTTCGAGATGTTAAATCAGTAGGGGCGATTTTCCACTTGAAAAATCCGAAGACAGAGTAATCCGGGGGGAGAGAATTAGACCCTGGGAGGCTTTGTCGGGGTTTACCACCGTGCTGACATTTTCAAGTTTTTAGTCTATCACGAAACTGTGTATTTTACTCGTTTCCGGACTTGTCTTTCTCAGCGGAACTCACAGTAATCACACTGACACTGGATTACTAACACTACTTATGCGTGTGTGTACACGTGTGGGCAAAGTGTATTCGAGAACAAAACTCCTACTTAGCAGTGTGATAAATGCACTTTGCCATTGTCAATCAGACTGGTGGTCGAATGAAAACACCTTTCTTGCATTAGAAAGTGGATGAGGAATAAACTGCGTCATTTTTGTTAGTGACCAAATGTAATACCAAGTTAACATGATGGAGAGCGCAGTGGTAGTTTTATTTTGCTCTATAAATAGTGGATGATAACTTGTGAAACGAATAGATTTTAATTGACTTATAACCTTTAAATTTCACTATTGATTCGCAGCCTCACACTGTTTTTCTTGGTACCCAGACGTTGTGATTCAAAATCCTATGCTATTCTGTTGTTTTCCTGCGGTTTGATTCAATAAGCACCTTCCGTTTCAAGTTGAACTGATGGGCTAAGCTGACTTAGCAGTAACAGCTGCACTCCCTTGGTTTATTATCATTCAAATTGAACATACAATGGCTTAGTTGTTAGCGGATTGTTAATGAGTTCAAAGTCAAGCCCGTCCGGTTCAGAACACGCTGTCAGGCATGACTAACTAATCAGTTACAAGTGTCTGCAAGTCGGTGAACAGACTTCGAGGATACGTGACCAGAGACAGTGTCAGTTGACAAGCTGAGTATACTTTGGCTAAGTGTACCCAGTCATGAAAAATTGCATTTATCGTCTTTACGTGGTCTGACCATTACGTATAGAAAGACCAGTTTGGTGCTCATTAGGCACTCTTCTGATCATGATAAAACTATGGTTGTAAAACATCTGTTTCCATTCCTAGGAAAAATCTCATCAGCACATCGATGGAGCAACCAAAACACATCCACTGGGATTGGCGATCATAGTATTTCTACCGTTTCTTACAAAATACGGTCAGCTGCAATACTTTCAGTGTGGCGCTAGAAAAATAACACATCACTAATATTCTCGTGTTATAACAATAAAAAACTACTGTTTACCCAGCAAAAGTGATAAGCGTCTACCGTGTTAACTCGTATGTTGTAAGTGAACTGCTGAATGGTAATTGAATAGCAGTCCTAAACATCTACGTCAGTTGTTTTGGTAGTAAATCAATAAAAAAGTTTCTCTGACCAACGTGAAGTGACCGATATTTACCCTGTACGAGCTTCACACTAATAAGAAGCAGGTGGCCAACTGGTAAAAAGTTTTCTTAACAGAAGCACGGGGATTTAGATTATTTCAGACTGAACACTATTCACACCTGACTCTAGCCTTTGAGTTCAGATAGTACTTTCTGCTAGCCCACTTCAAAAGGAAACATTAGAGTCGAATTTAACCCTAATTAGTTATTTACGCCTTGCTCACTTCGTTCAATGAAGACGAAAACGTTCACCCAACTAAAACACCATGACCATGGGGTTGTCGAATGGATTGAGCAACGAAATTCTGCTTATCCTGAAAACGATTGAGCAATCTAAACACTATTCACAAGAGGTTGCGGTTGAGCGTTTGTGTATTATCACTCGGTCGCTGGAACATATAATGCAAACCATCATTAGGCTGTCACTCAGGAGTGTAAGTGCTCTCGTGAGCCGAAAACCATCCAGTCTTACTGAAGAAATGAAAATGCGATGAAGTCGAAATTACAACGGCAGATGGGTAGTTAGCAACGGCTAATCGTAGTTAAAGGGAATCACTTGTTGATGAGTACGTATACTGTTTCTGGTGATTTGTATATTGCTGAAGAAATAGTCATGTTGGTATAAACGATAAGTACTTGAAGTCAAGAAAAAACCGGCTTAAAATGCTGTCGTACAACACCTTTGCTCCGAGCACTGTAACCTTGAACAGAAATTCAGGATTAACGGTCTACCCTATTACGCGCATTCTGCTTCCTTTCGAAGCTGTCGCAAGTAGTCGACTAAAATTAACATGAGAGCGAGTTAGTTCATACTACTTAAAGCCGGCATTGTACTTCTGCTCGAACCATGCTGCCTTTTTTCCATACCTCCTGTAGTAAACATATATTCCTGATAGATGTTGGTTGTCGCTAACATGTAATTTTACCTCAGCAAAATTGTGGGAGCTTAAATAAAAATAATCCAGTAGTTTCTTTCAGTTGGGCAGAAACTGTGGTATAGATCTTTGTGGTGCTGTTAAATTTTGCCCAATAATTTTTACATTTCATTGTGATATTAACGATACTTTCAATAAATCTGTTCCTTTCGGAAATTTAAATAAAAATTTCAGTACACAGAAAGTGATAGTTGTGACATTTCACATAAAATCAACAGGAGAACCAGTTTGTACATCAAATAAATTGAGGTAAATAACTCGACTGTGTTTTAGAAAAGATCATCAAGTCTGGGACTTAATCAGGTTTACGAATAACATTTTCTGGACATATGGAGCCGGAATGAGTCAACAGGTTATGATGGCTTCATTAACCTGTAAGAATTCTTCATAAAACTGACGATATTGAGCGTTTAGTTTACAAGCTAGGTGGATGGACACTGCTGACATCGGTTGTTTGCATGTTTTGTTGATCATGAAGTCATTTGACAATACTGACTTTTGTATTCATTTAGGCACGTTTTTTTCACTATGAAGATCAAGAGCACCCTCCTTTCCCTATTTAATGTTCTCCGCAGCTATAACTTAGCAGACGTAATGCAAGATGGCTGCTACTAGTGTATATCTCTCGATTGAACTTGTTAGCGGTTTCTGGGTCCAGACAGGTAGGCTAAGTTCAGATAGACTGTGTTCATTGGCTTTGGTTTAAGTTTTGTTTAGCACTCACCCTCAAATTAAAGCTCTAGGCAGAACATTCTGTACTTCGCATTAACTACGTCTTCAGGTGGGAATTTTAGGTATAATCTGCATACAGCTTATATGTAAACCGTTAATTTGTAAAACGGACAGGTTTAATTTATCTGTCAGGCTGCTTTCGTACGAGTGGGTTTTACTCGTGTAGGTATGTACACATCTGGACTGGCCTCATTTGTAGCTGAAGCGCATGACTATAACTAGATTAACGAATCTTAAAATCAAGAAATGCATACTTTGTTCATCATCGTCAAGAAACATGTGTTACCGATTTTTCTACCAGATTTGATCCGGTCTGTTCAATTCATTTTAACCACAATCAGTTTGTTCATTCACATCACTTCATCTCAGGTAGTGCCGGTAGCTCCTACGCCTCTCTAAGGAGATGGTCAAGGATCATGAGAGCAATGCTACGTCACTAGACAAAACGAACGCAAATGCTGTTTACCGGTTCACGAAGTCATCTCTTTTTCTATTCTTTTGAATCAAAATTTCAAAAATGTATAACGTTGTTAGCAATATCACAAGTACCAAGAAACTAACGCACAAACGGTTCCTACTGTGTATGCGTATATATCAGTAAACTAACCTTGTGTTATTTACAACAGTTTGAACGCAATTCAGAGCTGTATGTTCAAATGTAAACTACAAACGAAACGCGAGCCTAAGTCATAGTACGATCGATCGTCTGCGCTGTACTGATCACCATGACTTCTTTTTTACGCGACATAATAGACCCAATCGGTATATGTTCACATCTTTGTTATGAGTTAAAAGATAGTATAAATGAAGTGATTCGATTTTTTCCTGTGATAATCATTTAGTAGTTTATACCTCAATTAAGCTTCACTCAAGAACAAACCTCCAGTCAACTTCTTGCTGACAAAAAGGGTTCGCCAGATGTTCTAGCTGAGTGTGTAAGCTACAATTAACTATGGCTAATGTTCAGTTTGTACTACCCACCTACTCAGTGACAGTCATTTATCATCCGATAAACTTGAAGAGCCTGGCTATACTAAATGTTTACACATAGAGATTAGTTCTACCTAACTACACATATTACATAAGTATATTTTCTTTCTATAACCCCCAAAAAACACATGTTTCCTTTTGTTTTATTGCGGTTTGTTGCAAGGCTTCAGAAAAACATTTTTGTGAAACATTAATAAGCATATTGGCCTGATCTTGCCTGAGTAAATGCAAACAGTCTTACTGTTAATAAAATTGCATGCGTTTCGACAGTTCTAATAGTTACACATGATTAACATATCACCAGATTATGTGCAGTGCAATCATTTCAGGTAGCTAAGCACATAATTAAATTTCGGTTGTTTGTATCGTAAACAATTTCTACTAAGGTAGATTATAGACAACATACACTTATTCACTCTTCAAGTGCACTGATTCATTAAAACGCAAAATTCAATACCGTTGGGCAAAAGTTGGGATTTGATATGTTTATTTTAATAGTGCAATATACTGCAAAGTAAACATTTACATGGCAGATTCACTAATGAAAATAAAAATGACAGTAAATAATTTGGGACTAGTAATCCTTACATAGTTTCAATATTTAAACCAATGTGATGCAAAAGAATCATCTGGTGGAACGCTTTCTCCTGGTACTTTCATTTCTTACACGGGGATTTTACAATCTGGCGAAAATAATTGGTCAAAGAGTGTATAGTACTGAGGTGAAATGAAAAGGATAAACTGTCATCTGTTTCAATAGTAAATAGTAGGTGGCTTCCTCATAGTACAAATCGTGATAAAATAGATTTCGATTAATGGTATATTGAGGTTAGAGATCAAACAACAGTATTAATATTTTGTTACAAAACAATGACCCGTAACCTACCCAATCATGAGGAATAAGTCAGCACGCAAACCAAATATGCCGAGAAAAATGTGGTAAAACGTTTAGTCTACAAAAGGTAAGTCATAGCGCAACTTTTAAATGAAAAGTAGGGTAATGTTGATTGGCTTATCAAACATGCTGGAATAACTAACTTGTTAGCTTGAATTCCGATTAACACTGGATAAGCCTGCCGGGCGGTTCCAAGAATGATTCTGATAAAGCTTCCAGATAATGATGAAAAAATTCTTAGATATGCTACTGTAGGCAACGGACATGCCGTGTATTTAGTGGAGTATCAGCTGATCGAAAAACTGCCACCTAGTCCGCAAGTTTCATTCATATATTTAGGACACCATCATGCTTTGCTAAAGGCCCCTGCACGCGATCACAGAAGCTAATTCATAAATAGATGCACACATGTAATTTACTTACAATCCCCGTTTGTCAAAACCAGTCAGCAAAGGGTGAATGAAATACCATATGTTCAGATATGTTGAAAAGAATCCAAATGAATCCTATGATTCTATTTTAACTCGCTGACTGAGTATTTAAGCTTTATAGCTGTGGCAAGTCACGTTAGTATGATGAATGTCACACTACATCGCAAGAGGAGATTTGAGTCATAAACAAGAAAATAACTTGGGTGTCATCACCCTGCTATTTTGGGCGCCGACCGCATGTACTGTTACCAAGACGACCATAACCAAACTAGGTTTAGGAATTCCACCACAAACTACAGCTTGTTTCAACGGCTGACTGGTTGGAACGTCTTCGGGATAGCTCTTTGGAGCAACTACAACTGGCCTATTGAGCCTAATTCACCAGGGCGGTTTTACTCTATACACATCGGCTAGCTGACGAACAGGCAACACAAAACATAATACCGCCTACAAAGTTTCGGAGCTGTAACCAGCTGTTCAAGAATTCACTCACTGTGTTCGAATATAACCTTACTTCATTGTTTTATAAGGTGGACATCGTGTGTGTGCTCATACCCAAGTTTTTAAAGAACTACATCCACCCTCATTACTAGGCAGTTATTTGACTCAACAGAAACAGCATTATTTATTGTCCATATAGCAGCAACTCTCATTGGCGTGAGTATCGTACTGATCGGGGCTATTTTACAATTCCGTTTTGCACATGTATTATTTTAATGCTTAAATAAGACAAATCTAAAGTAGTGGCAGTCATGTCTGCTAAATTCGTTATTTTAGGCAGTAACGATTATCATTTTTCTAGAAAAGAAGAAGGAAATAAAGTACGTTTGGCATCGTTTTATCTTTAATATATTCATTGTCACAGTGCCGCAGCTGCTCATTAAACATATTCAGTTTAATTCCAAAATTACCTCACACATTTCGACCGTTAATTTTGGGCTTGCCGGGCCCACACCAATCTGACTAACACCTGCTGGTGGCGTTCGAACATTAAAATTTCCAGTTGTTCAGAACGGTCTCTAGCACAAAGAGTAGAGTGTTTTAAATGTAACCTGCGTCAACCCAGGAAGATTAAGGCACATTCACTTGTGTACATTTACTATGTCGATCCGATGTGATTATGTGAACACGATCATTCATGCACACCGGATCACGACCTCAACAAAAATTTGCGGTGTGAACTTTTTTAATAATAGTCAGTTTTGCCACAAAGAGTAAGCACTTGGCCAAACGATGAGGCCACTCACTGTGATCTCGGTTGACTAAGAGCGTGTGTGTAGTTTCTTCTGAAGCCGTCATTATAGTGGATGATACAGCGACGGATGACATTTTCGCCGGTTACTGAAGACTAAGCTCCGAATAAATGTTGATATCGCATCACTTTTGCAAGTTTAGCATGATCAAATGAGGTGGTCCCATCCAGTGTGGCAGAAATCTTGTGGATTCGGTTATTCCTCATAGAATATAAAAGTATTATCCTCTTTTTTTGGGTCCATATCAATAATATATGTATAAATACTAAAGTAGGGCAGTGCATTGCAATCATGGTAAAATAAGCAAGTGTCATTTAACAGCACGGCTAGTGAATGGATTGGGTTCGTTTGATGATCGGTCGCCAAAACATGCTACACTGGGATGTGTTGTTCTTCGTCGGTCATGTTGACTTATGTTGCATCGACACGATTGTCCATCCAGCTGTATGCTATGATATGCTTTAGTGAGTGAAATGACCCGTACTGTCACTTTAACTGTCATCGCATTTATTATGGTACCGACTAACTCCACTAAATTCAGAATGCTCGCAGAAAACATACTTAGTATTACTCAGAGGTGCAAGCCAGGCCGAATGCGAAAATCACAACTGAGTGTCAGGACGCGTTCAAAAAATAAAGCGGAATGAGGCCCGTAGCAAAAATCGTTGATAGTTTTACAAAAACCTATTTCTTCAGCACAGCGAACACATTAAGCTTCACAGCTTTATGTTCCTATATATACCAGTGCGTTGTAAATATAGATATCTACAACGCAC
>JTDE01000267.1:170287-210800 GCA_014338405.1 Paragonimus skrjabini miyazakii
CACTTAATAGTTCGATCGGATCAAGACTCAGTTTAAATGGATCGGCGTTGATGCAAACAAAGCGGGGATTTTAGTCTTTTGGCTTGGTAATACATGTGGATTTTGGTGAAAGCACATTGACTCAACTGTAAGTAAGTAACTGTAGTGACACCCAACCACCTGAATTGTTTATTATAAAAAATCGATCCATGCTATTGTAAATTTGGTACTGATGAGTCAATACGGAATGCTTGCGTCTACCAGTTTTCGTGTTCTAATTGTTTTGTTCAACTGTAAGTGTTTTCTGATTGAACTTGCTTCTGCGACTTATTGAAATGTTTGTCAAGTCCGCTTCAATCACTCCTAACTTGAAACTAGTTGAGATTAACGTAGATCAGATTCTAAGTTGGATATTTAGACTTGCTGAGAGCACGCAAGAGTGATAATGCTATACTGATCTAAGGCCAAATTGTCCAGTATACAGACTCAGGTTTCGGGGATCGTCAAATTTCCAAATTTTCTGAAAGAATCTATCTTGTTGAATATATAAAACCTACTGGCTATGCGCCAGTCATCCAGAAACAAGCTTTGTTTGAAGCGTAAAGTTGAGTTCCCCTAATTTGTTCGACCGATACCCCCGCCCGAAACAAAGATGTTACTTGGCGGTGACTAGCTAAAACTGCTCACTGACATTCATCGCAAATGGAAGCCTGTGTAACAAAGTATGTAGACTGTGTCAAAGTAAAAGGTGTTCTTGCAAACCAGTGCGCCAAGTTGGCACTGTAGGAGAGCGCCCGGAAGGAACGTTTAGAACAGTATGTCGTTTTTAACATTCGAAAGCAACCCTTTAGGTGCACCACAACTGAGAAAGGAAATAGTGTATGTCCAAACATCTGTGACTCACGCATGATGCTATGCAGGCATTGGACGAATATAGGAAAGCTGAAGTGTGCTGCTGGGTTTCAGTAAACCATTAAACTCAGTGAATCATCATTGTTAAAGCGGTTCAGAACACCAAACAAGTTCCCGACTAAGCGTGTGATATTATGTATGGCGGAGGTCAAGATATTCATGGACAATCTCACAGGGTCGTTACAACCCACCGTGGTAGCAAACAGCACTCAGTCTTGTGTTCTGTTTTTCCGTTAGTTTTACTGAGTGACCCAGCGGCAAGTTTAGGTAGCTGGTTTTTTGCTTCAGAGGTGATGGTAAGATTGCTGGATATTCAAACCGGGTTGACCTACCTGAGAATTTCAAAGGCGTAACGGGGTGGCCTTTTGAGTGCACCGTTCATTAAACGTTAAGTCGTAACAGGTAGCATAGACGACTCTTGAATGGACCTTACCTCCAACTCCCACTTAACATTAAGAACGCTAAAACGGTCTGTGGGGAAAATCTACTCGATTCACCGCTTATCCAAACTCCGACACAATAGGAATTCTAACAAGAGACCAACCCAAACGTCACGTTGAAGATACTACATCACGATTGGCCGTACAGTATCAATATTACGCCTTCTGTTATTCGCTTATTTCTTTGTTCCGTATTGCACCAATTAACGTTTAGTTTGTGACTTTGTATGTGTCCATATGATCAGTCAATGAGTGATTATGATTTCTTTAATACTGTTGTACATCCATAAATTCGGCTTCTTGTCTCACGAATATGAACTGCTTACTGCAACCAGTACGAGGTCTTCTTCTTAGTACTTGCGTGGGAGGTTTCAATCCGAGTACGATTTCTAGGACTATTCGATTTCCCAATTCCGAGTACTACAGTCCCCCAGCGGCGGTGTGTTGACTAAAATAGGTTTAAATCCATTAACGTACTGCAATAAGCCTACATATGATTTAAGGGATGCTTAGAGGTGTCCTTGCATCTATACTGATCTACAGTACAACCGAATCAGTGGCACTGCACGTGTTAATGGTCATCCTGCCCATTTAAACTTAGTGCACTGACAGAATTTAGCAACTAGATGCTCACAGGATAGCAGGCTTTGAAGGCAGGTGGGCTGATGACTAGTTCGAAGAACCGGGGTTGTATTTCACTGGTAGAATGAGTGGATAAGACGATGTGATTGAGCCCGTCAGAATCCACGAAGATGCAGGCGAGACAAAAGCCGTATATGTGTATGCACAGATCAACCAGGTTACAATGAATATAGACTACATTATCGGGGTGGAAACAAGTAGGGCATGTTTAAAATTAGGAACGAATTTCTTCAGTCACTGTTTAGTGAACATCTGAAACAAACTTCTTCCGATTACGGACCATAGTAACACTGCTATCTCTTTTGAATCCCGGCTGGATTGAATGCCACAGGGCATCCAGAAAAGCCCTGACTATGGCGACCGAACTCACATCAGGCAAAGTTAGAGGACTGAAATCGGCGAATCTGCACTGTATTCTTCTTTATTGTGCTGTTTATTTTATCTAGTTCGGGGGATCATAGGGTGTTTCCTTAGAGATTGCTGAGGTTTCGTAAAGCTGACTTCAGAATTATCCATGCTTTCAATGGCATGGTAACCCACAGATTTTAAACAATGTATGCAACTAAACCACAATGTTATGTGATGTGAAGGTTTAACCTATGTGCAGTTATGCATGTTGCAGTTTAGCGTATAATCATGTACGCAGTAGGTACTCTGCTACAGACGAGTATCTCAAGTAACTGAATAACACGCTTTTCACTAAGTTAGAGTAGTATGATGACTGGAGACAGTGATCTGTCACTCATTATTTTAGCGTCTTCTTCATAGCCATCATCTAGTGTCACACGTGTTCAGTTGCACACTTTTATTCCCGTTCTGGTCTCAGGTGCCATTGGCGCACTCACGTATCAACTGCTTACAAACAAGGCCAAAGCCGCTAAAGCATTGAAAAATGCTGAACCTTTATCGAAAATATTTGTCTGTATGAGAAAAGCATTAATACCCTGGGTTACAGCTAAGATAACGAATTTTATCCTCATGCTGCAAAAGTTGACTAGTTTTATGTTCAACACCTGCGCCACGCCTAACTCGCAAGTGTAAGGTCCCCTAATGTCTTTACAAATAGGGCACATTAACGTAGACCCAAAAACGTTATTCTAGGTACCACACAGCATATACTGGTGAGGAGACAACACCAGAGCCACTAAAGAATTGTGAACACACTTGGCTGGTTAACGGTTTACATCTGAGGTAGTCTCAGTCGTGTGAACAATTGTACCTTTTCTTCAGCCCTCTTCGCTATTTTTACCCTGGAGACATTCCGTATTTTATGTATAAATAGGTGAGGATTCCTACCAAGTGTGCCACTAGCAGTATCTCAGAAAGAAGATATTACAACTGATTGCAGTTAGTGTAGACAAATTAAAGTCTGTAAGTGGAACTGTACATACAGCAGCTTAATAAACCATTTTGCACATAAAGGCAATCAGGTACGTCTCAGCTTTTGTTGAATTCCTTTACACCTACTTAATTATAAATATGTGACTGAACATTAAAACGAATACTCAGGGCATTTAATGTACCGCTAGCGGGTTGTTTATCTTGTTTTATCCCCTTGTTCCTTCTACTGAATTTTCTCCACTTATAAGAAAAAGTGTACCCCGCAAACAAAACAATGAGGAGTTGGACCGTTTTTCGTACAATGGTGGTAAATGTCTTTAAACTAGCGTTTATTACTTCATCGATCTTATACCCCTTCGTAGCAATCCAAGAATGAAAAATAGTAACTGCCGTGTACTACGGTAAGCACTGAAGAGTCGTGTTTCGAAAATATTCTGAAGAGCAGAAAGAAACTTAGCGATATGAAAACAGGAATTTGGACGCCCGAACTCCTTTCTCTCAGGCGGGAATATTGCAATTGTGGGATTAGTTCTGTAATAGTCTCGTGCAAAACATTTGGATTCTGGATCAAAATCAGCATTTATTAACCTTTAAATGTTAACCTAAACTGATTGCCTCACAGAATCCCTCCGGTTATGCTAATTCGGCATAGGATTCATTCCGTTTTTATGTTGGATGCGTCTTGCAGCTCATGTGCGAATTTTGCCACCGAACTATTGAGTACGTTTGCACAGTTCCGAATGTATTTCACCCGAACAATCTGTTCATCCTGTTATCTGTGAATTCATTTGCAGTGGTACTGACAGTCAGATTGACAGAATAGGTTAGTGCGTTTGTTAAGGTGTATAAAGTCAAATCCCTAAACTGTCAGTGAATTTGAGAAGGCAAAGGAACAAACGTGACCTCTGGCATGCCCAGTGTCGTCGATTGTAAGCTTTTTGAAGTGACCAATCGTCAAGTATATCCGATTAATTACTCCTCTTTGACGTATATTTATCAGGAAAAGTAACAAGTCAACGAGTTCGTCCTACCTTATAGTGTATCACTGACTCGTCACTCACAATGGTCTACGGGGATTTTATGCCGTGGTGCTAAATGCGGCAAGTGGTTCTAGAACAAGATAACTCACATCTGCAGAACGTATGCTGTATCCCTAAGGATCGCGCTAACGAACGTTGAGCTCACTTTCACTAAAATAATGCTCTGTCTCACCTATGATTATTCGTCCGCTTATCGACGTCCAACAGCATAATTTTAATCGCAGCAAGTATTGTTCTTTAAAGTAATTTTTAATCGTCTTCCCTACCACAAGTACTTACGCCAGAACCTGTTCACTAAAATGACGTGAAATGCCTTTTACACAGAATGAGCAGATCTAACAGGTGTTTTTGATAGGTATCAGCGAAGGTAAGAAAACTGCAATATGGCTTATGAAGTTGTTTAAACAGTCACTGTAGTATCAAGAGGTTCAGTGGAAGTCAGTCATGATGAAAGCACCTTTCGACAGTTTGCACATCCGCGTATGTACACACTATATACATAACTGGGAAACTTATATTGGTCACCAAAAGTATGAGAATCCTGACAGAATAAAACATTATTGTAGACTGGTGGGTTCAACTGTTGTGCGCTAGCGTTGCTTACTGGCCCGTCACCATAGATAATTCGGAGTGGATCATACAGTTTTGCCTGATGACATATTTATCGTGTGAAAAAAGGCTTTAGAGATGCTTTTCCTTGAACAATTGCCAACCATTTCGGGAAATGTCAATGATGTTTTTGCCACCTTTTGGTTTATTTTACGTTGTGGGATGGACACTATATAAGAGAGTAAGGACAGAGAGACGGAAAACTTAGGTTAACAAACCGCGAATTATAGTATTAAGGCCTAAGTGGCATTGAAGAATACGACAACCAGCGCTGCATGGTAGGCACTCTCAAGTGTACTTGACAGTACGCAGTCAAAAAACATGTTGACAAAGGGATAGGAAGCCCTATCCCCACTACCCGCACCGTATCTTGACAAACGTTGAACTGAATATCCTTGTTTCAGAATCATTATAGATACCCACTTTAACAGTGTTTCTTGGACGTGGCTTATTCAACTCTGTGAAGTGGCCAACGTGAAAATTCTTCGCACTATATTCCTCGAATTGCAGGCCAAGTTCCCGTTGTACTTGAATAGGACAAAGTCGTGAAAGTGGGTGCATGGCCAGTCCGCAACTTCCCCACATACTTACCTTGGAACGGACCCAAACGCTTGCCAGAGGGGTGGTAAATCGTCAGAGAGTAATCTGCTGTTATTTTCTTATTCGATGGCAGAGGGAATATCGGGATATTGACAATTCAAGCCAGGAAACAGGGTTTGGGTGTTGTGTTGTCTTTGAGTTACACAAAGTATAGCGCGGTCTGTCGAGGATGCCGTTACCAATCACATGGCGGATTTCACTTACCTTTATTTAGACCATAAATGTATCAGCAAGTAACTAGCATCGGAGGTGAACCCATCGCTACTGGACTCTTCTGCCTACGCAATACTCCAATGAACTGAAATGAGACCTCCAAAGTACAAACTACCAACATTTATTTCAAATTATGGACAGAAATATCGGCGTCCACTAGTCTGCTTTATCTTGATCGTACCGTTACTCACTAGTTTCTTCCAAAGTGAAAAGTGACATCAGGTCTATGGACATTATGTTGTGATTGAAAGCATAAAGCTATTGCATAGCATCGAGTAAGTCCAAAGATTCACTTAGATCAGTTGGGTGGAAGATGTGCTTCACTCGGTTCTACTGTATTTAAAAGCCGTTGAGGGATATCGTAAGTTGCACAGGTTGAGGGTCGGCCTTGTGAAGACGATAGGATGCCATTCCACACTGTTTGCCACATCTGGAGATAAGCGTAAAAATAATGTCTGATTGCTTTGACCCAGGAACAACCTTGGATAGACTTCTCTTTCGCTGTGGTTTTAGTCTTGTCCCTTCCCTATCTTTTGTACCTACGGTCTACGCATCCATTTCTCGCCATATAAGAAGGTGTTCCGTTTGGCTTCCACCGTTCGCCGTTATTTCATGTGAATGTAGAGGCAAAATTACATTGATTGAAGGTATAACTCACTAAGTCAGAAAAAGTTTCATATAGTTTTAACAAAGATTGTGCTTCAATGTGCTTTATTTGACGATTCCAAACGACGCATTTTTAAGAACATTTCGATTTTTTTTTGTAAAGCTTACAAAATTCGGTTAATATTATTGCAAGCGAACCTATCAGAACCATCGGTACTCAGTGATCAAACTGCTAACAAACTACCTCTATAAAGCTGCATTCGTCTGTGTGCCAACAAACCTACCAAAAATGTGCATCAAGTTATTTGTCGCTGGTCAGCCTATGATGTACCCACGGTTTTAACCAAATCACGTGAATCTCAGCTGGAGGTGAAGAAGTCTGGCACAGGGTTGCCAATCTAATAGGAATATATGATGCAGTGCTAGCATGCTGTAAATCTTTCTTTTAATATGGGTGAAGGGCTGGCCAATACCACCCCATATAATGCCTCCACAATTAAAAATAGTCTGACACAACAGTGTAATTGCCTTTGTCGCAACAGACACACTTGTATGCAATATGTAATCAGAAAAACGAATATATAGATACGGCTTTTGGTAATATAAATTGAAAAATGCGAATGTATGTATAGAGCGTGATTGAGCGTAGACTGCTCTAAGTGGCGTTTAACAACTGGTTAATAAGTAGTCAGTTACCCTTAGTTATTTCCACTATACTGAAAGTTGAAGGCAACACAATTTTTCCGGTCCAGTCAAGACTTTTCAGGATAATTTTAAAACAACCTACATCAAGTCAGCTGTTAACGAGATAAGTAGTGCAAACGAATTCATTTTGATATGCCCTTCAAAAAAGTCTGGTGCAACGATAAGCTAGTGAGCTTAACAGAAAACTGTCAGCTGGATTGCTTGGTTGAGATAAGGTGTCTTTTTATCAACTTCATATAAAGGTGTGTGTAATGGGTGTGCGTTCCGTGAATTTGAAAAGTACACTACGTTTCCTTAAGTTCATTTGAGACGGCTGGCGTATGACACCAGGAAAGTAGTAATTACTTACTAATAAAGTCCGTACGAATTGGTACGGAACAAACGAAGAAAGTAATGAATCCATCAATGAAAATGTCTTCACTACCCTAATATATCTTGAGTTTCAATCATCAAGGAACATCTTCTTGGAGGATAGGGGGGTTGGGCCTTAAATTTTTCGTTGTAATGTCTACGTTTTCGTCGATTTGTTGACAAACAAATACTTAAAATAACATCCGTATTTATTCCTACTTACTCAGACTGCAGCCACCATAATTCAAAACGAAATAATTGTTTCAGATAGACTTGTTATACCGAGTGTTTCATTTCGGGAAATTTTACGACAGATGGTCTACTACAGCTTCGACTTATTTGTTGTATAATTCTGCATTAGCCAGTTGGTTAGTTCAACATAAAGGTGAGCCACTCCTAAGTGAGTAGCGAAACCCCTAAATTAGTTTCTGTTATGTGTATATCACATATATAAATATGCTATATATGACTGTAACACCAGCGAGTGCTTGCAAACGTTTCCAGCGTCAAAATACCTTGCTCACAAAGAAACATGACTGAAAGGATCTGTAGGAGATTTATTTGAGATACAATTGTTGAAAAACTAGCGTAACATAAGTGTGACAACAATTTTAAAAGACAGTAAGTTGTCAGTGTGATTTTGCATTTGGTAAGTTTGTTGCCAAACGCCTGAACTAAAAGTATCATGAATAACCTTTTATGAAGGCTTTTTGCTTATCACTCAACTGCTGGTTGCAGACACCTGGGCTGCTACTGTGTCACCTTCCATGCGCCACTCTTCGGGTATTTTGGCCCCGCCGATAAATTACCGTGCTGGTCTTGGTGTGAGATCACTAATACAGTGACCAACATGATTGCCTCGGAACAGTGTACATGGAAGTGCAAATGCTGGTCGTGACAGGGATATGCTTGACTGGTGTATACTAATAAGGATGGGCAGTATAGTCGCGCTTTGCTTTGGAAAGAGGCAGGCAAAGAAAGCGATATGAATGGGAAAGCTGCAATTTTGTTTGAAATTTGTCCAACATATAGTGAAATTATTTAACTAAAAAACAGTGGTTCTGACATTCTGGTCAACGTGGCCTGTGTAACAATGCTACAGCGTTACTACACATATTTTGAGCTAAATGTCAGTCAGATTAGCCCTGAGGTTTTTACTAGAGATAAATTGAACCATAATTCAGGGCGAAATTACATCGAAAAAGTTATCTCAACGAATATAAAAGCAAGAAACCATTGTTCATATTGGTTTTGTTGCGAGGTAGCGCAATTAATTTATTGCGCTTCTCTGTACGTCAAAACTAGTCCAAAAACAGTTTTTTGAAAGGTGATTTTCAAACATCGTTTATTCGGAAACAAATGGGAGAGTCGGACAGAATAATAGAATAACGTGTTTGCGAATAAAACTAGCGTATCATCAGTCGTTTGTGCTGCGTGCATGTGACTGGTGATCTTCCGACCATAGTCGGCTTTATTAAGCCTTGAGATGTCTTGCAATAATACGGTCAAAAGGATGAATCGTCAGCTAGTTGGACAAATTCTGCTAGAAAGTTGAACTGTAGGTATCAGCCATCAGATTAGCATCTATGTTGACCACGTGCACACCGGCGGTTTTTCAATCACTCAGCTAAAAATGTAAGGTCGAGTTGACAGCAGCGTTTAAAATACAGGATTAATCAGAATGACTAATTAAAGTAAAACTGCTATGCAGTGCACGGAAAGCCTAACTTTAAATACTTGACAGATAAACTACTAAACATGAATCAAGTTTCCAATGAGTGAGACAAAGACAAATTGTTTACTTTCCTATGCAATGCAGTCACGAAAGTAAGCTTTTGAAGTTGAACACTCTGACTTTTCTGAGATAAATTGACGTCTTTGTTTATTAGTTATACCTGCATTCCGATATGCTTACTTCTTGTAGTCCGTTGTACGTAACACCCATAGTTTGCTAAGATGCAACCGACTTAACCGTTGTGGAGTTAAAGAGTGACCACATGTGATCGGTTATGATTGCACATGGACTTATCGATAATACTCACCGGTCTAGTTAACGCACTATTTCTTGGCGTTCAAAATAAGTTCAACGTGGACACATTTTTTCTACACATCTGGTCCAGGTTCAAATAACCGCAGACATATTGGGTGACCTTACAATTAAAGGATATTAACTGTTTGCAAGTCCCATGATTTGATATTAAATCAAACATGTCTTGTAGTAAAATCTTTAACATACTGATGCAAAACCTACATATCCTTTTGAAATTATCCGTGCCTTCTTTGAAATGCACATGGCGTTATCACAGGTGGCAAATTGCATAAAAAACGCGCACGTTTTCGGTTGAAACTACTTCATAACAAAATGTTGGCCTATCCAGAACGTTACTGGTATGTATTAGGGGATTTGGTTGAAACAAGTTGAACTTAATTCACAAATGTTTGCATTTGTATAATTTCTACGGAATGTTTAGTCAGCCCCTTTACGGAAAGAATTACTTTTCTCAAGTTTCTCTCTTGGTGGAGCTCGTCAGCTGTAGACGGTTGCGAGCGATGATCATATTGTATCCAGAAAATATCAGGTCACGCCACCCAAATGCTTAGTTTGTCAAAAGTATGGCAAAAAGTGACGGCGAATGCAACCGTCTTCTTGAAGCGGAATAAAAAACGATTAGCAGAGTATACTGAACTTACTTCACCCTCGCCAAACCTTGGGTTGTCATTTAAATTTTGAAGGCAACTTCATACATTAGGTTTTTGGCCGTTTGGCAAGGTAATTGTCCCCATAGAGCTGTTTAATCGAAGTAAACGAAGTCAGAAAGATACTGAAGTGGGAGACCCATTCGGTATTTTAGATTTCGACTTCCACCCTGTGGACTTGTTATTGGACATCTGGTTGTATTTGATATCTCCGAATGTGTTGTTTCGTATTATGTCATCCTCTAAATACCATCCCGCTTAAGTAGAATTTCGAAGTTTCGGATTCAACATAAAAATTCATGTTGGACGAGTTAAACAAAACTACTGTCCTGATCTGCCACTTCACTGCATTCTACCAATTCACAGATCCCCGAGAATTTGATAACTGTTTTCTAGAATGAGACATCTGATTAACAAATTTTAACTGGTTTTGCCATTCTGGCGATAACTAATAACTGAAGTTTGGCTCAAACTTTTGAAACCACTCGTTTTAAAAAGTATGCATAAACTGCTTCTAAGAGACATTTTCCGGAAAATTTTGCAAGTTCGCGCATAGATCTCTAACTCACTCCCTATTCCTTCTAAACTGTAGCAACACTATCACCCGTATTCATAACCCTTCTTAACTTTGCCGCCAGTCAAGTCAAATTTGACAAACAGTTGAGTAGGATGCATGTAGGCAAGTTTAATAGAAATAACACGTTTCTTGTAAAGCACAAGTATAACTATTTCATAAGATAGTTCTGAGATAAATATTAAGTAGTTTTTGTTCCTGCAGTTAACTAGCTTGCGCACCCAGATATGAATCGGACTTATACGCGGTATGTAATTGGTAAGGAAAATAATGTGATGACACCTATCATATTATCTGCCGGAATGTTTTTGATGACGGGTATGTTGTGACGGGTGACGTACAATTTATACATGCACCAGCTTCCCTTTTTTGCATATCATGAGTCAAAACGTGCTCAAATTGTTTTCTTCCCTATAACATAAATTAGTATTAGTAGTACATTTTACCTATTGTCTGCTAGTTAACAACCGTCCGTTTATTTGGCACTATTGTAGCAGGCTCCGAACGTGGATGGCGCAAGGATTGTTTTTTTGGAAAATCAACACATGGGCTAAACGCCACAAAACCACAACAGACACACATTGATCCTTGGACGTCAAGGCTGCAACAGTTACCAATGCTCAGTTTTTGTATGTACCGAAAACCGCTTCATGCTAAGCTGCACTCCAAAGTTTTTCTTGCATTTTCACCCTGGTTACTTCAATATTCCAAATACATGCTCTTGTCTCACCACTGAGTAGTAATGTGAATAGTATAGTGCGATCACTCGTCCTTATTACACTCCTCCGCCCGCAAAGATTATTCCAGCTAAAGCGAAAGTCGTTCCGGGCCTCTTTGTCCTGGCGATGACTTGCGTACCGGCCGTGACGATGTTAATACACCTGGTGTGCATTCTCTTCTGATTAGGGTGTAATACCATTTATAAAGTTAGCTTCCGTGCACTCGGTGTTGATTCTTCTAACTCTTAATCAAATGCACTTGGCTGCGACGTTCCACCGCTACATACTTCCCACTTCATCTCGCCAGAAATGTATTACATCCGGGTCTTGTTACACCCGGACCCCGCTGACCTCTGTATTTAGTCCTCGAACTAGGTCAAACACAGCACATCGACGCAATAACTTTGCAGTCAACTGCTCCTGGGAAACTTCTTTTGCATTTGTCAGATTTTGATTGACCAGTCTGCGAACTTCTGCTACTTCACGCGTGCTTATCCGTCGGTGTCCGCATAAGCCAATTTGTTGATCGACTAGCAGGCGTGGCATGCGTCCACATATTAGTTCGAATGGCGACTTCTTCGTTGTTCCTTGTGGCGAATAGCGGGGAGCCAACAAAATCAATTATAACGTTTCCTCTCAGCTTCATCTATCCACCGCCAACCACTTTTTAACTGTGCGATTGTCCCTTTCCATCAGTGCAATTGACTGAGGATTACGTCGTGCCAATCTTCTTGATTCCCAAGCACTCCAAACAGTTCCAAAACCCCTCACTTTCGAAGCAGGGGTCTTGGTCAGTCAGTATGCTTCGCGGTATTCCGTGATCGGCAACGGTGTGTTCTGTCACCGCTCTGCATACAGTGTTCGCAACCTGATCGGGTATAGCGGCTACTTCGATCTGTCTTGTGAAATGTTCAGTCATGACTATAATGTACTGGTTTCTGGAAGTGTTTACTGAAAAGGGGCCCATCACATCTACCGATCATGGTTCTCCAACTTCTCTGACTGAGATTGGTTGTGTGGCATACTGATTGAAGTGACTAATGCTCTTCAGCAGCTGACATTGCTGGCATGCCGGCACATAATTGTTGACATCATTCTCCATTCCCGGCCAGTATGCCCTTTGCTTCAGCAGTTCGTAATCCGGTGACAACCCTTATGAACCACCTGATGACATTCCTTCATAACTGTCGCTCTCAAATCTGCCGATATAACCGGCACATTTCCTTTTGCATTCGGTGTGTTAAAATTCCGGCGCTATTAAACCGCAAGTCTGACCAATGCATTCCAAAAGCTTGTACTTCCGTATTTCCCTCGTGTCCTAACGGTTGTCCTACCGATAAAGGTTAGTTATCCCCCTCCGGAATCGCTGTACCCATCATCTGTGCTGCTTGTGACTTTCCGGGATAGGTCTCCATTTCAATACTGCCAACTCCCATTACGTCCTTGTGGACCTCGTCCATGTGTTGCCTCGGGGAAAGTAAGTCAGGAACATAGTTCTTTTTTACAGATACATGATGAGTTTTCAAGTCATGCTGCTTTAGTCGTATCGCTCAGTGAGCCAGCTTTCATCGGGTGTCCTTCGCTGAGTCAATCTATTCCACGGTTTTGTGGCCAGTCTTCATATAGAAACGTCGACCGAGCAAGTATGGCCACCATTTTTCCAATGCCCATACGATCGCCAAACACTCCTTCTCTGTCGTTTAGTAGTTTCGTTCAGCAGCAGTAAGTATCCGACTGGCATACTCCATAACACCATCTTCAGTACAGTTCCAATTCCTACATTCCTTGCATCCGTCGCAACAGCGAAACTTTGTACGTTGTCGATAATTTCAGGGTAACTTGTCTCTTCTACATCAATTGTTAGATTTAGACAAACGCTTGATTGGCTTTTCATGACCAGAATTTTCTATAATGGGCTTGCGAAGTCACTGGAGTTTTGATGAAGCGATTGTACAGCATAACGCTACCAAGTATCTGTCTGATTGCTACGTAGTACCGTGAGTAGTATAGTGGAATAGCTCATTCTCACAACATCGTTATGTATATGATAACTATTCCATATGGATTTGTCTGTGTTCAATATAAAATACAAAACGATAACTTCATGCTGCTACAAGCGAGCTACCAATGATTTTGTGGATTTATTCCAAACATTTAACAACCTGTACATTATCTTATTCCAACAGTTTACAAAAACTATTTGTGAGATATACAGCAGTACACGAAATTCACAGGAAAAGCTTATTACCAGTTGTTGGAAATGGATATTGGAAATCAAATTAGCAAACTAGGTCCAAAATTCAGTGTTGCGCCAGAATAGAAATAAGTAGACGAGAATAATACATCACAGTTTAACCTTGACTCATCACGATAAATAGATATTCACGAAGTGCAAGGAAAACGTAAGGATACTCGTAAGCCAGGTGGTCTATGTGAGTCGAAGTACAAGTACTTCCAGCTCATCAATGGAGGTCAAGGTTATGATCGTGTGATAAGGTTGGGATGGTCGGAAAAGTTTAATTTCCAGAGTACAACTAAGAGCTTTCTCGGAGTGCGTGATGAGACAAGTCTGATGTTGATTGTTTTAAAGAAACGATGTAATCGCACTCGTTTCCAACAAAATTTGAAACGGGATGCGCTTCGTAGTGCTACAAACAAGCGCCATTCAATTATTTGTTTGACACAGTTATGAGTAAAGGGGAATAAAGTTGATCACTGATGAGATAAAAGCATAACAGGCACATTTTATATACGTTTCTGTACGTATGCGCCACAAGTTTATTACTTTTTCTTATGATTATAGACACCGCCACTTGGCATTATACGCTTGCAGTGATGGCAGTCATTCAAGAAATCTAGAAGTATCACTTGTTTACTCATGGTGGTTCATCATGGTTGGTTCGTTATTGAACTACAAGCTTTTAATCAAAAGCAAGATGATGGAAACATTTTTAGCTAATGAAACTTATCGAGCTGCCTTGGTCCTGATACGTACCACTTGGTACGAATGTATGCATGTCTTGCCACTGTTTATCCCCATTTGCCTGGTGTGCATAGCCTGTGTGGTTTACGTTCGAGGTTGACAAGAGTAAATGAAAAGTCAGCACGTCGCGACACTTATCTTCATTCTGCTTTGATAAATTAGTTTAAGTGAACCATTTTGAACACATTGAAATCACTTCCTCAAATGAATATTATTCGATTACAGAAGGAATTTTCCTCAAAATATGAGACGTTTAAAAGGGTAATCGAAGCAATGAACTTCGTATGGGTGAGATCCAAAATGGCTGGTAGGAGTTTCCTGAAGCTTAATTTACCAAACGTTCTCCGATATAAACATAAAAGAACCAAAAGCGAACCCTAAACTGCAGAGATATCTGTATACAGCGATTTAACATATAGATACCGTTTATACTATCAGCCATAAACACACTTAGGTTTTTTACTCCATGGTGGCGTCGTAGATATCAGCAATTTTAGACTGACTTATATGAGGGGTGACAACTGATATTCGCTAAATGAATCCGCTGCAGACAGTCTGAGCAGGAGAAGTTTTATGATGTATCTGTCTGCTGTACTGTGACTAGGTGTTACTATAGGGTATATCGAATTGACCAATTCGAGGAATCCTCCTTTATGCAGATTGACTTCAGCTTATCAAAACAAACACTATGTTTTTGATCCGACGAGAAAGTATTCAAAAAGAATGTATTCGCGTTAAAAAGCATCGTAACAATTTCGTTAATCCACTGGTAACCGTATTAAATTATGGAAAGTCAGTGACCCTGTCAAATATTTGCTTATATCTTATAATATTATCAGTTTAATTTCGAATTATTTAATTCAGGTAGCCTGTAGGCAACATACATTTTGCAAAAACCCACAGGAATGTTTGAGTCCGGACCACACATTCTGATATCTTTACTTGAGCAACATACGGGAACTATAATGAAATAAGGCTTTTCCTAATACTTTTTTAGAACGCTCGAGCCTTATATTAGTTGGTCTGATACCAAGCGAATACGAAGACCTCTGTGTTCAGCAAACCGGCCTTAAAAACGAGATGGTTGGAGCGCGAATTTAGGTCTGGAAGAAGATATATTCTGCTGACCAGCTCTTACAATTGCTGTGACCGCAAAATACGCTTGGCCTGGAAACTCGTTTGTTGCGCAAACTCCCGTACAGGTTGTCAAAAATTGGACCACAAACGCGTACATTCAGTTGCACGGCAGATATACATTCACATACATTGGGTGACATTACTCCGTCATTCTCCTTGGTGGAACTTCTGCCACAACGCGTACACACTATTCCGGTAGTCTCTTTTTGTCCGTCGTCTTCCTGACTTTCGGAACTTGCCCTTTTGTTCCTAAATGTCGCCTGTGGGTAATATAGTACTTGTGAGTAACATACTACTCACAGCGAAATTGCCAGTCATACAACACAATGACGAAATTCAAGTCTGTCGCTTTAGTTCAAAGTGGGCTATCCGAAAGGTTTATTTGAATCCAAAGACTGCTATCATGTTGGGTGGTGTCCAGTCAATAAAATGATTTGGGCTACAAATACACTATCGCTTTTTCGATTTGTTACACTTTTTAACAGATCTCACATCATAGATTGAACATCGAACATAAGTGATCACAACTTTCACATTCTCAGTCCCAGTCCCGCTTGAGTGGAAGCATTCGATTCGAGTTCCACCCCTGACAGAGCACGTTACTAATGCACTCTCTTGCCATTGCCAAGATTTGAATCTAACACTGGACTTCCTATCGGCTGTACAAGCAATGGGACATTTTATTTCTAGAAAAACCCAAACGGAGCACAGTAAACAGTCACACTGTTGATAGGTTATACAGTCATCTCAAATGTTGGTGAAAGTTGATGGACTTATTGTAAAAAACTGTAATACACAAGGTTCAGCATTTCGGATTTATATTAAAGGTCACAGTAGGCATCGGCAAAGTTATTAAAACGCGGATAAAGGCAAAAGAGCAGTTTAGAGAGACAAATTTATTACAATGTTTAGAATGTTGAGTACCCCTTATCTAGTTTATTTACATCATAAGGTGATGGATGTTATCAGTTTTAGGTATTTCGTTTATTCTCACCGGCTATGTACATAAAAACCACAATACAGTTTCGAGCGAAGCGAAGTGGATAACTCTTACGAGTTGTGCTGACCATGCAAGAAAGATGGTAGGCCAACCGCCACCATTTTCACGTGAGTAACCTCAGGTGAATCAGCCTACACGCAGAGTCTGAAAGTGATTTTTGATCACACTTGTCTCAACAAACATTAGCATTCTCGGGCTTTTGTCAAGTAACAGAATACTTAGCTAACCAACGCAAACAATCATTTGTCCTGCAACCGCAAATGGCAAGTTTCTGCATTGACTTGCTAACTTCTGTTTTCAGTACCTGCTTAGGTGGGTGATCGGCAATCCGCTGTCTTACGTACTGCTCTGATCTGCGGATGCAATCGTCATTGCACTCGTAAGTGAACTGTTGGGTTAACTAGGAGATCAAGGTATCTGATAGGCTATGAGTTAAGCGGGAAAAAATGATACCTCTGATCTAGAGGAGGAAAGGCAATTCATCGGTATGAAAAGTGTGCTTAGAAGCAGACCATGGGTTTTACTGCACAGTATTTTTTAAATGATCAACTTTTTAGGAACAACAAAATCAGTAAAGTTTACCGTTTAATTGTTTCTTAACGCCTTTCATGCGTAACTAAGTGTTTCGTGTATGTTTGTATGTATGTATGTATGAATGAATGAATGGAATGTTGACACCTCGAAGCATTTTGTTGCATCTGTGACTTGATTATAGCTGTCACACGAGTTCACAACCGAACAGCTTTTTGCATACAAAAGCATCCGCTTGTTAGGTAAACCCTAATTTCGCGTGGTGCAGACGAATGCCACTCTAAGTTTTCAGTTTAGCACACAGGGCGTTTGGTTCTTTGTACAGTCTTCTGTTCTGTAATGTTTACTCGATAGTATACAGATATTTGTACCGGTCATAACTTGTACATATTAATTTGGTATACTAACTTGCTTAAAGTGCAAACGTCCTCAAAAACGCTTCGGTGCAATGGATACCGCAGTGTTGTTATCTAGAACACTGAACGACACGTGGGTCATTCGGATCCCATGAATAAGGACAAGCTGGATAAGTAACTAGGCACCACTCAGCGTTTTAAAGAGAACAGTGTGGTATTGATAGTACTTAAGCGGTTTATCGCCTACTCTACTAAAAATTTCACATTCCCGAGGAATATAACAGAAATTAACGTCAAGTGGGCTGAGAGGGTCCGTGGGTATAGTCGGAAACAACGGAAGCTTGAAAACCATCGCCTGAAATGTGTAGAAACTTACGCAACTAGGGCAAGGCACAAAGATTAGAACAGCCATCAAGGGAATTTTTATCCAAGCTCGTAAATCAGTAATACTGCGGGCCTAAATTCTGCTGATGGTTCCACACCTCGGCATGCTGCTAGTGCTCTGGTCTGCGAGACTCTACTCAGACCCAAGCCAAAAACTACCTGACTAGGCCATAACTCAAAAGCTGCATTGAAAGAACAATCATTCATAAGGACTCTCATCTCGTGTTCCCATTGAGCGTTTGCCGTCGAAAGGTACCCTTGGGCAGAGTCTGTTCTTTATAAATTCCACCTGGTCCTTCGGTGCGGTGCGGGTGTCTTGATTAGTCACCTTCTAGTGGACATCTCATTATTATGTCCTATTTTAAAAATGTGCACTTCTGCAACTGCGTAACAGCCTTCAAGTGTCTGACCCAATTAGAAAAACAAAGAAAACAATAAGCCATTCACTGTCAACTATTTCCTTGGCCAGATCGAACTTCAACTCTGTACTTACAAGAACGGCTATTACCATACTGTTACACTACCATAATGTATCTTGCAAAATTTCCGGATCTGTCAACCACCGGGGCTGATATGCACCCTGAGAGACCAGGTCTATATAGATTTCCTCTGATCGCACGTGTCTCCATTATCTAGAACGCTACATGTGGACCGATTACAAACAAAAGTGAGGAAGCCTTTGCAGATGTAAGTTATTTAATACAAGATGACCTATTCCAACTCATTTATCTTACACAGCCTCACAGGCTAGAAAACGTGAACAGCCAGTACTTCAACCGTCAGCTCCAGCCACGAAATGGTGATGGTATTCAACGATGTCGTTTGAGCCCTACGTCAATGAAATTGCAATATGAAGACCCTGATTTGAACTGATTGCGCGCACATGTTACTGCACTGTAGCCAGATTTAGAAACATCACTGAAAGTTTAAAACAGTTCGTTCCCTTCAGAAGTTTGAACAACACTGTTAGAACACGAAAACTGGTAGATGCAAGCATTTCGTATTAACTCATCAGTACCAAATTTATAATAACATGAAACGGTTACATAGGCAGAACCGAGAGGTGTTTGATTTCCAGTGTGAAGGAACACTTGCCTAAATGGGTGCAGAACTCAGTACTACCGAATAACGGCAATGTTGTTGAAACACGCAAACAACCAGTGTCCGCAATCGCAAGACACATCCTGACCACTGGTCACGTGATCGATCCGGCTTGTGCATTCAGAATTTTATTATGTCATCCCAGTTCAAGATTCTTGCGGTTTGCTGAGGCTGTTGCAATCAATCGACTGAGGTCGGCCTTGTGTGTTCAGAAACAACTGTTCGTGAACTTGACCCTGCCTTGGACTCAGTGACCTTTCCTAACACATCAGTCGACTACCCACCCAAACCACCCCTAAACTGTTCGATATAAAAAGACCGTTTCATGTTATTGTACATTTGGTACTGATGAGTCAATACGAAATGCTTGCATCTACCAGTTTTCGTGTTCTAACAGTGTTGTTCAAATCACTGAAAGTGTTTAGTTGCAGAATATCTTAGGGAGTGTTTGCATTACATCCGATGCATCGCTTAAAACTCAACCTATCAAACAATTTCGTACAATGCATCCATCGTTGCCACTTCGTGACACTGAAAGAACACACGGGTGAACTAATTCCAGTGAATCAGAAAGTGTGTATACTGGAAGTAATAAACCGGTTCTAGTTTCCCGGTCACTGAAAAAGCGAACTCATTGGCAACATCACTTTCCTTCTGATTTCCATTCACCTCCCCAGATACCTTCACCGTGGATACCTGGACATAATTCTCATACCTGTGACTTCGGATTTCGGGATGCTGTCTAACAATTTCGACTTTTTAACTGGACTCTGCCATAGGCCAGCATCACACAAACTTGACAAGAAAATGTTTCTATGGAACCAAACAGCAACAGAAAAGAAACCAAAAGAAACAGTCATTAGCATAAGGTTTACAATGGATTGGGCTCGCAACGATTTAGTGGGGTAGGCTGCCGGTCCTTTAGGAGCAAAACGTGGCCCAGAATGGATGTAGTGCCAACTGGTGTTCAACCGGAACGGCCATCGAAACTCTTTCAATCAGCTATATGAAACTCCTTGCAGATCTATTTCTTTTTGGTTTTCACACCTGTATGAATATCTACTGACTGTGGACACCGAAGCAATCCACCACCCAACTGGCTACACCAGACAGCGCGTCTGCATCGCATCGTATTGAATTATTCCAGTTCAGCGAACCTTCCAGCAGAGACACTGAAATGTGATGCATCTGCCAAAACGATATGCGTCCAGTTGTAGCCCTCGTCGGATGATAGAATTACGCATTCTTTCATAACCCTGTTGGCAACAACGAGCTGGGCACAAAACCACGGCGTCACTCACCATCAGCGTTTCATATGGTCATACGCACTTCTGATACTTCGGATGGTTTCAGTCAAAACAGGCCCGTTTTACTCTAGGATACTGAGGCTCCTGCGATACAAATTGGACAGCCACTCCTAGATAGGTGTCATTCTGCAGCGAGTAACCCCATAGGCAGCTCGATGGTCAACCTCCAACTGACACTCTCACATAAGTTATTGATGCGGAAATTGTCATTTACCTGAACGCCCAGGAATAATCCCCCACCTTTCTCCCGCTCTAATTAAGAATTTTTTGAGCATTGTTTACCGAAACGCGCAAAACAAAATCCACTCAGGGCAACTAGCGCAGGTCTGTAGGAATATAACACGTATGAGTGAGGGCAATACAATTCGTATAATGTAGTTGTCAGTTCAGTGCAGAGTCAGCGCTTCAAAATACTTCATCCATTTATTGCCTTAGTTTAGGAGCATAAGGTGTTCCCTCCGTATTCACAAATCAACGTAATGTATAGATCCAGGAAGTGAGTGACTAATCGCCGTGCCTCTCTGCAGGTCTGACTGACCTGGTCATGGCGTCACGAACACTTAAAGTGACCCATTCCACATAACTGCTCATTCTGTGATATGAACTGAGGCCACGTTTAACAAGGTCCGAGTATTTTTAACCGAATTCGACAGAAATAATGAGTAGTAGCATCTTTGCGCGACCACACTTTAACAGCATGTTAATTATGCCTCTACCCCCTACTTCCACTCTCCTTCACAGGACTATCCTAATGAGAAACAAGAATGGATTGGGCGGCGAGAAGTCATGCATAGCACAGTGTTATGTGAATCGACTCATCTAGGTAAACATTTTGATAATGGCTTTTAGCCAGCAGATTGCATTCTTTGTAAAGCAAGTTGCCATGCAACCCTAACGCAAATTAACAAATAGCTGTTCCAAAATGCTGTAAATATTTGACGATCTGACTTGTGTAGCTAGTCACTTTGCACGTACAGGGTGATCGTTAAAGACAGCACTGGAGACCGATCGATCAGATCTATCGTTTGCGCTTCATGTATTGGTGTGAATTCGTAGAAAAACCTGTGGGTGTTGTCTAAAAAATAATTGTGACCGTCTTTGTCTTCAGTGAATGTTGTATTTCTACTGACTAATGGTTGGCTGAGATTATTTGTTTCTCGCAGCAAACTGTCCAGTACCTCATGGATGTCAAGAATGGACTATATTACGGTGAAGATTGAGGCGTGTTACATCATCGTTACCTTACTTGCCACTTGACAGAAAGGCTTATCGACCACAAGGATAGACGTCGGACACCCACGTAGATTGGGCAGTTTTCGGTGGCAGTGTTCCAGTAGGTAATATCCTCCATCATGTATTCTGCCAACTTGCATATCGCGACTTGTTTCCTTGACAGACCACACGTGTAAGCTGTCTAGATATAAGGTGAAAAGGTTACCAATGATAAATGATCGTTTCTTCAGACTGACGAACATATACTTAGGAGGATTAACAGTATATGTCGCACAACTCAAATACACCTTTGTGATAAAGCTTTCTGTTGGCCATAAACTTACATACAGGGAGCATTGAATTACTTTTCTGCATTGATTGCAAGTAGTATTCAGCGGTTGGCTGTCGTTCAATGGAAGAACAAACGATGATACTAAAATTAAGCAACAGATATGTAAAAAGGTGAACGTGAAAACAAGCTGTTTGTCAAATGTGAGACGCTGCATAGTTAACAACACTGGACAGTTGACGAGTCCTCTCACAAGAACAGCAAGCGTTAATAATGCAGTCATCAAATGAAAGGTTACTTATGCCGTATGTCACAGACGAATTCTAGAATTAAAAAGATGCACGCAAAAATAATTGGAAAAATGAAATAAAATAAACGATCGGTCTCACAAAATCAAAAGCTCTTCAGGGCACAGGGGTGCTATCACAGTCAAGGTTCACGCATCGGAACAGAAAAATGTCCTTCATAACGAGATAACTGTCAGGAAGGTGGCAACTCTAAACGGCAGGTTCCCCAAATAAATGTGTCGTAGGTTTTGCGGGAACCTAGAACAGTCAGTAGACATAAATCCGTGACTGCGTAAGAGGGTAGTCCCAATCGAAGAATAGCGCTAGATAAAGAGAGAAATATCATACCGCGAAGACGGATGGTCACAGATGAATGAGAAACAGAGTTTACATCACAAACCGAATATGGAGGACCGATTGTATAGCAGCATTATGAGAGTCGGTCCCGTACTTCGCAACCTTGTCAGTCCAGGCAAGTTGACTTCGGTAGTCATCCAGCATACTGACATAAAGCACTACAGCAGCACTGTCACGGACCACGATGACATCGGGTTTGATGAACGAGCTCGCCGTTGGTACTCGTAACTCCTCGAAGGCTATAGCCCAACTTGCGCAGTCATTTCGCCAGCTCTTTGGCCACCCGGTTGTGTCGAGCACAACACACGTCATAGGTGATCCAGCATGATTGCGAAATATGAGCAAGGCTTTCTGCTTGACCGCAGTTGTCACGGCAGAGGACTGAGTGGTCACTTAGGCCACCTCGTGAATTTCGAACCTTAGTCCACAAAAGACTACATCTGAGCTGGATGGCACGAATAAAGATTCTGGGAAGATGCGATCTGGGTTGAACAGCCAACGATTAGATAGTGGAGAGCGTGGCACTTCCTGAGAGCCACGGTCGTCTAGCGAATGGTAGAGTTTATCCATCCACACCGCATGGGCTTCCTCCTTGTTCGTCACTACTACATCCTGAACGCACACCGGGACGTTCACTTTCCTCAAGATAGGGCCAAAGGAATTATCTTCGATAACATTCCACAGAACTGGACATTGACTTGAGAGAAGTCTCTCCACTCGAGATTTACGCGAGATGGGAATAGTGGTAGACAAACTCGGGATGCTCAAACCGCCCAAACGAATTGGGGCGTGGATGTAGCTGATTGGTGTGATTTTAGCAACTTTGGCCACTGCCGAACAAACTGACTAAGCTACCAACCACTGCCTTAACGTTTGTACTTATACAACTGAAGATGGATCACCTAATTCAATTAGAGTGTGACCTACTACCTATCTCTGAGTGCATATATACGCATTCCTTACAAGCTACTCATGGTTTTTTAGCTGTTTAAGGGGCAGTAGCCCACACGTAAGAGCCTGTAGAGATAACCTGAGAACCGAATAGCATACTTCGCTGCACTTCATGAGGTGTCATTGTGATCCTAGTCAGTGTACATTTAAGCCTTCAGTGTTGACAATGTAGGAATGAAAAATGTGCGCTCACTTAACAACACACCGATTTGTGTGTCCACGTCAGTCTCGAGTTCAAAATAAGTAGTTATTACTAGCATAGAAGGTTCCACATTCTGACTGCCACAAGTTTGGAACCTCTGAACAAATGTTCGTGGGTAAACCAGCTAGCTTAACTAGATAAGATATGTTAAGATGTGTCAACATTCCGGTTATCCTTATCAGTGGCAAAAATAAAACCCTAGATCTAGCAAACCTTTTTGTACCTATGTCATTTTTTGCTCAGACTAAAGTTTCAAGGATGTCAAGCAATCGACGAAACTAGTTGGTTTAAGTAGGTTAGTTGCATAACTTCAGATAATATGGCCTGACTGTTCACGCTTTTCAAACCAAGACTAGCCTATTTTTATCACTATGACAACAGTTTCACTTAAACGCTTCATCAAGAGCGAATAACTCCAGCTTTAACAGAACATTCGAAAACACATTTTTTCAAACTTTTGGTTTTTATCTGGGATTGCGTGAACAACGCAACAGTCGGTGGTTTTTGCTGCACTTTCTTTTATTATCTTTCAACACCAGATTTAAATGGGAGAAGCTTTCTTAAGCGTTTCCCAAAATATCCATGATGGCCTACTCAAACGCGTTGCCATTATTGCTTTTTGCATATGGAAGCTGCACTAGGCCAATTTCCGGCTGTCGTCGGTCCCCATGACATTTGACTGTATGCACAGAAATGTCCGTTTTTCCGTTTTTGCAATCCGTACTGTGTAATTATGCACACGTCAGTGTGTTGCTGATGAGGTGCAGCGGAAGATTACAAGCCGTATGCCGTTCTCGTCGCGGGCTTTTAACAGCTACCAGTGATGTAAACACGGCAGAAAATACAGTTGCTTGCACCAGCTGAATGCATAAAGGTTGATAACTGAATTGTGGTATTGTTTTTGTATACATTCAAGTCGGCAGTCCTCGGTTGGTTTCGTCCTAGTTTAAATGCTGTATCAGATGGTTGCACAGGGTTGAAGTAAGGGTTGCACTTCAATGGTTACAACCTTGGGTGGCAACTAAATTGGGTCTCATCTAAAAAAACTAAAGGATTGTTTGTCAGAATATTTCTTGTTTTACAATGATCAAACGTTTTGATCTAACTCTAACAGTGTGTCATTTTAAACATTTTAAATATTAAGTTCCCTTTAATCACTTCATCAGACCAGAAAGAAGACGTACTGCGATATGTTAACATTTCATTTACTCGCATCAATCGCAAACGTAAAACATGCCAGTTATGTACACCATATACATAAGGACAAACAGGGACTAAACACGCCTACAAGCACAACGAGTATTACGTAATCCCGACCATGGAAACCCGACAGGTTGCCTCAACCAATTTTGTGCACCAACGTCGGCTGGTAAGTTCGGATAAGCATCGCTTCGCAGAAAGCCAACACCTTTGGGTACCGATCGCTCAACAGTATCTTGAACGAGTTTACTGAATCAACTTGGTGACCTGTTGTCATGACGTAACTGGCAATCGATGACGTTGGGTTTCGAGTCGAAAGTGCACCAAGTTGAGGCTGGTGTGTCATCAGTTGTTTCAACCACTTCGGGATGTGTTAGGCGACTCTCTGCGGTAGTTGTCGACCTGTTCTGCCTATGGAAACGTCACTGCAACTGCGAGTGAACTGGTACACAACGTGGGAGACAGAGGATTGGATACCCCGGCAAATTCGTCGGAACACATAATACGATGAAGAAGCGCACTGAACTCATACTGACGGCTCAAAAGAAGGATGTTTTCCTATTCTTGTTTTTCAAAAGTTATCATCTAGCCAACGACATAAAGCACTAATTAAAGTCTACTTTGGCTTAAACGTATGCGGCTATGCAGTTGCGCTAATTTCAAACCACCAGAAGACCAGTTCGCTGCAATTGCGAGAGTATTTTGTCAGAATCTTCTGTTTGCTTTCCAGATGGGTTAGGCGATTAAGCTTCCAAACATGTAAGTTTACTACCGGATTACTGAAAGTATAACCTATTCAAACCTGCCGTGATCTAGAAAATTGAGTTGCACTATTTCTATTGAGCCCCCAGTAACGACTCCAGTTTGTGACACAGTTTTAACCGTTTGAGATAAACTTGACTATCATAGGTCAGTTGACAGTCTGATTCTAGCGAGATGACTGGAGCTGCTCCAGTGTGCCCCAGTGGGCGCGCTTACATCACATAATCGGATTAGCACAAACTTCGAACATCCACGCGTACTTATGATTGTTGGTAGTCACAGGTTGTGTTGTATTTGAACTAAAGTTGACAGACTGCTTTCTATCAAGTGACTTCTAATAAATTAACTGCTCACCAGATTGTAAGACGGGTAAGGGGAAGGTCCCATGTTACCTTGTTTAAACGACTACATTTGCACACTTTTAATGTCTGTAGCTAGCGGTTTCTAGGACAATTAATAATTACTTTATAGAAGTTGAGTGTTGCTGAATCTGATGATTCGACTGGTTATGCAGGTAACTGTTTAATCAATTATTTGGGGAAGCGTCCTTTAAGAAACTCGATACAAACAGCCATATTCATTCGGAAACATGAACTAGAAGACGAAAACTGTGAGATTAAATCATCAGTAGCAAACAAACATTCTGTAGCAGCAGCAGCAAACATACATTCTGTAGAGTAAAACAAACCGAACAAATCATATCAACACACAACAACAAACTTAACTGGGGTACTAAATCACGTATATAATGAACGAAAACGAGAGCAACTTCAATACCACGGCAAGCACCTCTTGAATATATACGCTCGGCCTTAAGCACTTGAGTAGTAGGACTTCAAAAGTAAGCCCAGCACCGCTCTGCTTAATGCCTTTGTCACGTAATCAATGTTTAAGTCTTTTGAAACTGATCGGGGCTATGCTACTCACGTGTCTAAAACCGTATGCAAAGGCAACTTACCGTAGCGTTGAAGTTGCCCTAGTTCTTACTAACTAAAAACATGATTTGACATCCCCCGTAGGTTCATTGTACTGACTTAATATGATTCGTCCGGTTTTTAGTACATGCCGGAGTGCAAGCTTAAAGCTAATGACAGTAGAAGAAATGATGTCATCCCAGTTTTCGTCTTCTGGTTTGTGTTTTCGCATGCAAGTAATGCCGCTATTTGCACAGGACAACCGGTTTATCGGAGTAGGAAAGAAATACCATTTACGTAAATGCCTGCGTTCAACTTTTTTTAGAGAAACCATGAATCTTGAAAAACTGTCGAGAGAAGTGGGAACTGGGAAGACAAAGTCGCATCGATTTCTAAAATGAATGAAACATGTCTACACGAAGCGGTTTTTGGTCTTTAGACGGAATAGTCAGTGCTTATTTTGTGAGAATCCCTTTAACAATGGAAATATATTTTTGTCCCGTGGGTATTATCATCTAGGCGGTTTTGTTGAGGTACGTTAGCATAAACGGTGTAAGCTTAATGGTCAGAATGCACTGAAAACACTACTGGTTTCGTGGTTGTTGCTAGTCAACAGTCATGTGTACCCGACCATACATTCTACCTTAGAAACGACGAATGCTGAAATTTTTAGATACTAACTCATATGCATAAGAATTGTGCACACTTAGGAAGGTTGAGATTCTCCACAGTCCAACTTAGTGCTCTAAACATGATCGCTGACTTACGGACTCTAGTGAGTCAGAATAACGGTAAAACTAACTTACAATTGAGTCGTTGTCTAAAAAGATTCCGCCGTACTTCGGAAATTTACCTAGTGCGTACCTACCAATCATGACAGTTCATATTGTTCAACATTTCGCTAAATTGCGTAGATGACTCTTTGTATTGAAACCACAATAACACATCGGTATCGCCTTTCCTTCATTCTAATACTGAAATAAATGTGCAATAGGAGACGTTTCAAAAGCGCGCGTCAGTGTCGTATTTTAACATCAGAGCACGTTGCGCATCCTGTTTTCATATATAGTGCATGAAACGTATGATTCGTCTACCTCCAAAATTTACTTAAAATTGTTACGATATATGAAGGATACATATAATAGGCTCAAGCGTTGTGCTGATACAAACTTTCAATTCCTGGATGTTTGATTTACGAAAAGATTTTACCCACAAAAATCACGTCTGTTAGGGAGACGTGAGGATTACTATAATACACAAAAGCAACCTCCAAACTACGCCCACCAACGTGTATATCCACAAAGTTATGAATGCGAGAAACTGTTAACAGACAGAATAGGCACCCAGCTGATCAACGGCGAGCTTAGTCAACGTGCCTATCGGGACTCAACATTGGTAGTGGATGCTGCTACTGAGATTGTCCATTTGATTCGAGTGACAGCTTGGTAATAAAGTACGACAATATGTCCGTATTTTGTACTATAGTAAACCTTCCATCTACATGAATTGAGCATTGATATTTTAGCTGCCACACGATTGTGGCAGTCTGTCAAGCTTCGTCAGATGCAACAGAAGATAACTACCTAAAACAGAGCACACAATAAAACAGTGGCTTGCCCAACCACGGAAATACAAAACCTGGTGTAACTCAGAGGGAAAAACACCTTAAATTTACTGTTGTATCAGCTTTAATGAACGAACCATTAGCAAACTACCATCTGACATTCAAGTGTACAGAGAGTTGACTTACAGATAATATACTTTAACCTCCACGGCACGACAAGGATCTGATATGAATCAAATGTGATAACCCACATGGATATTGCACGGTCAATTGTTTAATAATGCCTTAAAAGTAAGAATGTTTCATTGCGCTAAGTATCAATAATAGTCGACATCATCTCATGGTACAAGACGCGTATTTACCTGTTCAGTGCATCCACTACATTGATATTATCATTCAAGTAGTTGGTAGTTAATATTGTCACAATACTCACTAGTCTCTTCATATTATTAATATTTTTATAAAACTTAGCTAGCATGCTCTTTATCTGGTTTGTTTGTGGCCATTTTCAAACCTTTGCTGCCTTACTTCGAAATTCAACAGCGAGAACAATTTTTCATTGGCTATTTTGTTCTCTTTTAGATTCCCCTAGTGATCTGAAAACTCTCAAGTGCTTGAGCAGACCCATAGGATTTTGCTCCAACACACCTGCAGCTCATGCAAATTTTATTGTTTGGTAGCTTGTGAATGCATGCAAGAAGTTTGCTAATACACTGATTGAAGATGATACATCCTTTATCCTCAGACACATTACAACCTTCATTCTATCATGTAGCGTGATCTATACATGGACGTTTATAGGTTTACATCAAAGTGTTCACATATTCAATGATTCCGTACTTAACCAGAACCTAGCGAATTCTAAACCTACTTCTTTAATGCCGATTTGGTGACCGAGTATACAAAAACACTTTTATTAATATACTGTTCCACATTAACTTAATAATTGTGCGATTCAGCTCTTACGTCAGTCATTGCAGTAGACAGTTCTTCCGATTATTGCTGTTGAACGTGAACAATAATGGGAGTCGAAATTTGACTTGTCTGAATCATGAGGCAAAATACTGACTGAATTGTCTTGACAGGTTCAACCGTTATCCAGTCGTTACTCAGCGTACCATCAGTATAAGAGTAAAGTTGACAGTGTAATGAACCATTTTATGAGCGCATAAACAGCCTTGGGTTGACCATTTAATAACTTGGATGAAGTATAGTGGTGAGCCTCTTCCTTTTTTACTTTGTACAATTTACTTCAATATTATAACGGTGAAACTACAGTACAAAGTGTAAACTTTATGTAGCTACTGACAGTGTATTTTCGTTTCAGCTTTTTTGCTACGCTGAAAGCGCTTGTATTCGATAAGTTTGCAGAGAATCGAAAATTCAAATAAGGTCTGTCTGACAGTTGGACAATTTCGACTAAATTGCCTTCAATTTCTTCACACAACCGGAAGCGTGTTGTATTTCCGAATACAACAGTCGGCTAAAATTTCCAGTCAAGATTATGGTAGAAGTATAAGTCAGCGAGGCGGCAAACGAAATGTTATTTACTGAGATCGAAAACCACACCCAGACCGTAATATAATTGTGTCCTGATGTTATGAAATAAAACTTGACAAAATAAGTGCACCCTACAGAATGAATTTGTTTCACGGATAAAGGTTGAATAACAAGTTAGAGAGTATTCGATAAGAGCCTGGCAAGCGAGTGCTCAATCGGGGGATTTACTGCATGCGGCGTGAGTTTATTCGGATTGAATCTGTTATGCTGAAGTGTTGAAAAGATGAAAAATGTATAAACGATGGAAAGAAAAAAGTACGGCAGAAAAATTGCGCAGTAATTTGCTTCTATTTACAGCAGTTTGTGCTGCATTGAACGGTCGTCACAATCAACCTAAAGGTTTCTGGAATGGTTTCTTTCTGATAAAGAATAAGATTAAATGGCCCCTTAAAAACCGATCTGGTATCCTGAATGAAGACTATAATACGGATACGGGGGGAACATTACTTCATTCGACCAGGGTTATATAGACGTGTGAAGCCGCCATGGTAGTTAGAAAAGTGAACATATTTGACGCAAAGTCACAGACATAGACCATACGGTCTGATTGGGACAACTTTGTTGTTTACATAAATGCTGATTTAGTCAAATGCCCCAGCTAAGTTCATGTGCACTAAAAAAATCGCTCCTACGATTGGTTGACAGAAGGAAACCATTCCAGAAACCTTTAGGTTGATTGTGACGACCGTTCAATGCAGCACAAACTGCTGTAAATAGAAGCAAATTACTGCGCAATTTTTCTGCCGTACTTTTTTCTTTCCATCGTTTATACATTTTTCATCTTTTCAACACTTCAGCATAACAGATTCAATCCGAATAAACTCACGCCGCATGCAGTAAATCCCCCGATTGAGCACTCGCTTGCCAGGCTCTTATCGAATACTCTCTAACTTGTTATTCAACCTTTATCCGTGAAACAAATTCATTCTGTAGGGTGCACTTATTTTGTCAAGTTTTATTTCATAACATCAGGACACAATTATATTACGGTCTGGGTGTGGTTTTCGATCTCAGTAAATAACATTTCGTTTGCCGCCTCGCTGACTTATACTTCTACCATAATCTTGACTGGAAATTTTAGCCGACTGTTGTATTCGGAAATACAACACGCTTCCGGTTGTGTGAAGAAATTGAAGGCAATTTAGTCGAAATTGTCCAACTGTCAGACAGACCTTATTTGAATTTTCGATTCTCTGCAAACTTATCGAATACAAGCGCTTTCAGCGTAGCAAAAAAGCTGAAACGAAAATACACTGTCAGTAGCTACATAAAGTTTACACTTTGTACTGTAGTTTCACCGTTATAATATTGAAGTAAATTGTACAAAGTAAAAAAGGAAGAGGCTCACCACTATACTTCATCCAAGTTATTAAATGGTCAACCCAAGGCTGTTTATGCGCTCATAAAATGGTTCATTACACTGTCAACTTTACTCTTATACTGATGGTACGCTGAGTAACGACTGGATAACGGTTGAACCTGTCAAGACAATTCAGTCAGTATTTTGCCTCATGATTCAGACAAGTCAAATTTCGACTCCCATTATTGTTCACGTTCAACAGCAATAATCGGAAGAACTGTCTACTGCAATGACTGACGTAAGAGCTGAATCGCACAATTATTAAGTTAATGTGGAACAGTATATTAATAAAAGTGTTTTTGTATACTCGGTCACCAAATCGGCATTAAAGAAGTAGGTTTAGAATTCGCTAGGTTCTGGTTAAGTACGGAATCATTGAATATGTGAACACTTTGATGTAAACCTATAAACGTCCATGTATAGATCACGCTACATGATAGAATGAAGGTTGTAATGTGTCTGAGGATAAAGGATGTATCATCTTCAATCAGTGTATTAGCAAACTTCTTGCATGCATTCACAAGCTACCAAACAATAAAATTTGCATGAGCTGCAGGTGTGTTGGAGCAAAATCCTATGGGTCTGCTCAAGCACTTGAGAGTTTTCAGATCACTAGGGGAATCTAAAAGAGAACAAAATAGCCAATGAAAAATTGTTCTCGCTGTTGAATTTCGAAGTAAGGCAGCAAAGGTTTGAAAATGGCCACAAACAAACCAGATAAAGAGCATGCTAGCTAAGTTTTATAAAAATATTAATAATATGAAGAGACTAGTGAGTATTGTGACAATATTAACTACCAACTACTTGAATGATAATATCAATGTAGTGGATGCACTGAACAGGTAAATACGCGTCTTGTACCATGAGATGATGTCTCCGACCGTTTTGACAGTTTTAGGACTGTGATCAATCATTCATGATGTTCGTTTTGATATCTTAAAAATCTGAGAGGTTAATTTAATGGTTTCGGTTATGTTAGAACCATTCTTTTTGCTGAATGTTATGTTAACGGGATGTCTTTAATTGGGAGCGGTTTCTTTCGCAAAATATTCTTTTATACTCAGGCTGGGATCAGATCGTAATTTTTTGACAAGCAGTTATGTATATATCTGTGCTTCAGCGAGCCGTTCCCCTGTATCCATTTTCGTACGTTTGATGTAGTTTTGTTTTATTGCAGTACATAAGCGAGTTTTTCTCATGTTTGAACTGCCTGGTATTTTTGACAGTCACACAGCCAATAAGGCTAACTAACATTTTTACAATGGCTTCTGAAGGAACGACTTTGTCGCTGTGATAACGAGGTGCCTGGTGACCTTGTTCTTTCAACCTTTCTGGAATGACTGATTTTTTAATTATGTGAAATCAAATATCTACAAAATAGGAACAAGTCTGTCCCCTTGACTGTCACTGAGAAGTGTTTTGAAAATGTCTTTCTAACATATGTACGTTTGTACTTTTAGCTATCGTCTTTTATAGTGAATTTCGCCAGTTATTTTTTGACTGTTGAGCCAATTTTTCTGAAAGGTGGCTTACTCGATCCCCTGTGTTGATCAAGACCAATCGTCTAAGGGCTTTGGCGATATCTCACAGCCGCCTTGAGACATCCCACTATTCTCAGGATTTCGCGTTCTGGCTGAATCGCATCCTTAATCAGAAACAAGTCGTAGTGATGGTTTAACAGATATCTGTAAAACAAGTATAATCAGGTCTTGAATATATTAATAATAGGCCAAATAATATTGAACCACGGCCATAATTTTCCATACGTCTTGGAACGCGTTTTAGAAATGTTTTCACTTCTGAACGCGATGACATTTTGTCTGAAATATTGTTGAAATAAATGCTTAGGTTTTGGCAGAGAATATGGCGCATGCATGGACAATCCATTTATTTAAGATCGTATTACTCAAAAACTCGAGCAGCCGAACGTTGTATGTTAGGACAGTTGAACCTCATAAGACAGTGTTCCGTTGCGACGGAGATAACATTTACAAATGATTGAGGTAACGCTTCACGAAAATCCCGTAGTTGCCGTTATTGCTGTTTACTAGGGTATGCTGTTGCAGTAACACAATCGTTCCTCCGATCAAAGTCATTCTTTTATAGGATCCCCCGTGGATCACACAGAAAGGTTTACTAGGAACATATATTGGACAACTTCCATGGAGTTATTTAATAATATGATTTTCATTAAAATGTTTGGTGCCGAATGCTACATTCTAGCGACATCGGTATGCAGGGAGATACACAATGTTCTACACATCATCTTAATTTATTGCGTGCATGGACCGGATTTCTGTTCCTATCACTTCTCAATGTAACCATAGTGGTACGGATACAATGTGCTGTTGATGAAACTGCCATGGGCATTACACGTTATTGACCTGTTCTTAGGTTTCGTAGTTCCGAAGCGACAAAACACCACCTATAGTCAGTGGTCCAAATAAACAGCAGCACTCAAAGTGGCCCTGCCTGCTGTGGCTTGCAATTTACTGCAACCATTGGAGAAAGGCTTTGAGACGTAAGCTAGAAAATCAACAGTGATATCACAGCTCCAGTGCAGTCGTGGCGCCTAGCTACACGACATTTTGAAGCACTATGATGCCACCCGCTCATGTATATTTCACATGAGGTTTTACCATCTTAACATATGCCAAACTGTGTGCTACTGAATAAAAAGACATGGAGAAACGTGTTTTATCTGTTGGTTGACACGGCACACGGTCAGATCCGCCTGCACTTCCACGTGTGAACTGGTTAAAGTTGTACACAAGCAGAAGAGAAGAACCTATTTGTTGTTGTAATTGCTTGATTCTCAGTATCAGTCGACTATGTGAAGTTATTTGTTTCTTTATAGGGTTTCTTTATACGGTTTCTGTTCAGTTCGACTCAGCATAAAGCCATTGCGTACGGTATACAAACAGTCAGTAGCCAAGGTGTGGAAATAGATCAGAATATGGAAAGAGGAATGATAGATCACCATTCACCCCCGCAGAACGTTAGTTAGAGGTGTACATGTGTAAATAATCAACGGTGGGTAATTCAGCGATAGCATCGACATACCCGTAAACGTGGTACTTGTAGATGGGTGAGTGCATAAGCGACTGAGCAGAAAATAAAAGCGATTGTGTCTTCCTGGATCACAATGTCGTAGGCCTTAGTCGCATAACTGCTACACAGATATTTTCGATTAACAATTTCTATCCACAAAAACCGGATTGTCAAAATTCATTGTATAACAATCGACCGATGCGGCGCTGCATGACCAAATGGCTGTTACGAGGGCTGGGTCTTGCTGAGTGCACTGCTCAGTTTTGTTTAGCTGTGTACAGTTCTGGGGATACCGTCTCAGGCAAGTGGATTAACAACACTGAATAAGTACAACCCACCACAGACAGTCTGTCGTGAATGCGGTCAAGCAGCAACTTAATAATTTGTACGCAGTCAGAAAAACTTGGAAGTTGTGACAAACGATACAAGTGGATAAGTTCGTCGTTAACCGTTATGCTGCCGCAACCGGTTTTCAAAAGATATGAGGCATTGTAGATAGTTGCAATAGGGGGTTTCATCAAAATCCTAGTGTCAGGTGAGGCTCAACTGCACAGCTATCTTCATTTCAAAACTGAAAAATGGATGATACGGAAAAGAAGAGGATTAGCCCAAGTTATTACTGAATGTGAGATAGTAAACGGATGTGTATGCAACCAAATGATGAAAGCAAGTCAAACTTTTGTAGAAAGATTTGTCACTTAACTGTCTTGGCTCTCTTAGTTTGGAGACAACTACGAATTCTACAGTTACATATCCTAAGTTCAAAAACTGTTACAGAACATGAGGTTTTGTTCCTTGGATATTTATTCGTGATTGGATGACGCTGCACCATCAACACTTTGGATGACACTCACACAAGCACATTTCTATGGGGACGAAATTAATGTGATGCACCGGCCAACAATAGGAACACATTTAATACAGAAAGAACATGCGAACAGTGCGATGGTTAGTAAGAACTCACAGCGTGGCAAGTCTGTGCGATTGTAAACATAGTATGAAAGGCAACTGACGGAAGTTTTGTAGATTAATTGATGCCATTAATTTTCGTGAAATTCATTCTCAGTGAAGTTCAATCTGAAATTACAGTAGCTAAATGAAGAACCTTACGAAAGCTAAGCAAGTTCCAGAAGATGCGCGGCTTTAATATGCTGTGATAAAGATGAACAAACCCATCAAACTACTCGTTAACAACCGGAAAGATTTAATGGCCGGGAATATTAATGACGTAATTGCTAGATTAAGCGTAATAGAAGTTGAATTACAAAGGCGAAGAAATAGCAATTCACACCCACATAAATTGTTCAGACACACTTTTGATCTGAGCTGTTTTGCCGAGGTTTTCGGTTGTAAATGAATGTTTTTCGTTGCTGTTGTATAGCCATGTGTTTCCATATAGTATATACAACAGTGAATAATGAATCCTAACCGAAATTTCTCACTTTCAACATAGTCAACAGGTATTAGGCGGTAGTCTGGGTTTCTGCCTTCGTTCAATTGCATTTATGCTCTAATTACGTAAAACATACAGAGATATAATAAAGAGTAACATGTTTGCTAAAGGTGATTATCGATATAGCCGGCCAGTTAACAGTACCACTTGATTCAGTAAAGGTATTCACATCACAACTGTGATGAGCCTTCCAAAAAAACATGCATGTCTGTAATGGGTAAATAGTTATAAATATCGCAAATTATGTACTCAACGGCTTTTCAATTCACAGACCGCAGGAAAAACAGGGATGGTGATGAAAAGGTTCGATCAACGGTCTTGCCTTCAACGAAATGTGAGTGACGGCGCTGAAAGTTAAAAACGCATTCACAGTGCAATCGAGAGCGAGGAAGTTCCATTTTATGGACGCCACATGGCACGTGTTTTCTTTAGCAGCAATCGTCCATCTCTAAGGAGAGTATTAAAACAGCCCTGCCTCTCTGAACGTGTTAGTTACGATTACATCGTTTTACCCATAACAACTAATACCATTTTTAAGTCCAACTGTAAATCTTCCACGTACCAAATTTCAACGTCGTATAAAGATGATTGTTTTCTGCGTACCTACGTTTTACATTGTTACTAAGACATTAAAACACTGGGCAATCTAAGTGAACGATTAATTGCATTCCTCATTTGCGTCTTCTGTTTGGACACTGACCTGCTGAGGGAATTTTCCAGTCTATGTGCGGTTTCCGAGGCTCTAAAAAATGGCTCTGTACATATTTAGCGAGAACATCCGCCTACACTTATTTCTATCAAGGCATTTTGCTTCAGCGCTTAAAAAAACGGTTTAATCACATCACGGGTTGCACGAAGTTTTTCTACTTCGATCAAGTTACTGTTTTCCGTCTTTCGTTTAACGCTGTACTCAAGTCCTGGGTCTTCATCATTCGTGTGATTTACCGCAGTTTGTCTAGAAAAATTTTATAACATGCTACACATGTTTGTTTCCAGCAAGTTGAAGCAAGTTTCATTTACTATAACAAATAATTTTGAACTAGCTCACAACAAAATTGAGGGAGAACCAGTGAGAAAAGTGGAATAACGCCCGGTGTTAACCAAAGGTCTTTGACTACTCAAGAAATATATAAAGGTTGCCAATCGAAATGAAGTACGAATTGTAGTGCCCGCCCTAATTTTTACAGCCAAGACAGCAAAATTGCATGCCTTGATTGCGTAAGTTAGTGAATGAAGCAAAACGGTGAAAAGTGTGTGGCATTCTAATGCTTTTTATAAGTCCATTATTACAACACTAAAAGTAACCTCAGAGAATCTAGTTTAATTGAGTCCTGTATGGTGGAACCAAATGTTACCCAGGGGTTGAAAGCGTTATGAGGAACATAATAGCTACAAGAAATTTGTATGGGAACATAACAGTGTGAATTCTAGTGAACCAAAGTACGGTGCCGTCTACTCAGTGAAAAGTGTACATACCATGGCATGGGGGAGAAATATCGTGGAATTGGAACATCGCACCGATAGCTGCCCTCCAAAACAGTGAACAATGCATTTTTTGACTTGTTTTATTTTATTGCTTGCACATTTAAGTTAACTGCTTTGAAGGTGCGGTTGGTATGAGAGGAATTTTTTGCTTGCATCTGCGTTTCGCCTCCAACGTGGTGAATTTCTATGGTGCTATTTCAAAAATAAGTCTGGTAATGAAGGCACCGTGGTTCGGTGCTGTACGTCGTTAGAGAGGAAAATGGAATTATAATGAACTGACTCAACCATATTTACCGACCAGTAATGCTCAATTTGTCCGACAGCCATCAGAAGATAGAACAACTGTCCAGTTAAGTTTGTACAATAATACTAGGATTGATAGTTCTCTTAACATTAGGAACTCAGCAGTCTTGGCTGGAATAGCACTGCAGCTGATTAATTATTTATTATTTCAAACGACTGGTGAGCAATCGGTAGGTCGTTTCATTGGTAACGTTTCAATCCTAACAAAGGAGCTTCCACAGGTCAAATGAACCAACCACAAACTTGAGGACATTCATGGCAGGTCGGACATAAGCAACTAAACGAAGCAGAAGGTAACAAGGTATAGATCAAGGGTACATAGATAGGGGTAGATACTGAGTTCAAATTAATATATACAACTGATTGAGGACACATGGACGACTGTACAGAAGTAAAGTTATTACAATCTGTCAGACAGGTAGATCAAAGAATCAACTGATCTTGAGGGGGACACATAACGGGATCACAATTCTAATGTGTTATGATTGTCATCGCATCCAGCTATCAATGCAGGCCAGTTCGATCGACCAGTCACCATAAATCATAGAGCTCAGCCTCGTCAACTCTATTAACGGCGCATTTGGTCTTTGTAATTTCGTTGACCTCTGCAGCTTAGTGCCCCAGTGCAGTCCTAAACCCTCGTCTAATTGCCTTAATATTTCCCAACTCAACTTCATGATCTGAGTCCAACGCGTAAACAGCGATTGCAGACTTACTGATCATGGCCTGATACTCCAATTGATTTCTGAATGTTTTCCGAATGTTGTTCCGGTGTTCATTTACCCTACTTCTAAGTTCTGGTATTGTTTGCTCAATGCAGATTTGAGAGCGCTCCTTATGTTTTGTTCTGTGTACATAATTACCAGTCCTCTCAACAGGCAAGGGATCTTTGAGATGTGCTATGATTTTACTCAAGGTTATTCATTCTATCCCATGAACTATCCTGTGGCGTATGAGATACTTTAGTAATGTTTCAACCTGATTCCGTTTCATGATCACAAAAGTATTGTCTGCAGAACGTCATCAAACATGTGATGGGTTCTCAGACTGACTGAATGGCAGCTTACTCAAACTGTCACCCAAACTCTCCTTGTTTTTGAATACATTATTGTAGATTGAAAACAGCAGTTTATTTCTAAACGTGCGGATATCCCACAATAATTATCTGGTTATTCCTAACGTTACTGCCTGTGATGCATTAACCATTAGTGGTATGACATCAAAACTAACGAGTGTTTCACTATATTTGAAGAAATCTAGCTCGTACAAATTCAAAGGTTTCATGGTGAGACGCGAGTTATCTTTTTCGGTTGTAAACTTGCTGGCAAGTACAGTCCATGCCTACGTGGCGGCGAGCCAGTCTCATCAACATTAGGTCTGATAGGTAAATTTTTTTACGAAATTTTGGTTACGGTGTGGTTAAAGCGAGTTTCGGGTAGAAACAATACCAGTTGGGTTATCCTAATCTGTGATTTATCATACGCAAATGCTTGATTATTTCACCTTTTCTCTTATTCATGACTTAATTTAATGAAGTATTTACTACTTTTGTGTATGGTCTTTTCCTTATGTGTTGTGTAACATGCAGTCGAAACCAGCAAGCGCGCACGGGTTGAATTCGAATTGTGTAACAAGGCGTGCTGCAGTGTTGTCGGTGCCGTCCTAGTTTTCGTTTGTTTAAGTCTTGTGCATGACTTACTGGGCCTACGGCTCAGGAGTGTTGTTGAAACACCTACTTCGGAAGATCGCTGTCCCCCGATGTCTCCATGTTGCTCCACAGTTGGTCGGCAGGTGTAACGAACAATCAGAGTGGAAGCTGCCGGCTTGTATGCTACAGGTGTGCTTTCGTTTCATAATCTCTTCTGTTCAGTATGACAACAGTGTCACTTTTATCCACATTGTTGATAACGATAGGTTCACTTTATTTCAAAGTCGATAATGTATTCTCATCTGGAGCAATGTTACGGGTCCTTTCTTGGTGGGACCCAAATATACAGACCAGTTGCGTTCGCAACGTCTTTGAATATTGTATTGTCAATTTAGAAATTGCTGGCTGGACACAGTAAATTAATTCTTCTGCATTCAATCTTGATCTACAGTTAGCATAATCTAAGCCTTCTTCTAAAAGAGCATGTTCTATATTCGACAATATTCTGCCATATAAATTGATTCCGCAACCTATACGGCCATCACTTCCCGTTAGCATTAAACACCTGATTCCATGACCAGCAGATAATAAATTTTGCAACTTATATATATGCCTCCCCTTAACATGTTGTCCCTGGACCGACTTAACTTCCAACAATTTCTCAATAGGTAGTCAAAGTCTCCTGGTGATAAAAGTCTCCAAGGTTTCCGCAGTCACTCAAAAGCTTTGGAACCAAGTAAGTCTGTTGTTCCAAAAACTCTGTCGATGTGCAAAAGGCAAGTTTATGCGATCTCTGCAAACTGTCTAGAGGCTTTACAATGAAAGGATTGCTATTGGCATTATTTCATAACAGCCAAATATTGAAGACAGTGATTAACCTAGTATGCTCCAAGTTTGACCAAACAAATTAGTTAACCTGATATTTTTCGAAAAAGAGGTCCCTAAGTGTACGATATTAGTTGGAATATCCTTGTAACCATTGTTTTGTTGGACATTTGGTTGATATAACTTGAGTGTCTTTTATATTCGACAGCAGCCTACTCATTAAAGTGTCTTCCAGCTAGCAGCTTTACGAACAGGAAGCTATCCTCGAGTTTCGTTTTTGTTATAGACTGTCAGTAGTACACAGCCTTTCCATTATACTTTTTGGACTTCATTCCATCTTCAAATGAAGTGAACTTGCTGACCACCGAGCGCTTCAGTTCACCTTTCTCCGAATGCATTATAAGATGTAAACACTTAGCCATTTTCGGCTGTGTGAACAAATCCAGAAGTGGCAGTAACTGTTATGGTCGTCAGCAAGGTATGCCTTATTGACAGACCCCAACGAAAATGAAGCTTGAAGCTAGCCTCACCTTTTGAAAGTGACCAACCGGAGAACCTTGACTCAATGCAAAGGATAAAGTTAACATATGAACACTTCAGTTTTTTCAACCAAGTTTCAAATCACTCACCAACATACACTGTTGGACTCACTAGTATCAAGTAAAATAACTGTTGCACCTCATAGTAACCATATGGTTATGAGGAAACCGGTTTGTAACAGGCCTTAATCATCACGGGTTAAACTGAACGTAGTCCGTAGAGTTGACCTTCTGTGCTGAAAAACCGCTTAGTGATTGAAAACAACATGAAGTAAGAAGGCGTTCCGAGATCTGTGAAGTTGTCTGCATGAGAGAGCGCGGATA
>JTDE01000267.1:210900-221836 GCA_014338405.1 Paragonimus skrjabini miyazakii
AATTCTTGAGGACCACTTCTGTTAGCTTCAGCTGCAGCGGTACGTGGTCTCACACAAACCTTGCTAGATTTCTGTGGTCATAGTCGGCGGCATCCGAAACGGATTAGCTTGTCACAGTGGCCAAAACCAAAAGACGCCTGCGCTTTAAACCATCACCCAAAGTGGCTTACGCTGCACCACTTGCGGTTCCACTCAAACACCATGTATCCGGTGTAAACTCGAAGGAATAAGACCAGTAGGTGTGTGAGTGAGGCCTTTGTGTCCAGGCGGCCAATGTTGGTTAACCAACTGAATGGCTAGCAGGAAAAGGAAACCCTTATCTCTCGGAAAATAAACAGTGAGAGAGACAGCAATGACAAGATCTATACTAGGAAGAAAGATATGTAAAATGTAATATAAGAAACATTTTAGGAGCATTCCAGAGAGGATAAGGGCGAAAAACAAAATTCAGATTGGACCACGAAAAGAACAGGCAACCCATTCATCATACAATACACCAACAAAGCTGAAGAAAGGAATGGGCATAAGACCGCAGTCACCCAACCTTCTGAAAAGAGGAGCGGGTTAGTTACCAAACAACCATGGTCTTGGTCAATGCAATCATTAACAAAAATCGAATGCATATACCGATTGACCTACTTGAACCTCACATATTCGTCGTCTCTACGCCGACGGTGAACTATGAGCACGCTGGTGACTAACTAATCCCAAACGACCAGCGCATTCGCGGCCGCACACATCGCAACGCCATATAGTTATGTCACCGCGACCTCTGGCACCAGCGGTTCCCTGGCGTACCGCGCGATAACTGCTCGTTGAACCCGTGGACACCCGTCCGAATTGTATTCCTCCAAGCAGACCGGTTCAACGCTAAGTCTTCCCAACATCTACAACCAATTTTACAACGTGAAAGACTTACCCGCATAGCATTCTGGTATCTCAGCTTCTGACCACCAGGATTTCGCCTACCTGATCTCAGTTGTCCATACAGCACCTGCTTCGGGATACGGTCATCGTCCATCCGACGGACGTGACCCAGACAACGAAGTTGACTCAACATCAGCAGGGCTTCCATCCCGTTTATATCCGCTCACCGCAGTACTTCAGTGTTCCGAACCATGTCTGACCACCGAATAACCAAGATGCGTCTCAGATATTGCAAATGAAAGCGGCTCAGATGGCGGACGTTCCACTGATACAAGGTCCACGTGTTACTGCCGTACAACGGTATAGAGAGCACCATTGAGTCGTAGACAAAGAGCTTAGTGCTCGGCTCTAGACTGTGGTTCCTCCAAACACATCTTTCAAGATGTCCGAAGGTAGTACTAGCCTTCGCGACACGAACTCTCAACTCGCAGTCCACGGACGGACCGGTGGATAGATTGCTACCCAACTAGCAGAATTCTGCGAAGCTGCTGACAACATCTCCATCAACACGGATTTGGGACGAAAGTGCATAGCTAGCACCTCCGCCCAGAAAAGGCTGAAAGAAATAAAATGTCCTAACTGCGTTGATATCTAGTCCAAACTTAGATGCCGCGGTCGCGAAAGCCGTGGTCAGTCGCTGCCGTTCGTCCTCGCTCTGTGCAAACAGCGCGCTGTTATCTGCGAACAGAAGTGTGCGTATCGTTGAGGTATGTAGCTCGGTTGGGGCGCCGAAACGCCGAATATCCAGTAGTCGCCCATCCGACCGGTACTCTACCAAAACGATGTGCTCCTCATAGTCTTGAAAAGCAAATATCAACATGGCATTCACATATAAACTAAATAGGGATGGGGCCAGAACACAGTCGTGCTTCACGCCAGTGACAAGGTCAAAATCATCAGAGGCAGATCCACACGATTGCACCTTCTTCCTCATGACAAATGCAACAATCTAAGCAAATTGACGAACTTACCTGGAGATCCAAACTTACCAAGCACTGTCCACAACGCCACGTGGCTCACGGAGTCGAACGCCTTGGTGAAGTCGACGAAGAGGGCATAGAGGGGCTGGTTGCGTTCCCGGCACTTCTCCTGAAATTGTGGAGCAGCGAACACCAGGTCGATCGTACTCCGATTCGCCCGGAATCCGCATTGCTTCTCAGGAACATTGGCTTCCAAGACTTCAGTATTCCGCCGGTTCAGAAGGATTCTTATAAGCACCTTGCCTGAGCAGCTTGGCAGACTTATGCCCCGATAGCTGTCAGGGCATTGCTTGCTACACTTACCTGTAAACAAAGGCACCATCACAGCATCCTTGAAATCTTGTGGCCTCATCTCCTGTTCCTAGATGAAGTGAACCAGTTAGAGCAGTGGACACTTCATTGCCGACCCGCCATTCTTCAGGATCTCGCCTGGCAATCCATCTTCACCTGCAGCCTTCTCGTTGTAAAGTTGACTAATCGCTCTCTGCAACTCTGATAAATCAAGAGCGAGAGCAAGTGAAGGCTTGATGGCCTGTTGCAGCAAGCTGTTCACGGTCACCCAATCAGTGGTTGCAGGATGGTTTAGTAGATTGCCGAAGTGTTTGCGCCAGACTTTCATGATGTCCTCTGGCCGGGTGCATGAACAACCGGTGTTCACGTCGACCAGTGCTTTAGTAGACTGGATAGATGGACCGAATATCGCTTTGAGCGAATCGTAGAACTCCTTATGCTGCCGACGATCTGCGAAGCCCTGTATCCGCTCACCCTGCTTCATCCATCCGCGAACACGCTCGGCCAGTTGACTGCGGATACTTCGGAACGTCGCTTTCTTCGCTTCATTGTCCGGGTCCACCGTGGAGTCAGCAAACGCAGCATTCTTCTCTCGTACCAGTTCGGCGATAACCGCGTTGTTGTCGTCGAACCAGTCCGGACGTTTCTGGCGTTTGACATTAATCGTCTCGGTGGCTGCCGTCGTGATCCGTTCCTTGATGCCACATACCCTCAGGGGTAGTGGATAAAGGAACGCCGTGCAGACGGGCGGCAACTGCACATTGAAAAGCAGTCTTCGACTCGCAGTTCTCCAGTCGTTTGATATTCAGCTTCTGCCGTTGTCCGGAAGACCTACAATAAACAGACTTGCGTACATGGATAAATAATTTAGTCTTGACCAGTCTATGATCAGTGCTACATTCAGTACCGCGCATCACTCTCGTGATACGCACTTCACGAATGTCGCGCTGCTGCACAATCACGTAGTCAAGCAAATGGTGATGACCGCTCCGCGGATGGGTCCACGTTGTGATGTCGCTCGCATCCAGCTGGAATCGAGTGTTCGTGATAGCCAGCTCGTGAGTAGCACACAGGAGGAGCAGACGATCACCGTTCTCGTTCACTGAACCAATGTCGTAGGGTCCGAGGACTCCCGGCCAAGCTATTGATTCGCGCCCGACTTGAGCGTTCAAGTCACCCAAGACAAACAGTCGATCAGTCACCGATACCGACTGGATTGTGGTGGACAATTGATCATAGAACTGGTCCTTTGTATCACCAGTGTGACACACAGTTGGACCATAAACACTTATAAATGTGGCACACTTACCTCGACCGAGTCGCAGGCGCATGGACAACATTCGAGGGCGGATGCCGTGCGGCTCACCTATCATCAAAGCGTTGATGCGATCAGCGACTGCGAAACAAACACCATGCTCCCGAACACCGTCTGTCAGGTAACTTATCCAGTAAAAAGTGTACCCGGCACCTGCTTCCTGTAACTTACCTTGGTCCACAAGCCTAGTCGTTGTTATATCGATTTCATAGTGAGGCAGTTCCGTTGCAATCGATGCAGTGCGTCGTTCTGGCCGTCCTTTGGAGTTGCTTCGATCCAACAGCGTGTGCACATTCCTTGCTCCAACACAGAACTTCTTGCGTCCCCGGGCCTGTTTCAGGTTGGTATTCGGGTTACTGAAACTTGAGTCAGCATAATCTGCTCGGGGATTCATGCTGAGGAGACAGTATGAGGGTGAGTGACTGGCAGTAGTACATTTTCGCCTATCCACCCTACCATGTGCAGCAGATATGGCGACCCGGTTTATCCTGCCTGAGGGCCGATGCAGTATAAAATGTGGGCTTGGAATACAGCCAGGAAACCCAGACATAGACAGGTGAGCGATTAGGGCCCTCAACCAAAGTCTTTGACTCGAAAGCCTGTGCCGCAAGGCAGCAGGTGACACACGCACACATACGCATCAGTATCAACCCCCCGAACAGTTTCGACAGTCACAATCCAAGACATTTGGAACATTCACACAGAGATAACATTGCACAGACAAACCAATCAGACATAAGCAGAAACAGTTCAGGCAAAAAAATATATCAGACCGAACCAAAACAAAACACACCGAAACCATACGCAAGGAGGGCATAACCATAAACGCATCTGTCTTTTGTCTGGTTGATCTCCTTTAGCCAATCTGACATGTGTGAACCTGCAACGATCAAAGTCGTAGTCAGCACAGCCCACTGGATCGAAATAGCGCTCAAGGTTGACCACTACGCCACGGTAACAGAAAAGGTCGGGATCGAAATGATCAAAATAATTAAATCCAGATTCAGAATATTAGCACCTATGCTCCGCCAATCAGTTACGAAGTGCTTGATTTTGAAGTTACTCAAGCTCAGGATCCATAGATTTGTCAACAATTACATGTGAAATGAACAGGAGATTTACAATCTGTTCAGGTCGTAACTAACCATTAAAAAAACCAATAATAGGCTGAAGATAATTTTGTCAACTTTATCTCGCCGAACTAAGTGAGATCGTTGCAAGTCCGTAGTACATAAATTTGTCTGACACCCGTCTACTCTTAGCAGACTACTAACAAAAAGTCATGAAAACAACAGTGGCAAACTTATAAGACGCTTCCTGAGTGCAACCCACTGATGGTAATTGGTACAGCGCAAAATTTGCTTACTGTTTCGCAATATCGAGGCAAAATTTTGAAATAATGCTCACAAGTGCATGAAGGTATGGTGGATGCAATTTATTCCAGTGGTAATCCACAACTGCACTATGAAGCCTTAGACCTCAATATCATTATGTACATGCCAAGTTGATACAATCCAAAAGCTGACAGCCTGGTCCACATAAGGACAAAATGCAAACCGGTCTGAAACATATTTTGTGGACCAGGAAACACAGTATTGTGAGGCTCGATCTACGCTTCTGTGTCCTCAATCTTCGAGTGGTACGCTTTTTGATGCACACGAAGTTATACTTTAAAAGGTGTCATCTGGATTGCTGATGTAACGACGGCAAATTTTGAGGCAAATTACTGGAACCTACCTTTTAAATTACTCAAGGCAGGGCACACCTGACTAATCTGCTCATCGGCTGTCGCCATCCTTTGACAATTTTGCAAGTGCTACCGCATTAACGGTTGAAATTCTTTCTTTAACCAGTTTTGCATATAATTTTTCATGCCTTCGTGACATGTGAGCCACTATCCAGCGTGTTTAAGGTTGGGAGTAAGAATTAATATCGTCATTATCATCTAGTAATTTGGTCAAAACAACGTTTCCTTAGGCAACCTGTTGTGTTCAGCTTTGGACAAAAATGACAAGGTACATTTATAGCCCATAAGTTGGCTCAAACCTGACATGAAAACGGCGCGTCTCCTAACGACAGCCCGCTGTAGGTGTGCACGTTCGCCGTCACAACATTTACTCACCATGAGTAAATGAGGCAGTTCGTTGCGATTGGTAGTGCATACTCCTAAGTTTTAACCGCTACTAAGCATTTATGAACGTTCCTCAGTCATCAACCATCGTTACGTTCTATTCAACACAGTTCAATTGAACTCCGTATCGTAAGTATCGGTTATCAATAGTTTATGTTACACAAAGTTGGATAGAAGCACATGAGCGGGCAATTCAACAGTCACGAGTACAGTTGAAAAGTACAGTTGAAAAAATGGGAGGAGCAGATCTTTCGCACCCAAGCTGTTACTAATTTGAGGTGTGAGTACCCATTGCAAGCGTATCGGTAGTCAATACTGTCCATCCACAGTGACCGGATATTTCAACAAGACAATGCCCTATCTGACCGTTACAACCCTCCACAAAAGCGCCACCCCTCTGTGGGTGAAGTTACACTCAGTTTGCGGCCCTCTTTTGTCCAACTGCTGATTATGTTTGAAATATGGTTATCGGTCAGATAGAAAGATGACAGATACAGCAGGTTCATTTAACTTTGACTGGTTGAAGAGAACGTGGTATTCAATAAAGCTAACCTAGGCGGTCGACAGGGAGAAGAAAGCACACCTGTACATAAGTAGAGACCACGGAACGTGAAGCGCTTCCTCTTCTGATACAATATCCAATTCAGTTGGCTGATGTACTGTACAACCTTATGGTATGGAAATAGGTCTGGACAGGGTCGTTTTGTCGCTCATCCAGCGCAGACCAGACATTAAATTGTACATCAGCAAAGAATGTATAATTTAAGTTTGACTAATCAATCGAACGATCTTGCGTAGACCCAAATTCAACATATTCAAAGGTCTACATTTGGTTGTGAGATTTTGAAACGATCTGGGCATCTCGGTGGTGTTTGCTTAAGTCAAAAATACTCTGTGAATCGAATTCGCTAACCATTCCATATCCTGACTTGGTGGAGCTAAAAATATCTCACATCGATAGCCATCATTTGATTCGTAGACGAATGTTTATTCAACCGTAAATCATTAATTCAGTCAGGCGGCGCTGTGCCTCTCGAGTGAGCAAATTCCTCAGCTTGTATCTGTACATACCACCTGGTAGCCTTCATTTCACGCGAAATACTCACGAGTCGTGTAATTACTTGTTCTAGCGCTATTGTAGTACATATATGGAAGTATCGGTTTCTCTTTGTAACAAAATTCGTAGAAACCAAAATATAATAAGTTTCCAATAATGCTCCAAGTCTAGAATGTATAACAACTATAGTCATTCTGACAGAAAACGGTCTCCCAATCATATGCCGTGAAAAATCAAATGTAAAAGTACTGAGTATATTCAAATCTTTGTCGCTCCGTGTATATGAGAAGGGAGAGCGAGATTAGTAATAAGTATTTATAAATCTAGGATTTATAGACATTTATTATTATATTTGTAAACACAAGATTTGTTTCTGCGACGGTATGAAAAGGAAGAAATAGAGATATGTTTGTTCTTCAGAGGTTTGAGTTTGTGCAAACGTGCAGTTAGGACGTGAATTACCTGTAAAGAGCTTTGAGTCCACCAGTTTAAATATCATCGTAATGCTAGATTGATGCAACTCAACATTCCTCTGGCCAATTTAGATGTTTTGTCAACAGGTGAATGGAGCTGATATGCATTCCAAACTATTCAAAGGGTAATTCTACACATTTGTTTTAGATGGCAAACCAGACTTCTGGACGTCATTTCTAATTGCATGATGTTTATCTGACCAGCGTGGACATACCACAAGCAAACAACTAGCGAAAAAGTCAAGCAGTATCAACGCCACGACACTGATCCAAAAGCAGACAACTTCATGATGAGATACCAGATATTCCACTGATTTGGAATTTTTGAGCTCCGGTTATCACAAGTTAAAATCTGACCAACTAGTGTACATAATCGTACTTTTTAAAATCTTGGTTTGGTTATTTTATTGCATAATTTATACACAAGAAGATCATGATTAACTTCACTGAACGTCTGATAAACTTCGTACCTTTCTGAAAATCACTGTTTCATACGAACTTCTTTACAGATGTACCTTTTGTCAAAAAATTGCTCACAATCCTTAAGGAAAGCAGTGTGGTTCATAAGAATATTGATCCACTGGATGATACAATTGAAATTACCCTGTAGATTTCACTACTGACCAATAGTCGTTGTAGAAATCACTTCCTCTGCTTTCTGCCCAAGTTAGCCAATCGGATTGAGAAACGCGACCATATATTCGATAACACGACGTTACCCACGCAAAAGTGCCTGAATGACTGTTTAAGTTTTACCAGGAAGGCAGGCACAACACTCTGTGACTCATCGCGCTAGATCATGTTGGGATTATGATTATCGAACATGAAACTGTTTGTGCTCCTACATAATAAACATCAATGTCGAAAATCTATGAAAACTATTGATATTTGCTTTGTCAAAAATTCGCTCATTCTATGCTATCCGTCAGTGAAAGTTTAAACAATAACTTGATCCTTTCTTTATTGTTTGTTTTCGATCACCTGTCGGTAGCTTCTACGATGAATATTCTGAACAACAGTGTAAACTACTCATCAGCACGGAACATTCCCGTCGCATTTACCGTGAATGAGAACACACCGAAAGGTACAAAAATCGGACGTTTACATGACTTGATTCATCCTACTCCTAACAGTGATATAAGATTCACCATTCCGCGTAACTCGTTCTTTGATATTATGATAGATGGTTCTATAAAAATAATCGGCGATCTAGATCGTGACGGGGACCGTCAGCTGTGCATGGAGCCTGTTTTTCCGAAGTACTGCATATGGACAAGTTTTGCCGTCAGTACTGGTGGATTGTATGTTGGTATTCGTATTACTGTGAATGACCTCAACGATAACATCCCTACATGGCCTGAACGCAGTATCCTTTTAAGATTTACGGAAGAGAGTCAAGAGATTATCAAGACAGAATTACCAGTAGCGAATGACCCAGATTTAAACCTGAATGGAATTCAAGATTATCGTCTAAGAGGAAATGAAAGGTATATGGATATGTTCAAACTTGAAGTAATCAAGAAATCACACTCTAGTACATTCCCAGTAGAGGATATTAGTCCAAAATTCCGTTTGTATCTTGAAGTTATAGGGTCGTTGGACCGTGAGACTGAAGCTCTGTATAATTTGACATTACTGGCTTACGATGGTGCTCAACCATACCACACCGGAACGCTGCAAATAGTAATCGAAGTGTTAGACGAAAATGATCATGCACCTCAGTTTGTTAGCCAGTCGTACGTTGCAACCGTTTCAGAAGATGTGGTTGTGGGGACAGAGATACAACTGACAGGAATTAATAGTACAGATAACCAGGCAGACAGTGCTGCAAACTATTTGCCTTCCACCTCCACGCGCATTCCCATGAGGACCAACCGAGTGATAGCAACTGATCGAGATGCAGGTGCAAACGGACGAGTTGAGTACAACTTTGCAACTTCTACAGATCCCAACGTATTTTATACGTTTCATCTGGATAAGCATACAGGAGTTATTCGTGTTGCGCAACCGCTCAGTTTTGATATGGGTCCTAGAGAGTGGAATTTTTACGTTTTGGCTACCGATTTAGGCAGGCCTGCACGTTCCAGTTCTACATTGGTAAAAATTCAACTAAATGATGCAAACACACACGGACCAGAAATCAAAATGCGTATTCAATCGCCAAAAGCATACGCCGTTCGAACTGAACAGGCGAAGAAGGCAGGCCTGGTTTCATCGCATGATCCACAAGTTTTGTACATACCGGAAAATTTCCCACCCATAGTGGAGCCCCTAGTTCTTTTTACAGTTAGTGACAAAGACACAGGTCCTGGTGGAATATTCCGTTGCTATATTGACGAAGCACTTACTCCGGAAAGTGTACCACGTGCCAACATTAGTCAAACCTTATCACAGTCATCTTTAGCTGGTCACTTTGAACTGAATTTCACCGCAACGTTGCCAAATTGGAAAGTGTATAGTTTATTTGTTTTGCGGCCGATTGACCGAGAAGCAATTCACAAAAGTGATTTATTTATAACATGCGAAGATCAGGGATATCCATCGAGAAAATCGTTTGTTCACCTGACGGTATTTCTCATCGATGAGAACGATAACGCACCCAAATTCACACAAGACCATTACCGAATACACGTAAGTTGTTTGATATTTTAAGATCACCGCATAAACCGTTGACCGTCAGTTACGTTTAAAGTAATTTAGGAGACTTTACGTGACAGCGTTCTTGATTTACCCTTATGCTGCGAGAATATTCGCACATACTTAGCATATTCTTTGTTCTGTAACTTATCCCACAAAAATAAACGACAATATATACTTTGTATACCATATACTATATATACTACATATAAAACTAGTGAGGCCTGATGAAGTGAAACAACATATCTCTTGGAAAACACGTGACAACCTATCAAATCCACTGAATTCTAACGCTTGCACATGATTATGTTTGTACACATAGCAATGGCTTCAGACAGCTTCATCCAACTGCCTGAAAGAAACCCAGGAAGGGTAAATTAGTGTGACGCATATAATACTGAATGTGATGGCAAAATGGGGTGACGGCCAGCTTTCAGTTAGCGTTTAGAGGACTCTGAAGTTCGGTGTTTGAATTCAACTGGAATGACTAAAGTGGATTGTATTTTAAAGTTTTAAAATCATTTTTGGCAACGATATCTCGTTCTGGAATAAAAACATGCATTGTTTCTGATTAACCAAAGTTCACTGCAGAGTAGTCTATACAATGTGCGCAGGCGCCGACTGACTGTTTTTGAGTACATTGACCGGATAATCGATAAAACACGCGGTTGAGTTAGAGGCATACCCGATTACATGTTCAGTTGTAGTTATGACCAAGTGCTTCCCTTGAGCGACAGACAAATTTAGACCCTCTGATATCCAGACTTGATGACGTTATCTCCAAGTGTTCTCAGCTGATCACGATAAATCGTTTGCTTCTCATCGGAGTGAGACTTAAGTGAATCCTAGTTGTTTGTCAGTACTGCGAATGATATTACTGTTAATCCACATGTGAGACATAAATATGGACAACAAATATTCGTTTATCGTATTAGCGAGTAATTACTGAGCATTTTATAAACCTGTTGATACCACAATCATAATACGGTTCCGAAGGTTTGTAGCTAATCACTTCTTATCAAAATAAGCTTTAAAACTTAGACCCACCGACCTACCGTACTGATCTCTAACCTATACTTCATAGTTTTTTTGCCGAAGTCTATTCTAGATCTTTTTATCTTTAGT
>JTDE01000267.1:221936-260069 GCA_014338405.1 Paragonimus skrjabini miyazakii
GCGAGACAGGACGTGAACATAAGTTTACAAGATCTGCCTGTACGCGCGCATATTGCAGGTATCCACATGATGAAACCAAACCTTTCACAGAATAACAAAAGAACGATCGTGCACACGCAGAAAACATCTACGTAAATTAACATACAATTAAGTTTAGCCTCAGTTTATTAACACGGTGACAGCAATCATTTAACGTTGTTTGAAGAGAGTGGCTTTTAGTCATTCGCTGAGCAGAGCCTCCGCGCAATAACCGAGTGATCAATTGCAGAATCATGCCAATATCCAGTTCCAAGTAAATAAGGACGCAATTGCGTATGACAATATCAACTAGGAAATGAAGACCACAGAAAACATGAAGACTAGAATTGATTACCTTTCGTTGAGCGCAGCTTGAACCGTTCCAACTATCGCTTGTGAATACAAGATCACGTCGAAAGCTATTTGCTTTGTTCTCAACCAATCTGGAACGTTAGCACAGAATGCTGAACACTGTGGCAACCATCCACTGAAGATCTACCAAAGATACTGCAAGTGCCCTTGAGAGCGGAATCACACAGTCTAACGTGGCTGTGGTCATTTGGAATTATTGGTAAAAGTTAGGGGACTTTAATCAGTTCAAATTGATCGTTTCCTGTTCTTAAAGACAGCCTCTGAATTCAGATGAACCTTTCGGATGACATTTCGTAAGGAAGCCCTAGACTCAACTTTCATTCTTAACAAGTCACATTAGTAATACACTTTCTGATTCAGTTAGTAGTATGCACTCCGGCTTTCGTGTTTGTAATATGAGCTTGCTAGCTTCGCTGTCAGTATTCTCACAAGGCAAGATCGGGTAATCAGATCATCTATGATGTAATTGGTTCTTCAACGTAACTGGCTGGGAAACCAATTCTGAGACGGTAAATACAATATGATTTACATAGAGGTGGCGATGCAACTCTAACAGGAAGTGCATTCAGAGTTGTGGTGTAAACAGCAACAGGTTCAGCTGTGTAATTATTGCACTGTGGCGCATAAGTTGACCGTTTGATAGACGCTGTACCGACATCACCTCCACTGAAAGAAACCCCCAGGTTAACGATTATCATCGGTACGCAGATTGACACCCCACTGATGGCAAGATGCCTCAAGTACTTCTCGGCAAAGCTTTCTGGGTGGCTGATTTTTTAACTGCTGATGGACACTAGGTATTTTGAAGTGTAATCGCCGAAAATATTGAGCTCACTAGCTTTGTAAAACAGGGTATTCATAGCACTCATTTGAAATTGGATAGACATACAACTGCTGTATTGCAGATTTTGACCGGTCCACGTTTTCTTGCGAGAAATTAATCTCAATACTAGACTATCGCTTCGGCGGGAGTGCTTCAGATAAGTAAAGGCGGTACGTTCAACGTGTTTTGGTTTAAAGCTAGATTATTCGTTTGTAAACAAGTAACTAGAGTAAAACTTGAGATGTGCATTTTCTTCTTCGTTGTCTGCTATCGCCATCATATCAAGTTGAGCGTCGCTTACAGTTGATCGCAGCTCTTGCATTAAACTAGACTATCTAGCCAGCATCTTTCGCAAAGAAGCGTTAGATGCGAGTTCTGGCTCGTCACGGCCTGGGTTAGAACTCCGGTCACGCAACTATGTTGAACTCTCTAACAATGGGAAAGTTTATGTCTAGGACATCGCTTGAAACAGGCTGGCTGGGTAATCTATCTGAATATGGAAGCTGTTCTCAATGATATCTAAATATGCGGTATATAAATAGGTTGCCGGTCTGTACGCAACAAAGCTAGTAGGTCCAAGTTCCAAAAACATTCGAAATGCTGGCTTCTGACTGCAGAATCCTCCCAGGTTGCTGGCTTACTAAACGCATTGTTTATCTCGATCAATGTTGTTTCAAACGACATATAGTAAGCGAAGTTCTTGGTAGGCAATTCAAGTCGAAAACGCTTGCAATGTAAGTTGCCGCTGAGATGAGAACAAGCTAATTCGAGCAGAATTTGTAATCGTGTTCAAGTAACGAGTCCTTTAACCGCAGGATGTTTTACTAGACAGAAAATAAGCTTAGAAATCCTCACTGTTTTTAATCTGACAGCGACGACAGGCTATACCAAGCCACAAAAACAATATTTCGTAGACTTTAAACTTCGTCAGCCGAGCGTACCGCCTTTCTTTAGAATACCTTTTTACCCACCCGACACAATTAGCGCCGTATATATATATATATATCGGGTTATTGTAGTTTGGTGTTAAAGGGATTCCATGAAGTACCAATGTCTACCATCTTCTACTCGTTTTGTTTAAATATATCACGCGGTATAGTTTTTTGAATTTTTAGACGGTTCATGTACTACATTTCGAACTGACAGGAGCTGTTACCGTTGAGATGAACTGCAGCTGTTAAAGATTTCAATTATAATGAGTACAGTGTTCCACTTCTGTGTTGCAATTTGAACATCCTAATCGTCCACCCCTAGGCAGTTACGCAAAGCATGAATTCTCGCAAGAGCCGAAAATAGATAGGCCAAGCCCACGTTAAAAAACTTACTTGATCGTTGTTGATTTTGGTCGGTGATCTTAAGAAGCGTTAAATAATCCCATACTTGTAGCAGTAGTATTTACGTATTCGCTAAAACATGCAGTAGATCGATCGTTCGAAATTACAGATTTGCTAAAAGTTTCAATCAACAAATGAAAATACCGGTACCATATTCATTTTTTATGACAGCCGTTAAACAAAAACTTGTATGTACTCTTTTTTAAATGCTGTTTTTCTTGCTCCGAATGTTTGCATAGAATCAACTAATGCTGCTTGAAATCAAAATATTAAATACCATGTGAGTATGTTTATTGATCGATTTGAGCTGCACACGTTGAACTACTAATTATTCATGTACAGTGGCATTTCTGCTTTTGAAACTCATACCGTAGCAAATTGTTTGGTTTACTTTACCAGGATAGATTAACCGTGGATTGTTAAAGTTCATAAAAAAAGACGAGACCGACATGGTGTTACACGAAGTATTTCCTCATGCACATTTCGCGGAAAATATGCTTAAAAAAGTCAACCAAATTTAAAACTTGTGTAACAAGCTAAAACCACTTGCGGCTTTTCGGCTGGAATTTTGAATTTTCGCAGGTTAATTTAGTAAAAGCTTTGAACTTTTGATAATTCATGCAAACAAACGGACTTTTTGAAGTAAAAACTCGCACAAAATGTCTCCTATGGAATCATACGGGCTCTGAAGTAACCGTATGCATTCACCTATAAACTAGAATGGTAGTTTACTCAGTAAGAGCTTGTGCTGCGTGCTTTTTTCCCGTTTTTGAAAGCGTCCACCTTATAGTATTAAGTGACAACGTCAAAATGATTACCACATATATTGTTTGTTCTTAGCCACGTGACGTGATCACTGTGCACGCTGGTTTTGACTTGGCTCCAATCAGATAATTTGAAAAGAAAGCGGCATTTCTCTATATCGCACAGATTTTTTGGAGTCGCTAGGAAGATTGAGTTTTTCAACTGGAAAGTAGTTAAAAATCAGGTCTATTGGACGCATCGACAACGCAGAGTGTGTTTTCCAAAGGTGAGCAAAAAAGGTCATATTATTCTTGTTTGGCATGGACAGATATTACCACCATCACCTTGGGGCATTGCTAGTTAACTGTCGTTTATTTATTTAGCAAATGGCTGGTAGGTAGTACAACTGGTAACACATGAATCTGCACGAAACGGGCTTACATTTTGTTATAAACAACTTTATGCCCATCCCTTAAAACGGTAGTGGCATTTGCGCATATTCACCTTGCAAAAACGCGCACATCGTCTTGCAGGTTTTTTTCTCTACCCTCGGCTGAAGTATATAAAGTAACCTCTGATTGTTGAGTTAAATGCATTGTCTGCTTAATCACTCGGCAAACGTTGACAGTGAGGGGACTGAATAATTGCGTCGGCCATTGATAGCTATATGGGAAATTTGGTAGGAAATGGGGTTATAATAAGTAAGAACGAACTGAGTCCATAATTCACTGTCCAGGATATGACATTGTTCAGACTAGTCAGTCCGATCAGTCTACTCAGAACAAACATGAAGATGTCTCTATATACCACAGCCATGAATTGCTCACAGTTGATCAGACCTCAAACGGGTCAGCCATACTAGAATTGCGTGCTCAGTGTTCGGAGGGTGATCGTGTTTCACAGTATTGTATGTGCGTGTATGTAACTGCGTCCCTTGTTTTTCCCAATTCAGGAGGCTCGTTCAATTTGGCCTTATCACCATTCCCAGCTAACAGAACACGCCACTAAACCGCGTTTAGAAAGGTTTGTTCTGTCAGCCAAGTTGAGTATACATTTATGAGATCACATTTAGACAGATACCTGACTGCTAAGTCAAATAACACAGCAAGCATTGATCGGTCACAAGTTGTGCTTGCACCTGGGAGAGAAGGGCACAAACCACGTCGTTTGCGTTCGCATACTTCATACTATTGCAATTACTCGCATGCATCCAACCTTGGTGGTGGATTTGACGAAACAATGTCACTAAACTTTACCCGTTTTAGAAGGTAAGTTTCTATATGGCCACATATGGTATGGTTGCAACCTATATCCGAATAGTTCCATTCGACGTGCAGAAAGTAGTATCATATATGGGTCAGATTCAATAAAATGTCTTATATTCTGGAGAAATCGAACTTTTAAACCGATTTCATTTGAACGGTATGCGTCATAAATTATGTAGCAACCGTCTGTCCCTCCATTCGGTCTTCATGGAAATATAAGAAACTTCATAAGTGACCCAACAATCTTGACTAAACGCTCACTGAAAAAGTGCCTAATTTCAGAAGTAAAATACGAATGGACTTGAAAATGTGTATACATCCACACCTTCTTATTTTGCGGAACACTATTTTATATAAAACAATGGAATGGTGTCAACGGTGTTGTTTCATTTATGGTACATTTGAAAACGTCAGGTCCAGCAGATTTTGACCATTCGAATAGAGAAAGTGGTATACGCATTCCCTAAAGTTCATTTATTTTTGCAGGTTTAGTTCATTGTGAACGTGTCATTAGTAAAAAAAGTCAGCACTCGTTCTTAAATAATAATCGGTTGTGATAGTAGGTGATACTTTTATATAAACATTTTATAAACGATGAGTTACTGCCAATCACAATTTGTCGCATAGACCTAACTGATATTATCTGACAATAACGCAAGGCTATTTTTGACATTCACATTGTGTGTACATTCACCATGACTGCTGAAATGACGTGTTAGATTCTACGCTGCGGTATTCAGTTGACAACCAGTAGTAATTATTATGACTTATTTATCCACTCAATCGAAAGACACACGTGATTGAATGTAACAGAAGCACTTTTCGCAGAAAATTTAATTGAATCGTTGTGTAGTTTAACACGCATAGAAGGATAACGAAAGACCAGGACGAGGCGTTCAGTTTACAACAAATGTGTATGTCCTCTATAAACATGAAAGAAGTATGACTATCACACAAGATTGGATTAGTAAGTGTGACATCGAAGGAATATACAATCTATACTGGTGTGCAAAGGAAATGCCTGTTGTTGTGAGTAAAGCCGCGTCATAAAATATGGTGGAAAGTTGGTTACCAACGGAGTTGGTCATTGAACGGTTGATAAGCCAAATTGTTGGGCACAGAAATCAACTGGAAAAAGAAACCCGACCGATCAAAGTTTCAAAAACCGAGCGGTACTTCATTAATTATTCGTAACTTCCAAAAGACAGAAATGTGGAGAACGGCCGGTTTACACCCAACTTTCAGCATCAAGATGGTTTATGCCTCTTATATGAGTGATTCCTTGAGGGAAATTGGAATACAATATTACCTGGTAAATAGGAAAATATGAAATGACCACTGCCAATGAGGAATTTCCGTTTTCAAAATTTTATTCCTTACAACCTGTGTCTTAGTAGATAGAAAACGTGCCATTTGCTGCGGCATAAAACAGTATGTGGATAACAAATACATTTTTAGTATAGGCGTACCATAAAATATGATATAGATTTACTCCAGCCGAACAGTATAGTGATACTAATCTTCTGAGCACGATATGACGAATACAGAAATGCTGCTCGGATGCTGATCGTTGTGGGCATGCTGATGACATGCCGTCTTTTCTGGACCCTCGAAAAACTTCCTTGCAGCGTTTTTGTGCATGAAGACAATAGTTCACACTAGTGGCCAAATGTGGATTGTACAACATATAAACACAGTGACCTACACACGGATCAAAGCAGCCCGATATTACCGTGATTATTGTTAAGCTGATGTAAAACGTATTAATATTCGGTTCCGCACTCGAACACCAGAGGCTAAGTAGCCTACATCACCAGGTGAAAAGCCTTCAATCGCAGTACTATATAACAACTAGGCACTTATATTCGCATACGTTTGTTTAATGTTCTTACGTATAATGGTATCCATCTGCTTTCCTTCCCCTTTTTATTTATCACGTTATTCCGATTCCTCTGTACATCATTTGGTATGAATCACTGAAAGACCAAAGCTTCATATAATAGTTCGGCCCAAACAAGTTCTTTGTGCTTTCAAAACTCCATCTCAGGGTTTGCATACAGCGTTTCGGCATGTTCTATAAAAGGGGAATACAGTGAATTGAACTCTGCTGGTCATACTTAGACCTGAATGACCCACGCAGCCGCCTTTCGTTAGTGTAAACTATTAAATTAAGTATACCGCGGATACACTTACTTGAGTTTAGATTATAAAAATATGATAGTCGAATTAACACATCTGTTTCAAAAATGAGAAACCCCGCGCCAACTCCGTGGAACCTACGTGGTGGGACATGGTTCTATTGAGTTACTATTGTTCCGAATCATGGAGAAATTGTTAATACAATTTCTTCCGTGTGTCCTCATGGACGTGTCTTTTTATTATCGTCCAGAAGGGCAATTTCTTGCATGACTTTTGTAAACAGCATGTCCCTAGCAATCATTGCCATCCCACAATTGGTCCGCTCAGAAGTATATACGTCATAACTGTGAAAGTTATACCATTATAAACTTTCCTACCAGGACCAGCAAGTTGCGTTTCTCACAAAAGTTGTAAAAACTCATAGTATGATGCCCACAAGACGCTGGTTTACACGGCGTTCGGAAGGCCAATGAATTATAAAAATTGACCATATCTTCTAACAATAAATCAGCCTGGAATAGCCTGAGATTGTTCTTTCTATGAAGTGTGTTTAGTCACTCAGCGCGAACAATAAGTCCAACTTTTCTGAAATTACCTATGCACTATACGGGAATCTAGTAACATTGGTTCATCCGTACAGAGAATATTTTGGGTAGTCATCCCTTCTTCTCGTTTACTTCTTAATAATGGTCGAGTAAACGGCTGTCTTTAAGGCTTTTTCGGTGAAGTCGATTGGTGATCCTACATGCTCTCAGGTGTCTTTGATTAAAAGTTGAACAAATAATTGCTGAAGGCAACATGGAGATTGCTCTACGGATTGCTCTACTCTCACTGACTGTTTCCGTCTGACTTCAAGACGAATTCTTATCCGGGCCTGGTCACAAATCAAAGCCTGCGGCAAACACAGACCAAATATCATTCAGTCTGAATGGCGTGTGTTCATATCGATTGATTGCCTTATAACGTGAGGAAAGACATCCACACTGTACATTCGTGAACGGATCAGATGATGAACTGGGACGGTCACGAATGACAGCGTTATTCGCTTCCAGTTCGTTGTATGTTTCCAAACGTGTACTCAATTACCGCCAACAATAGCGTGAGCTTCCACCATTGACTCATTCATATTTTCCGCATGGTTCACGCCTGAGTTTGAGATGTGTCACCTCTCTGGTTTGTTGGGCATCATAACCTGAGCGCTGCACACTGTCGTACAAAATGTCGACAATCCAGTCGATAAGGTGTTATCAAGAAAATGGTAGTATTAGCAATGCAGTGAACCAATCTGAAACTGCCTTGAAGGAGTCGGAGTAGTGTAGACTTCAAGACGAACGACATTAATAAAACTTGCTTCTTCAGAAAGTGCTTTGGGTTCAAATCACTCTATTAGGCCACTAAAAAAGACCAAGGGATTCTTCCTATTGAGAAGTCGTCAGCTTAACATGAACCGAGCCACGTTCAGTCCGCATTGTGAGAGTGGGTGGGCGCCCCGGACTCGGTCACACCCCAATAATAACATCCGTACTATTTTATCTGACCTTTTGCGGTTAGATCATCAGTTAAACGTCTGTATTCTGTATCCTGAACCATTGTAAAAATGGCGGTATCTGATTATCGGATAGCCAAAAACAGTAAGCTTATGGTGAGTCAAGAGAAGTGATGAGTGGATTTGTAAGTGACAGATAGGAAGAGTGATGGCCGCTATCAGTTGGAATAAGTTTGAGGTCGGATGAGTATTCATTATTACAAACGATTGGTGAGCAATCGGTAGGTCGTTTCATTGGTAACGTTTTAGTCCTAACAAAGGAGCTTCCACAGGTCAAATGAACCAACCACAAACTTGGTGACAATTACAGCAGACTGGACATAAGCAACTAAACGAAGCAGAAGGTATCATGGTATAGATCAAGGGTACATAGATAGGGGTAGATACTGAGTTCAAATTAATATATACAATTGATTGAGGACACATGGACGACTGTACAGAAGTAAAGTTATTACAATCTGTCAGACAGGTAGATCAAAGAATCAACGGATCCTGAGGGAGACACATAAGGGGATCACAATTCTAATGTGTTATGATTGTTATCGCATCCAGCTATCAATGCAGGCCAGTTAGATCGACCAGTCACCATAAATCATAGAGCTCAGCCTCATCAGCTCTATTAACGGTGCATTTGGTCTTTGTAATTTCGTTGACCTCTGGAGCTTAGCGCCCCAGTGCAGTCCTAAACCCTCGTCTCACTGCCTTGCCATTTCCAAACTCAACTTCATCACCCGAGTCTAACGCGTAAACAGCGATTGCAGACTTACTGATCATGGCCTGATACTCCAACTGATTTCTGAATGTTTCTCGAATGTTGTTCCGGTGTTCATTTACCCTACTTCTAAGTTCTGGTATTGTTTTCTCAATGCAGATTTGAGAGCGCTCCTTATGTTTTGTTCTGTGTACATAATTACCAGTCCTCTCAACGGGCAAGGGATCTTTGAGATGTGTTATGATTTTACTCAAGGTTATCTATTCTATCCCATGAACTATCCTGTGGCGTATGAGATATTTTAGTAATGTTTCAACCTGATCTCGTTTCATGATCACAAAAGTATTGTCTGCAGAACGTCATCAAACATTTGATGGGTTCTCAGGTTGACGGAATGGCAGTTTACCCAATATGTCACGTATACGTTTGCCAAAGCGGAGGATCTTGGAGATCCCATGGCCAGTCCTTACTTCATCGCACAAAATTTACTATTGTGAGGTGATAGTGGATTCCTGTTAAGAATTGAACAATGGTGGAGGCTGGTACAATTTAATTAAATCGCACTTGTTCCGTTGGTTAATTGCTGTATCGGTGAATGAATGTTCCGTTTTACAATCAATGCCTAGATATGCGTGTGTTGGCAGAACTGCAGTGAACCGGTGATAATATTCCTGCCTTTGTTATTTCCAGGTCTGGATATGGTTCCTTATTTTAAATGCTACTCACAAACTGTCTCATCCATATGCACACAGTTTGCACATTTTGGTTGTGCGGTCCTATGTCTATAAGCCACTCCGCCAATTGTGTTCGAGCACTGCAATTTTGCAGCGGTGTGATCGTTAAAAATTAAATCAGGCATATAGGAACATGAACTTTAGTTAAATAGATCGAACTTGACAGATTCGACTTGGTAGAATAAGAAAAACTGAATGACATTTATTAGATCTGAAATTGGTAATGTGTCGAAAAGAGTGTGAACTAGCTATCTCGAAAAGTTTTGAAGAGTGAATAGAGCGATTACCGGAATCATAACAGACATCCGATATGCTTACTGACATAATAACAAGGCAGTATTGTAAAGACTTTCATAGTAATTACCGACTTGTTGTCACTCGGATGGCATAGCATCCTACGGAGTTAACTCGCAAGACACAAAAGAGGCTCATGAAGAAAAGTCACTATTCCCCCTAATCAACTAGCAACTTTTAATTTAGCGTTAATCTGATGTGCGTCATCCGTCCACGTAAACGTGAATGAATTTCTTTAATGCGACTGGTTAGTTCAGTCGGTAAAACAACTTAGTATGACATTAACTGACACAGAGTTATTAGCATTTTATTTCAATAGGGAGAAAACATTTTTCGAAATTAATAAACAGTGGTTTTTTGCGGACAATGATTTCGTCAGCACGGGATGTCAGTTGAAAGTCATTTAAAATAATATTTACGATTCCCTATCTTAAACCTGTACCCTGCGACTGGCTTTCCCCTTTAGTGGATCAATTATGTCAGGCTGTTTTAAAAGGAATGTGAACAAACAATCCTTTGCATTACGAGCCGATGCTTTTTATCGCTAGTCCACCAGTCCACCGATCCTATGAGTATCACTTAATCACCTCACTGAAGATGCGGCCGACTCGTAACGCAATCTCCTGATATAGATATCTGTTCCAACTGTGTTTGGCAGATGAATTTAACACATACGAAATCTGATGAGTAGTAGGGGATTTTGGTTTTTATATAGATTGAACATCATCTATAATTGATCGCAGCCGTCCCATTCCCATAGACTTTCCAGTCGGCCCATTTTTGAAAGAAACACTAGACTCGAGTTTTGCTCTCATTAGAGCTCATCAGTAGTGCATATCCTTGCCACTGCCTGGACTAAAACTCCATATATAAGCCAAAATCCCCTAATACACATCGGTAATCAATTACCGCTCAACCAGTCAATGATTTCTGTTATTTCAACTTGGAGAGAAGTCCTAGTCGAGGGCTCATTGATTGGAGTTAACAGACAGTAACTGTCTCCTCTCGAGGCGATCGGGCAACCTGACCATTGCTCACAAGCGAAAGTGGATGAGCGTTCTCATATGATAATTCAATCGTGCCTAACGTGAGGTGAATGGCGCAGTGGTAAACACGGTTGCCTCATGAACAGCCCGTCCGTTGTTAAAGTCCCGGCAGTGGCGATGATATGCACTACTGAGAGCTCTAATGAGAGCGAAACTCGAGTCTAATGCTTCTCTTCGAAAGGAGCGGACTGGAAATTCTGTGGGAATGTGACCCACTTTCAGTAATAATAATGCCGGCGTTGACTTTATTTATCATTGTGCCATCCGGAACAATGTGGTGTAAATGATACAACAAATAACCTGAACTATTGAGGTTGGTCATGAAGTAATTTGGTGGCAATTTTGAACTTAAGCTCATAAACTTTTGAACTTTACATCTTCGGATGAATAACACTGTATTGAAAGCAACTTTAGGTGAATCAAGTAGGTAGCTTTATTAATGTTGTATGGATTATGGTCATTGATGCAGCTCACTGATAAGGCTTTAATCTTGTTTAATCTGCAAAAAAAAATTCTAACTTTCCGATAACAAAAACAGCTAATAGTAGCAATCTGAACGGCAGTCCATAACGGAAGTCATCGATTAAATAATTAGGCAAATAGATCAGGCGGAGTTAGCGGCTGAGACTAAAGACTACGAGAATAACTGGCGCCTGACAGCAAAATGTCCACGAAAGGTTTGTGGTGCTTAACTTCCAAATCAATAAACACCACGGAGGAGGTTTAAGTAACATTCATTGTGTCCGGTTGCAAGTAAGTGTTTCAGTACGGACAAAGCCGGATATAGTCAAGTAACATCCATAGGGAAACCTCATTCATTCACGTTTCTACTGTTCCGACGTGGACCATACTGCAGTTGTGTGAGCATTCCCAATAAAAATAACATGTGGCAACCGTAGCCTGCTTGTTTATAATCACTGATACATAATAATTTTTTTCGTCGTACCATGTGCGTGCTTGCTACTGTACGGCACCTCTTGATGAAAAGAATGCCCCGTATACAGCCAGTGTGAATTTCTAATCAACCACTTTTGTACTGTACGTTGTTTTCGCCCTTCCGAACGCACCCAAATAAACAACCGCAAATTCAAATTAAGTAGAAAGTAGTTACGTGAGTATGGAGGCAAGATTGGTCCTTGTAGAGATTTTAGTGGATTAACTGGTTGTAACAATAAAATAACACGTATCCCAGTTGAGTTTTTATACATTTTTATTAGATGAAAACAGTACATCTGTTTCTGATTAACTACGGGAAATGGAAACTAACGGGTGTATAGTTAAATACAAAACCGATAGTTTGTATATAATGAATCAATCGTGCCTAATGCCGTAGAGATAATGACAGAGTGATTAGCGTGTTTGTTTCAAAAAATGCTTTTAAACTCCTAGCCATGGTAAAGATAGGCCATTCTGAGGATATCTATCAAGAAAGAAATTCCAGTCCGACGTTTTTTTAACAATATGAAAGATTTTGGATGGTTATGAACAGTGGTGATGTTGTTCGTAGCTCGGGTTGATGGTTTTGGTATTGGTATGTTCGCCGAGCTTGGCATTTAGGTTTCAAACGTTTCACATGCACCTTCAACTTGAATACCACAGAAGTCCTTACGCAGGCAAACACCAGACAAGCAAGAGAATTTCTGGAAGTCTGGTATTCATCAGCCGGATCAATAAAAAACACATCAAGCTGGACAAAGTCAATGAACCAACGCGAACCAAGGATTTGAAGAGATGCAGACACCATCAAGTCCAAATGACGGTAAACCCATACGGAGCAACTTGAACAGATCAGACCGAAGTCGAAACGGAACAATGAATAACCAATCGGATGGAATCTTCAAAATGAGGAAAAGACTCACTCGATCAATTCACAGTGACTAGCCAATCAGATTCGAGGTCAAAGTGCGATAGCAACAGGGAACACCCAATCAGACTGCAGAACAAGGTCTCCAGAACTGCAGGAAATAGCCGATCAGACATCAGGTCAAAGTTCAAATGCAACAAGATTCAGCCAATGGTAGATCAGGTCAAAGATCGAAAACAACAGAGAGCGACCAACCACTCACTCTGCTATATAACAGCAGGTATCCATCGCACTTCACCAATCTCCAAGCTCAAAAAACTACACGCTAAAACAATTACGCACTGACGATGTTACCACGCTTGGTGATGAATCGTTTGCAGCCTAAATGCCAAGCTCGGCGGACATACCAATACCAAAATGTGACGGGTTCATAGAATATTAGTGCTACATTCTGTTTTCATTGAGATTCGAGTCATATTCACTCACCCACCCTTGTTTACCCGCAGACAAAACTTCTAGTTCTGTTGCTTCAATGCGTAGTACGTATTCAATTTTAAGTTCGTGCGTATTGATAGTTAACTACCTCTGGCTTCCCTAAAACAGATATATAAAATATACTGAAAATGACTTAGTTTATTCAGCGTAAACATTTATTGTAGGCTGTCGTTGTATCATGAGTATTTTTGGACAAACGTTCAGTTGCAGTATTCAATGTAGCTCCGGCCAGCTATTGTTTCGGGAACGTCAGTAGAACAATAAGTACATTTGCCTAATTCGGAGAGGGTGTCGATTTGAAGACTGAGCAAACAAAAGTAGGTTCAATCAAAACAGATAAAAGATATGTCGCGAGATGTTAACACTTCGATCTCCTCTCATCGCTCACCAACGTAAAACGAGCGGATTTTATACAAACTGCACACATCGACTACAGCTTAATGAACTAACCACATAATTTTGCACTGTTGCACGTTAATATTGCAAGCAATTCTATGACAAGGAGATTGATTGCCTCGACGCATTCTGTGCACTCGACTTTGTCTGACTAGCATTTCTTCACTAATCGCTAGCAGTTTTGAGTTACGATTAGCTTCAACGATGTGACGGGGTTAACTATATGACAGGTTTCGGAAATTGGTTTGATGATCGATTAAACGGGGTTTCTTGAGGTTGTCACGGTCAGCAGGTGGTTTCTGGCATTGTAGTTAATGACCACTTAGGAGTGTGTTCCGCCATACGGTGATGCAAGCACCGATCTCTTCTTCTAATATGGACGTCATTGTAGCTGCAATTAAACTAATATCTTACGTAAGAAACGGATGGAGCAATTGGGTGTGTATCACCGCTATGAAAAGCCAACCCCCTAGTGTTTAACAGAAAATGCAGTTGAACAACAGATGCTAGTCTGTGACTCCTGTCAGATGGTCAGTCTTGAACTGGATTTGCAGAAATGTATTCTTTTTCTTCACGGCGCAACCCAACACTTTTGGTTCATTCTTCTTAATGTGGATGATCACGAACTTTTCTGGATAACTATTATCCACGAACGTTTTTCTAATAGACACTTCTTCTTCCTCCAGTCAATCTGCGGTGCACATCACTTTGGATCTCTGAAATAATGTTTTCACTGATCATCGTATGTAGGCCAAAAGCGCAAAGCAACAGAACTGATAGTGCTACCCGTTGCACGTTAGACTATGATAAAGTGATCGCTGCAACGTTTCACACTGACACTTAGTGATAACTGTTCAAGAATGGCAAACAATTGCTAAACTTCCTCTCGTAAATTACAATGAGGTTTGGGCGGATAAAGTTCAAATCGTTATGAAGTAAAGTAGAACATTCGTCAGCAAACAATGGAATGTCGTTTGCGTAAATTAGAAATATTCCTCAAGAATTCCCGGACGTGGATCTGCTAATATAGGACTAAATAAGCCACCTTAAGCTGCACCGTCACTTTTTCTACAGCTCGAAACTGAACAAAAACGTAATGTTCTTCATACGTACAGAAAATGGGAATCAAAAATAGATTTAACTGAATGCATAAGTTTACACTCTGGCTGAAAACAAATTCGTATAAAAATTCAACAGACTCACGTAGCGGTATTTTGGTAAAGTCGACCGAATACATCATTTGTGGACTTACTAAATTTTTCTGCGAGCTTTCTGCTGACGCGGAAAAACAATTAGCACGACTGGGGAAATCACTTCTCGACCTGGGTGAAGGATGTCCATCAACCATCGCGCAACTTTGTGGTATACCGAATTGCCCACGGATAAGATCGGTCTTAATATTGTACCCGTCTTGTAGATTGTTGACGAACTCTCCATTCGCGGCATCTCCATGCGTATTGGTTTTCGCTGCGTATACTGAATTTCAGAAATATGCATGTGCAGTACTAATATTTGTGGTTTCCTCGATATATGTTTTCCAGCCACGAATTTGTTTCAGGAACCAGTATCCAACTTGAATTTCCGTACATTAGAAAATCTATCGTTTATCTCGACTACTTGGTCTTAATTTTGCCATTACGGTAATACCAATGCCCTTGTCTGGCTTGTAAAATGCTAGACCAGTCATTTCTTTGAGCTCATAGAGAGCTCTGTAGTGTTCGGCGGACAAAAGACAACGTCAAAGTATTGCAACTGACAAAAATTCGTGCGAGGTGTTGACTCACCTTGCACGGAACTAGTCCGTGTTGTCTGTCGTAGCGGGAGTGAGATCCGTTATCTACACATGTAGATCTTCAAACTGAATCAGGACCTTTAGCTTGTTCGCTCGTTTCGATGGCAAATTAAAATGTAGATTCAACGAAAGTCCACCAAGTTGATTTTTAGTGAACTGAATGAACCGTGAATTATGAATATGTTTCAAAGTATTAAATGGGCTGGATGGCCAGAAAATCAGCTTTCACCTATCCTCAAAAAGTCATGTTCTTGACTTCGCACATTATCTACGTTTATGAAGCCTGAAGTTTCAACGGCTTGCTTCGTCAAACCTGCAAGCACAGTAATGCTGCTTCAGTAACTAGCTGAGGACGGTATATAAAATATTTGTGAAAATATAATTTGACCGCATTCATTTAAGCGTTATTAAGCTCCCAAGCCCTATCTTAATGCATCGATTTGAAATAACCATAATATAAGTCTGGTGTTAAAATCCATTTTAATATAACAGCACACCAGTGCATTTGATGGCTCCGCTGCCATCAGTTTCATTGCACGTCAAACCGAAGAGAGTGTTGGTATATTTTTAGAACAGTTTGCAAACTTGAAAATGAATGATGCTATGTCTGCCTTTACGGTAATGTTTTTTAGCTGACGGTGGTGTTGCTCTACGCCTGTTTGAAATGTGTGTGGTTTATATTATACAAGAACGTCACATCCACCTAAACGCAGTGCATCTCATGTTCGTAATTGTTCCACATTTCGTTATAATCTCGATCCGAAAATATTTCGAAATGACGCAGTCAACCTTGACATTTCCGACCGCATATAACTGTTGCAATTTTGTATTCAATTGACGTTGAGGGTGCTAAATACTCGAAGAAACTGAAAACGTTCCACACAATATAAAAAAATTTGAATTATTTTAGAAAACCACGTAGTTAATTAAGTGTCACTGGTAGGCTTGAAATAATATCTAAGTTAATTTTACTACTTCTCTTCGAAACGTCATTATAAAGATTTACTAGAATGACAGGAAAAAATCGTAAAATTTTCTCACACCCAGAAGATCAGATTTTAGACCATTCGATTTTATGGTTTCTGTAAGTTTGTGTTAAAACGGTGTTTCCGGTCTCGAAAAATATTATTGCTTTCGTGGCAATTGACAGAATTTTCAGACTTTCTTAATTTCCTCAAAATTCGAACTAAACGCTTTAGTGATTAAAGTAGAACATTTCGTTTACTTACCGTGCTTGCCACTTTGAAAAATGCCCAGTTACAAGTTTTGAAAGGCGCAGTAATATTTTGTGATAAACCAAAATCGGCTTAACATAATCCTGCAGTACATTTTGTCAACAGTTTCGAGTATGCCGGTCTTAAATGAAAACGCTACCAGTGCTGCGTATGCTTTCCTTGTTTAACACTTAACGAACGAGTGACATCATTAAAAACTACATACTCAAGAAATTTCAAAACCTTCGACAATTCTCATCGGGCACATACAGTTATGAGGTTTGTTCAGTTTGTGTATAAACCGGAATATAATCATGCATAAATGTTATTAGTTACGAAACCCTTTTAACGGTTTAACTGGATGCTGATGCTCTTGTTTTCGTGTGATTAGCTTATCCGGAATATGGTGAGGCATTATTGTCGTTAACCATTGAACTTGGTTTAAATGGTTTACTCTTGATTACCCACACGAGTTTGGGGCCTACACGAATGATTATCAGTGTCTAGGTAAGAATCGTAAAGCCTGGTGGCGATCACCTGTGTAGTCAGGAACAGTGCACTCCGAGATATTACGCTCGGATCTGTGCGCTTCGCAAATTATCCTAAAGGCACCGTCCACAGTGATTTTGTGACCATTGTTGACTAAATGAATCCAATAATACGCGATATTTTTATCAAACAACTTCGGAAGGTGTTCACAGATCGTGTTAGATAGTATCTCAGTGGTGTTCCAAACGTAGCAAACTTCACAACAGCAGGTGAGAAAACTTGAACGTGCCATCTTTAAGATGTAATCCCCATAGCAGACAGCCCTTAGATTATATGATAATCTGTGTTCCATCGTAGATCTTGTCTAGTTCATTCATCGAGTTTCTACCAACCCATTCACCAGCCGAAGCTTCTTTTAATAACTTGTTTAAAAAAAAATTCATCCATACGAATCCCGTCGCTGGATATTTTCATACCCTTGTTTAACATTCTCCTTGAATATCCATTCTGACTCAGAACCTTTCACGTTATTTGTAATTCATTGTTTATAGTGTACAACATGTTCATCTTCTCTGCTGTACATAATAATCTGCAGAATTAACTGGGCAAAATTCGTAAAATAAGTATAGGTCCCATCCTCATTTTTGATCGAGTTAGGAATGAACTTATCCATTTTGCGGTGCACTGCAATATTAAGAAAAGGTAACACACCTTAACTCATTCCTCAACGTAAACTGTATGTTCGGGTGCGCTCGATCAAATTCAAACAAGCGAATTTTTGTGCACGCCGAACCTATTGTTTACATTTTGATTATAGAACGGAAATTCAAAATTGCTCGGGAAACAGTGGGTCAGGCGGGCATGTTCTAGCAATCCATTCTCTCGATTATATATACATCACCGTTGAAGTGAAGTTCACTATTGGGCATACAGAACATTTTTTTCGATTTTTAGACCAAAACATCAGTGTCTGTTTGGTTTTGTCCAACAATCTTCCGTTTCTTTAGGCGGTACATTTGTGAATTCCGACACGGCACCTAGTAGAAGTATCCCTTGAATAATACTGTTCACATTTCTGGCTGAATAATCTTGCCTGCCCATGTAGCTCAATAAATGAAGTGGTCGACAATCGTTTTGTTAAAGATCAACGTGGCTTTTGTAAGCCGTCGGCAAAGTTAAGCTATTTTAGGCGAAGACCGAGTGTACCCAATCGCGCGCTCGATTGTGAGTTGATAAAGCGAAGGAACTGCCATGACTACCCGATTTTTCTAGACACTATTTATGCTGATGTTTCCTATGTGAAGAGCCCTGCGTACGAACAATTAGGCTGTCCGATGAGTAATTTCGAGGGAAAGCAGTGTAAAAACTTTCACACACAACTCTGTCTGTTGTTGCGGACCCCTTTGGATAGGACAATTGCTTCGTGCGCCTTAACAATCCACCCGTAGTTGAAGACCCAGGGGTAGAGTGGGACAAGCAGTGAGGCAGTCAAATAATGACTAAGTATGCTAACAAGAGACACCCAGCTTTGAGGCTTGTCTCCGTGGAGTCCGTTTTCCATCACATTTGAAAAAATTAATGATCTGTAACGCTTGTAGCTACAGATACTGACAGTTATAACTCAGAAACCAAGGAAGTTTTTACGGGAAGTTACTGGCTCTTTATCACATTGACCCGTTTGCTTCCGCATTTGTTCCCCTTGTGACAATACGCATTTCCCTGGCTAACGTTTTGCAATGCATACATACAGTCTTTACTCAGATGAATGGGATGGTATAATGTTTTTTACCGGTTGGCTGATTAATATTGACAGATTTTACCAAGTCAGCCGATATGCTTAAATCGCTGGTTGTATTCGTTTGATGGGAACATTTAGTCTCTTTGAAATTGTTCACATCGATCGCACTGTACAATACCTCATATTGCAACTGTCGTTCTTAATGTGTGTTGCTGTCTTTCTATTTCATGAAAATAATCAGACTGATATGAGAAATCGGATACTACGTGCTAGCATTACACATACGCTTGCAAAATTAACTGGAGTTGATAAGCGTCGCTGCGTTCAGCGAGTGTATCACATCCATCAGACATTATATACAGATGTCCAAAAATACAAATGTATAAGTAAATGCATCTCCACACGCATATACCCCATTTTTCTTATTTATTTCACGAAGATCCTTGAAGGGAACCGTCCAAATATATCTGCGGGTAAAGTGATGGCCGTGGATACAGATGACGGAGAAAACGGACGAGTCTCCTACAAAATCGAGTGGCCTTCGGAAGCAAAGTTGAAAGGTAACAATAAAAGTAATGACTGGTTGCGAATCGACGATTATGGTAAGCTGATCGTGTCGCAAACATTGGATCGAGAGGAATCTCCAAATGGTTTCCGTTTCAAAGTAAGACTGTTTTACTATTGTATCACTGGTACGTAGTGCAACCTGTTTCCTTTTGATTACTTCAGTTACTCATTGATTATATCGACCCAACTTACGGATAGTTAATTCGATTTGACAAAAATGTCTCATTAGCAATAAATTTCTTAGGGTTCCCCTTCAAGCGATGAGAGCCTTAATATTGCCGTATTTGCAGTTCTTGCAACAATGTGTTTAAAGAAATCAGAAATGGTGTGAATCACTGTATAGTCGCAACCGACTTTGCTTATCAGTTAATAGCGTGCTTGGTTTTCACAGCTTTCATATCTCATGGTTCAGTGTGAACTTAACAGTCAAGTGGGCTGCTATTCACATTTCCTAAGAAATCACTGCAGTACCTCTAGCTTAATGTTTTTAATACACAGTTAATGGAATTACACCCGTATTGTGCACCGCTTAAACTGTAAACTGTGAATTTAGAATTAAATATACACTGTAAATTTAGAGAGCTTTGTGGATGATGATTTGTCTAACCATTTGTATTCGTAGGATATTACCTCAGCCTCCTCGCATGCCACGGCAGCTTGCCACTTGTCGTTTGAGCCTGTTCATAATAATCTGACTACACGGTCAACCCGCAATAAATTAGCGTCTGCTATTTACAAGCATCACGTTTTAATTTCTCAATTCAAGGTTATTCACGTGCTGCCCATTAAGACCTTTGTAACAGCACCATTTCAATGTAGGCTTTTACTTCACTACGTATGAATCAGTAAAACACCTGCAAACCAGTAACTTAGATAACACGAGACAACTTTTGAACTAAATACCAATGGATCCCAAAGTAAAGTTTTGTGTTAGGTGACCCGAACTAGCAATCGGCTCATACATAAGATAGAAAAATTCATTGCTCCATCATCACATTTCATGCACTGAACGAATGGACCAGCTGACCGAACGTGTAAAATGTCAACTGACATATGAACTGAATGAAGGCTCGTTATAGAGTATCCATTACGAACTCAAACTGGACGTATGAAATCAAACTCATCGGTTAGTCTCAACCATCTCGTTACTTCAACTGCAGTCTTATGATATCAGTACTATGGTTTTGGAACACGAAAAAGTGGATGGCCAGTTTTTAAGGAATGGCTAACTGCATCTGTAAATAGTGTGAGTTGAGTCGAACGAAAGATTCTTTCATATTCTGACAAATCAAGAGGGTACCTGCAGAAATGAAGCATTCCAACGAAGAAATTGTCGGTTCCTGTAAAGAGAAATACAGTAGCCCTTCCCAAACGGGGCCGGCTTGGAGACAGTAGAAGTAGACACTGCCAGAAGACGGTTTCTTTTTGAGTGAGAGTTCCGTAACCCACATAGATCTAATAAACCTGAGTCATTCGAACAAAAGCTACCCACAAATAAATAAAATAACAAATGGTTCGTCTGTAAAAATCTACAATCTTTTCATTTAGTGTAATTTTTCTTCTGTTGTACTCGACTCTCACTACCGTAGTGGATCAAGATACATATGGTAGGATTATTATGAAATCACCCATGAATGTGGGTGGATTATATGAACATAGTACAAGAACAGTTTTCTTCTTAGGCAAATTCCTCATCAGTATTCATTAATGTTCTCCTTAATAACGTCTATCTCATTTTCTTGAGTCTCAAAGGTGTACGCCACGTAGGAGGACCACAACCCAAAACATACTTCGCGATTTACATCGGGTTACAAACTGAAATCTGCTTACGCATCCGGCTCATGGCCTCCGGTAGATAAAGCACGCAGAGGATGCAAGGCTAGCTGCCTTTAGCATGTAGTTTATCACGGCCCACTTCCCAAGCCGTGTCCGTAGCCACTTTTTCAAATGATTTTAGGGAAGGCATACATTCTTGAAGCAGCTTATCTCTAAACACCACGGTTTTGTGGATTATTGCTGTGGGTTGAAAAATTTGCGAATACACTATGATTCATTTGCCCATTTTTCTTCGTTGTCTACCTTCCTGTTTAGACCATTTCAACTTCATTCTTGTCTTATCCGACTGACAACTGTTTTGTGAAATTTTTACTTAGACTCAAATTCTCTATTTGAGTCCTTCCGTACAAGAGCAGTGATGGATTTTTTTTAAACGAAAGCGGTTTTCAACAGTTGTGCAGTCAAAAATTGTTCTCGACTTTCTGAACCGATATTTTTGCCGGCAGATGGCCTTCATACTCTTTTGCCTGCGAATTAAATGCTTATTGGATCAAACAATATTTCAATAACACACTCGTGTAGCAGATCAACACTCACTCACAACTGAACCCACACCAGGTAGACCAAACTTGTTAGTGATACAGACAAACAGAAAGGGACAACTAGGCAGAACAACGCTGTTTAGACTCAAGCTGATAGTATACTAACTTATAGCGGGTTCATCTTACCATGATATTTCACTCATTTAGTTAAAATTATTCAGCGCCTACAGGTCATTAACGACAGGTACACATCCAAATCATTACGATATGCTTTGTTTGTGCGCTTGACCCTGTGTACTCTAAGTCAAAAGCTCATTTAGTGCGTACGTCGTTCTGCAACCCACCCAGGGCACAATGTTACCAAAACTGCCGTTGGTGGCCAATTGATATACTAAATATAGGTTAGTTGTTGAGGAAGCTGATAACTAAAATGCTACTCCTGTAGAGATTTGGTCTAGTCAACAAAACGGCAGTACAGTAATGAAAAATACCTAAGGAATAGACAGAAGTGATTTTTGTGGAAAAATTAATTCTTTTTTGAAATAACTCTCACTCAATAATCGCAGTGCCTCAAACGAACACTCGGAAATGTCCAGTTAGTAAGTTTTCACCAAAACCAACCAAATTGTCAGCAAACAATGCGAGCGCTTTAGATGTATGTTTCTGGGCAAGGGGACGTGTAAGTGCGATCAGCCCTCTAATTTCATCAGTTTTTGCATGACGGATTTCCCCTCAATAATGCACTCATTATTGTGTATGACCAACAGATGACAGTAATTAACCAATTTTAGGTTTTACTTAAATGAGCCTATCTGAAATCAAATGAATTTTATAGGCATCGATAAAGACAAACCTGCTTATAGGAAGTTATCAAGTGATTTTGATACATTTGTGCAATTTGAATTTGCAGCCCCAAAGCGATATGCACATTGTGCCAAAAAGTATTCGGAATCGAGCGGTATTGCTAATACGGAAGTCAAATCATACTTACAATTGTTAAAAATAAACCAGAAGTCGACACCGTAGTGCATTACTCCGAATCGCGTGTGTTAAAAGACTGATAAAAGTTGAAAAGCAATTGCAGAATGTCTGAAGTAAAGGAAGAGTTCTTGATACATCAAGAATTTTGAATACGCTTGACAACTACGTTTCATACGGTTATTTATTTCTTGATAAACTGTTGTAGCCAATAAATGGTGAGATGGCAGTTGTCTTATGAATTCTGCTGAGTTCGCAAGGAAGGTAAAATCAGTTATCTCGGACTCAAAAGAGGTTTGCAGTTTGATATTATCTCACAAACGTGTCAGCCGCTCCGCGAGTGACGCGAGTTGATAGTTTATCAAACTGTTGAGAGCATATTCATAAGCTTGGACATTCAAAATTTGAGAGTTGCTTGGATCCAGTTCCGGAAGTTACATGCACGGAGTATCCTGAGAGTAAATTGGTAGAGGAGCATAATTAGAACGTATCTCATATCGCATTTAACCGCGCTAAATGAAGCTTACTCAATCAAAAACTTACAACGCAAGAGGGATGACTTGTTGGGTATATCCTACCTGCTTCACAGAATCTTCCAACGACTGTTGGCGACAACCCGCAAGATTTTATCGGATACGGTCAGCGCCTGCGGCTGAATTCAGTGGGTTTTACCATTATGCAATTATTATTAATGTCTTGGTTAAAAGGAAACTGTCTGTGTGCAGTGATACTCGAAAGTGTAGATTGAACTCAATATCGTTTGACATTCGCCGAAAAATATGCTCTTTCTGAAACCTAGGACAAAGTTGTCCCGCCTACAAGTTGCTGCAATTCGACACCAGTGAAGAATGCACAAGCGCTTTGCAGAGTTTTAAACAAACTTGGCTGTTGAGTGGCATTCCATATAGCCGTCACACGTTTGCCTTGCATAAGTGAGTGGAACAGCACATTAGAATAGGAAAACGTATACGGTTAAAAACAACCACGGATCATCCGGCAGCACTTAGGGACTTTGTAACAGATTAGCACGCCATAGTTACAGGACACACGACTCATCGACCGGATGAGTGTAGGTGATGTTGAGGGCGGCTCTCTTTTGGCTCATGAACACGATCGCCAAGGGGATGAAATTAGCGAAAACCACCAATGCTATAGGCACAATCGACGGGTCAGATAGTCCGTGATGTGACGGTGCATTAAGGGCACGCTCAACCGATTCGCTGTGATGTATCGATTGACTCAGATATGACGTATTCGGAGTTGCATCTACGTTTTCACTCCTCTGAACCATTTCACCCAAACTCACCTTCAACACGTGCAAGTGTCACTTGTTTAACCTAAATTTCCAGTAGCTATTTTAGGCTGGCACTACTACTTGTTTGTACCGGGCTGTCTCCAAGCTTTGAAACGCAACCAATTTTATAAATGATTTACTTTTTTGGGAAAAGCCATTGAACCAAGTGTGATAATTAACCACAAAGTGGCTATTATAAGATAATGATTCCTGCATCCCGAGGGAAATGTTCGAAATCCTTATAGTATTTTGTTAGTGAAAACTTGTTAGTTAATTTCACTCTGATTTAAATACAAGCTTTGCAAATAAAGATGACGTGGATAGATGGGGTACAATAAGAATCCAGACGAAAACTAAAACCAAACTTTTTTCAGTAATTGTATTTTATACTAGACAATCAACAATCTCGAGTTCCTAAAGTTCGTCATATCATCAGATGGTTGAAGTTTGGTTTAAAGAGATAAACACCATGCGATAATTCAGAAGTGGTGGAAAACAAGTCACCGGCGATTTTCGTGCACGGACTAGCATACCACAATTACCGAAGCCAGTGAACATCTGCACAGGTGTTACCATAAGTGGCTCACAGTGAAATACTTGTGGTCCCACTCACACACTTTGTCCACAGTGTAAATCCAACTGAAAGAAACCATAAGGTGTGTAAGTGTACACAGAGTATGTGTACACATGGAAAAATATCATAGTTCGACCAAAGTGGCAGGGCGGGCAGTAATGACAAAATAACTATAACACAGTCAAACATTCGGATTCACTAGTTTGTGGTAAGTGAGTTAAACATTTTCACAACTTTAGTTGTGACTGGGCATTGTACTAGGTAAGGTGGTGTATAACTTTAAACTGGTAACTCAGGGCATGGTCGTTGCAACACTTATATACAAGAGGACAAAGGTGTGGAAGTGAGTTGAGTTAGTGCACAATGCATACTGCAAGTCCATACAAACCGATCTACGAATAAGTAGACAAAGACTTGGGTGACAAAACGAACTACCAGAATTTTCTCTACGCAAAGATTCACAGGGAGGCAGTTAAGAGTTTGGATTAATTCTGTAAAGATTGCTTCGACTCTTGGATGACAGGAAATGTTGTGGCGGTCTTAATGAGTTTGCTTAACCTTAAACAAATCATAGGGAAGACGTAAGGGAAACATTGCATTTTTGCGTAAATTAGTGAGGGATTATTGAGCAACACAAAAGTTCTCGAAAAGATAGCAACTGCATTCGGTTGCGGGTTATAATAACTGGAAATGATAATCTGAGTTCGGTTCAATATCTTTTTTGTTATGTTTTCAGTGGCTGTGAAACTGGGCGTCACATCATTAGCGTAATTAATCGTCAGGCTGAGTAACCTATAGAAACGGACGTTTTAGTAGAAGTCCTGAGCCAAATACCCCACAATTCTTTGTATATTTTTGGCTGCTTGTAAAAGGGAAAATAATATGTTCGGTCTGCACGTCGTCGCCTGCGCGCAATTAGACATAACTTTGTGGTACTATAAGTTAATACCTTGTCCAACTCAATATTGCGTTTTAATAAGAATATTAGGCTTCTCACCTCGTATGATAAAAACTGAACATTACTCACAATTGCCCGTGGCTTGCGTGTACATGTAGACCTTACAGCCAGCCCCTTCCAAAACGAAGCATTATACTAAAGGTTTGGTCTTTTAACAACCTGTGATCAAGATTTGAACTCCATGCTGGCTACCGTGCCGTTGATCTCAAGTTACCGAGACCCTGGTTACTTATCCGCAATCTAAAATAATGTTCAAAGGGTTTACTGATATCGACAACTCCAAAGTGAGTCGAAAATTATAATGGCAAGGATACTGATTACAAGTGACAGAGAGGGACTGTCTGTAAACGAGAAGAAGAGGCAAGCCAATGTAGCCGCACGTCTTCACATGATAATTCTGTCGAGCCTAACATGAAATCAACGAGACATTGGCCAAGCTAACTGCTTCACAATAGCGTGGTCGGAGCTTTACTTCCGGCCTTGACAAAGATTACTACTACTGACAAGCTCTAATAAGGGGGAAACCCAGGTCCAATAATATTTTCGAAATAGCTGACTGGAAACCTTTGGGAATGAGACAGCTGCTATCACTTGTGACTGTTCTGGTTTACAGTAACTAAAAATTCCCTACTACTCACCAAAAATCAAAATATCACCCAACATGTTAAATGATTTCTTTGATTCCAACTTGAAGTGAAGTCCTGGTCGTGGGATCATCGTTTGGGGTTGCCAAGACAGTTACTGAGTATTCTGTAGAAGGGATCGGGTAAGGTGAACATTAGTCACAAGCGAGTGGGGCTAAGTGCTTGCATGTGATATACCGACAATCATGTCTGATGTGAGGTTAGTGGAGTGGTGGTCAACGTGGTTACTTCTTGAAATTGTGTCCGGAATTCATGGCATGGATATCCTCTACTGGTGAGCTTTAACAAGATCAAAACTCTAATCTGTTGCTTGGTTTCGAAAGAGGCTGATTGAAATTTTTACGAAAATGCAACAGCTGCCATTAATTGTGTGGGACATATAATTTCTATGAGTAATACGTTTACACACTACTCGACAAACGAAACGCTCCTTAAAACAACGATTGCGACAAGGTTCGGTGATGGACCCCAGCACAAACTGTTCCGAAAACCTTGTTTGTGCAGTCATTCTGTTGGGACACTAGATGGATTCCACGCGACACAGCTAGCTCGGCGGGTAACTGAGTTTCTGAGCTTCCAGTGTGGCTTCACAACCCAGCAAATACAGTGCTTAACGCGTTTGGACATGCTGTTATGTCACGGGTTCGAACCCAGCCGAAGTCCAAATTTTTCGCTACCGTGTCTCATTTGAACGTAATTAAGAATGATTCTTTCTAGCAAGTGAAGATCCTACAGAACTAAAACAGAAGACACCAGCATTTTTGTACTCCGTCGAACAGTGAAACGTACATTTCGGCTGCTTCATACAATATCCCCCCCAATAAACAACCTATAACAAAAAATACTCTCAGTCAGAACTCCTACTGGGAAACCAGCCTCTAGTTTTTACTGTTTCGTACTTATTTACTGCTTGGTTGACATCGACAGAAGTCAGCACTGGTGGGTAATTTTTCCAGCTAGAGTAAGCTCTCATTAATGCACTCCTCACTGACAGTGCAGCCTAGTCAACTTCAAGCGTGGTTCGTTTATTAACACATCGTTGTCAGAGTGACCAGACCTCCTAATGCTGCCATTAGACCGGACTACCTTAGTTCACTGTCGTGGAGACAACGCGGTTAGTCCACGACGAGTTCCGCTGTATATTACATTCCCTTATCATTGGAACACAGCAGAAACGAATAGTACGCCTTCCGAAATAATAAATTTCTTGGATGATTGGTTGACTTTACCATGGAGAGAGCATCCGTGTTATTCCTTCTCATACCTTCGGTCGCACAATGGCAGTGTAATCATCTTCTGTCTCCGATTCCGGGAACCTTTAGAATCTGACCAGTAAAGTAGCGCCACGCTAAGACATGTCAGGCATCGTTACTAGTCCATATGGCGTGCTTCTTGACAATTTCAATAATCTAATGACCCATAACCCACGTTGCCAAACTGACGATGATATTCACAGATGACGTGATGTCCTTTCACAGTCAGTGAATGAATGCCGGGTCTTAAAAGTTACAGATTGCAAAGCCTTCAACAGCGAACGGTGATCAACCATGAACGTAAAAGCAATAGCACTTGTTCCTCACCAAATGGTATTGTTGGTGCAACGTATTTCCAAAATTCCTTTGAGTACTTTGTAAAACGTTTATTCAGGTTGGTGTCTTACCTAAGCGGAAAAGTGTAATTTAATTTAATTTTCGTGAATGACGTTTTTCATAACATCCTGGAGGTTCTGGACAGGAGGTAAGTTAGGATAGCATGTAAGGTACTACAGAAAGAACTGAATCCTTGTGACCAACTCTTCGTAGCGTCTGGCATGTGCACCGTCTTTTCTTCTGTTTGAAGCTCTGCTAACATGTCCATTAGAGGGCAACGTTGGCGATAAATAATTCCGCGTTATTATGATGTGTACTTCAGAAAGAAACCTGCTGTCCACAAGTGCATCTCAGGTAGGCTTCCGAAACTATACCACTGTCATCCACACACTATCCATATGACAGTCTCGGCAAGGCTTCCGTTTTATGTCAATACTATTGAGTATCGTTCACTGGTATCAAACTATTCACTTTGAACATTGTTACATCAGCAGACGGCATGCTATTCCCCTCGTACGATAGGTTACACGTGTATAGTTTCATGTGCTAGTTAACTTAATTATTCTTTTCGGACAAGTAAGGGACAGCTTTTTGTTAACGTTATGTTGTTCCAGCTAGTAAAGTTGAGCACTTTCCGTTCTGGTTTTTACGTCAAGCTCATTGATGCTGTTAACCATTCTCATCCAACCAAAATCGTTACTCATTTCACTCAATTGACAAAGTTGAGTGCTTTTCCTATGTTTCTCTGAAGGTTTCTTTCACATTTTACTTTTGAGCTTCACTATTTTGGAATGGAATAAACATACCGATCGAAAAAAAATAGATAATTCGACATTGATGAGTGTCACGAAGTTTAAGCAGGTGCAATTCTTATTTTATTACCCTGGCTAACTACGCGCAAAGGCGAGTAGTTTTTTGCCAAACTGTATAAACATCGATCAGTACTGGAAAAGTATTCTTCCCTAAGCGATAAATTATACAATATTCTCATTACGCGAGAATATACGATAGTAGATGTATACGCCATTTTTGGTTCAACATGTGACCAACATTGCTGTAGATATTCTTCAGTACCTAGCTCGTAGGGCATGGCGCTTAGGATTTAATTTTACTAGTATAATTATTCTCACATACGGTAAAATATTTGAAGCTATCAGCAAATCCGCCAGCAAACCAAATAACTCAGTTTAAACTCTCTTCCATGGCTATGGCTTATTCACCTTTTGTGGTCGTTTGAAACAGTGATGCTCTGGATTCCAAAGTGATGTCACAAAAAAGCGTGCAATTCCAATTTTTACAAACAATCGGAGGCGCAGTCTGATTCTGTGTAACAAGAGCAAATGTATGTGCCACAACCAGTATCCCAGAAGACTGTCGAATTATATAGCTCAGACTTACTTCAGCAGGGCTATATACTACCGCTCATGACAATATTATGAATAATTGCAAAAGAGTGTACGCGACAAACGGTTTTTTCCGAACAACGCAACTGTTTGCTCATGGAGTAGCTACGAGTGGCCCGCTTGGCCCTATCGTGACAGACATTTTTATAGCAAAACTTGAGCAGCGGGTAACAAAACAGTTATCTTCAGCGCAGCTATACAAGTGATACGTCGACGGTATTTTTCTGGTCGCAATCAACGGCAAGCACATAGTTTAGTGGTTTAAGTGAATTCTTTGCACCCAGACGTGCATTCCAGTATAGACGGCGAGAATCAGAATAGTTTGCCATTTCTGGATATACACTTCAAGAGAAATGCAAATGGTTCGATTTAACGAAGCGTCCATCGCAAGAGCACTTGACAGGTCAATACCTGCATTTTGAAAGCTCTGTTCTTCGACCCTATAAACACAGTTTGGTGCATACATTGTTTGATCGGGTCAGACGTAACTGCACTGAAGATACGGTTTAAAAAAAGGTGGTCTTGTTAGAAACCACTCCATAGTTGAACGGTTTATTCTAAACTTCACACGAGCCCTTGACGTAGAAATTTGACCTGATACACTGCCCAAAAAGCCGATATTTCTTCACCCCGCCCCTTTAAGGACGGTGATGTATGCAAGTTAATTCACCATCGTCTGGTTATTTCTATCGCGAAAACATACACTGCATTTGTCCCAGTGATTCTGTTTAGAACATCCCGGATTCCAACACTCTATGTGAGACAACCGGTACTATAATCAGCAAGATACAATGTTCTCTGTCGATAACGATGTAGATACGGAGCATCCTACATGGACAGAACTGGGCGCCAGCTACAAACCTGGGTGATGGAGCATATCCCAAATTGGGTTAACAAAACAGGTCACGCAAATGCATGTTCACAATGATCCCTCATCACCCATCGTACGTCGTATTCTAACGATGCAACTTTAATACGATCCTACAACGGCATTTCGTGCTGTGTGCTCAACGCGACACAGGCGAATACTGTGCTATACAGAAGCTGTCATCCGAAGTTTCAAAACTGTGTTGTGTGTTCCGAAACAACTGCTTGTAAGGTTATCGCTACCACGATAGTGACAATGCCTGTGAACTCTGACAGTTAGTTTTCTTTAGTATCTTGTGCGCTTTCTCATATTGTTGTATTAAGGGTCCGTATTATGCGCTCATGAGGATGCAACAAAATGTGTCCGGACATAAATATCAGCCTGGAATATTCGTTTGGTCCCATAATTCCGTGAAAAAATTGAACGACTATAAAATATGACTCTCCTAATAGTGTCCCTCTTAGCCTGGTTTCAAACAAAAACGGTGTTGACGGTTTTGTTTTTCATACAGATTGAACATCATTTATAACTGGTCGCAACTGTCGCATTCCCATAGACTTTCCGATCGGCCCCCTTCGAAAAAAGGATTAGACTCGAGTTCCGCTCTCATTGGAGATAACAGACAGTAACTATCACTTCTCGAGACGATCGGGCAACCTGATCAATGCTGATAAGCGAAGGTGATTCAGCATTCGCAGATGACAATTCGGTCATGCCTTATGCGAGGTTAGTGGCTCGGCGGTCAACAGGGTTGTCTCATAAATGCGTGGCCGTGGTTCTAGTCCCGGCCGTGGCAAGGATATACACTACTGACAAGGTCTAATGAGAGCGAAACTCGAGTCTAGTGCTTTGTTTCGAAAGGGGTCGACTGGAAAGTCTATGGGATCAGTCCATGCAATCAGTTTTATGTGATGTTCAACTTGAAATTAACCAAATCCCCGACTACTCATCAGTAATCAACAAAGCACGTTACGTGTTTGAAAAATTCAAACACCACATGTATATTAGTAAACTTTCTGTTACACGCAGTTAAATATCTAAAACGGTCTGTCAAACATTTTGGTTTATCCGTGTTCTTCCGGAAGCAATCTTTTTGGTAGGAAGTGGTTGACAATGTCGCAGAAGTTAACTACCCTATTTTAGCTGCTCATTGTGTTAGATAGGGCTGAAAATATTTTGAAAAGTTTTTTTTATACTTTTAATGAATAATCTGATTCCTTATTCCCTGGATAAAGTTGAGGGCTGATATTCCACTCATTGTGTTTTTCGATGTTTTGAATTCTTTCCTGTTGTGTAAATATCAGTTGGACTCAGATGGTCGAGTTAAGTCCAAAATGTTGCCAACAGTTTGGTTTGTTGAGTGATCGATTTTTTATTGGCAGAACTCAGAGTGAAAGGCGACGTGTTACCAAGTCTGAAGCCAAAATATGTGAGCAAGCCTGTCCTGCATTCGGGTAGGCACGTCGAAAGATGTCAAATTTTGACACACTCGCAGGTTGTGTGACCAAACCTGAAACGAACAGACAGCTGACAATTGCGTGCAACAGCAGCAAACAATATACATTAAGCATAGTTAGGATGCAAGTATTAACTCGGAAACAGTAAAACAATTATTCGAACAAACGCGAACAGTCCAGTTCTAGCTGAATGTTTGGTAGAAAGTTTGTAAGTACAGATATAGTAGGTAACCGCAAACTACTCGCTGGTTTCATGGCGAACAGTAATCAACGTGATACTCCATCTTAACGCTTGGTGGAAAAACTTTTTATCCCTAGAAAAATTACCAAACTATCTGCCTTTACATATGCTGATTGCTGACGTAAAACAGGTGAAACACGGCAAAGAATGTAATATTTCGACTTTAATATTTCAATTTGCTGTTTCAGCCGCTAACGTGAAACTAGGAAAATTCATACAGACTCCACGTAGTAGGGTCAATCCACCATCTGTAACTGTTCGCATATTAATAACGCAATCAGGTCCATGACACTGACTAGTTACGTCAGCGTCTTTTGTACACCTAAATTGGCTGATGTTGTCGGATTAGTATTTTTACAAAAACCGTTAGCAACTTTGAGTTACGACTACGTATCAGTCTGTTGAACGGTTCGACCAGGTTGATTAGGTGAACGGTTGTCAGATTGCGTTTGACGATCGACTAAACCAAGGTCTTTGAGGCTGCTGGAACGTTGATGCAAGCACCGATCTGTTTTGCTTATCTAACATTCATGTAACTGCCAATGAACAGGTAGATTTTGCTGGAGGCAGACTAATCGGTAGAGTGTCCATGGGCAACAAACCCTGTAATGTCCAACAGGATGTTCAGATGAGGTGCAACGCTCATACCAGTTTGTGAGGCAAATGGTCTCCTTGAATTGTGGTTGATGAAGTATGTTTTTCTTCTCCATTTTGCAGCATGGCAATTTTGTTCTTTTCATCTCATCGTGAATAACCACAATTTTTTTGTACAACGGTTATCCGCCAGCGTATTTCTAATAAGCCATTTTTCTTCATCAAGTCACCCCGCTGTGCATAGTTTTCCGGCTCTGTAGAACAAGACTATCAGTAATCCCCAATTTTAGGTAGTGGGTGCAAGCACTGCTTGCTTTATGTGGGTTTGCGACAGACACTTACAACATTCCGACGTGAGGCCTGATAATGAGTATGTCGAACAGAGACAAATACTTAGCGAACTTCACCTCATAAAATAAAATGAGGCGTGAGTAAAGTTAATTCAATTCATTATACAACGAAATATAAATAACATCCGTCAGTATAAAATGGAATGGCATCTGCGTAAGTTTTGTCCAGCAAGAAATGGGATTTTCCCTTATGAGCTTGCTTTTCGGACATTCTCAAAGATGCACCTGTTAATATGGAGCCCAGTGGACCGCCCTTAGTTAGGCCAGCAATTTGCTTACAATTGAGATTTCCGAAATCAAATGGAAAGTTTTTGGTACGGGTAAAAATGGGATCCCTGAAAAGATCTAACAGGATGCCAGAATTTGTATTCTAACTGGAAATAAAATCACGTAAATAGTCGATCGTCTCACGTAGCGGGACGTTGGCATACGCGGTCATCGACGACTGAATACATCTTGTGTAGACTAACTGGATTATTTTAAAACCTTATACTGACACGAGAGAGTTAAAGCTGCTATAGGAGATATCAGGGCATGGATTAGCTTGGGAATATCATCAAACTATAAACAAGTTTGTGTCAAACCGAACTATCCGTGGGTAATAAAAGCCTAAATTGCGGGTTTTGGTGAGTCTCACTATTGAAATGTGTGTGTGTGTGTGCAATAACTGGGTATGACAATGCCCGTCTTCTTGATATGTGACTTCTAAACTACACCTTCCCATGTATATAAGGACCCTGACCTATTCTGACCGTGGACCCATCAAAACAGCTATCATTGAATTTATATGCTAATTAAGAATCTAACTGATTAGTCAAATACCCAAAGATGCGAGGAGAACCCAGTTTCATGGCGTCGGACTGAATGTCACTGACCGGTACTTATTATTTGGTTTAGGAATGGAACACATTTAAGTAGTCACTTTACAGTATATGCTTAAGGTTTGATAAAATGCTTCCTTTATCTCCATGAACATTACGTTAGTTTGAACTTTACTGCAGCACCTAATGAATTGAAATGAAATGCTAACTTTTGTTGTTATTCTCGCTCAAAAGACAGACGCGCATGAACTTGGGATGTGTACCATATTTTGTTCAAATTATTGTTTTAAAATAGTTAATTTATTGCGTTACTGATGCAACATAATGCGTTGCCCTGTTTAGCTTCCTTAGCAGATTTTGGCCGTTCGTGATCCATTTTCAACTTCCTTGTTCTTTTCACACGTTCTGAGTGTAATCAGCCTTAATCTGTTTTTCACGTTACGTCACGTTACATCACTTATCGACTGAACCCAAACCTGAAGTGTTAGTCAAAACTACAATAGAAGCACCTTTCGGTACCTGCCAGAGTTTGGGTTCGCTCGGTGACGCTTGAAGCAGCCTGGTTGCCAACGAAATGAAAAAAGACGTGGATCTGGTGTTTCACCACACTTGCCAGAATAGAAAAGCCAGGATCATCAAAACAATGTCAGACAGGAGGTGTTTCTGCGGTAAACTTGTCAGGAAATTTTGAAATATATTATGAGTCGCTGGATAGCGAAGCATGAGCCAAACTGAGATTCCGTTGTCTCTAATGAAAAGTCGCACCTTGAGTACGGATCGAACGACCCTCCTTTCTCTCACCTGATCAGTTTAGACGGGGTATTTCCGATTTTTTGTTGTCGATATCATCCACATAATTTCACAGTCATCTTTGATCATTTGAAATGCATTATTATCGTTCGTTTAATAATTTTACCTTCCTGGTGGATTTTTCCCTGATGCATTAAAATTATTTCCATCTCACGTTGTGAGTACTCGAGCGATTCGCTTAAGTGATCGGTAAATTCCTACAAGTTGAGCTGTGAGCTACACGCATGAGCAAATAAATTTTACTCAGATGTTTTGTGCGGTAAAGCGTGAGAAAGGTAGAAAGGATGAGCCCTCCTGAACCTTATTAGCTTCAAACGTAAGTTATTTATTTGTTCCATAGAGACGTTGATAGATATTTCATCTCTCTATAAAGGAATTAAATACAAGCTAGCACTTTTGCTGTTTAGCAAATTGCATTTGCACAGTCGGCTCTATGAATATATCACTGGAAGCCTCTGCCGAAATGAGTTCAGTTTAAGTGAATAAAAAATTCAACGACTACACTGGAAGGAAGGAATTAAATTTGGCCGTGCCTCAATTAGCTCATAAGGGACAGACAGTCGTGCAAATCTGTTTTGGCTTGGACAGTCTACAATGTAGTTTGCAACGGGTTTGATTTTCAGTTATTTATGATCAACGAAAGAACAATCATCTATCGGAAAACTGCTGCTATTATTATTACCAATATTAAGCTTGAAAAAAGGTGTAACCACATGCAATTAGCGGGAAAATTGTTTGTCGAGTAACGTTGTGATAACGTTTAACTTAGGTTGTTTGAATTTGAGCTCGTATGGACAAATCGGTTGTCATTGTAATTACACATTTCTCACACTGTATAAAAAATGTGCGTTGACAAGTGTCGTGCCGGATATTTCACAATCCCTAAGCATTGCAGATATCAATGGCATGAACAGAAACAAGTCAAATAATGTATAGTTTGTTGTCAATATTTTATTGGCGCTTCACTCACATCATTTTGCGTTTTTAATACATTGGATAGCTTTTCATGCAGAGATGGTCAGGTAGCAAAAAAAACCGATCATTATAACTATTTTTATAATCTTGTTTAAATGAACACAAAGCTTCTTTTGTAGTGGATCAAAACAGTATGTGGAACTCAGGTGTGAATATGAGGTCAAAATATAATGAAAAGGAAAACAAATAACTCACAATAGTCCGTTGAGAAACGTTGGTTTAGTGTTCCACTACACCAATTGAAAATTTCCACTAATGCTATCTGACGTGCTTCTCAAGTAATCTCGATGCCACGGCCAAGATGATTCCAAAGACAGACAAATAAATTTGTCGAACTAAATGGTTAATTCCGCTGAATTCTCACTCTCCCAAAGACTTGTACGCCACCGACCGTGAACGCAGACAGAACGCAGAACTCGCGAACTCGGAAGTGTAATTTTTTGGAAATTATTGACTACTCAGTGGATCGATGAACCTCGTTCACATCATGTGTACGCTTGATTAACCTCGTTCACATCATGTGTACATGTGAGGTTGAAGAAGATGAAAAGGCATGAATAACAATAAAAATTATGAAGTAGAAAATAGTTGTGAAGTCCGTATTCGCAGCAGACCATGTGGTTGACTGCAGGATTTCGTTCACGATTTTAGCATGCAGTTGCAACCATGAAGTGTTGGTGATCTCGAAGCGATGTCAGTCAAGCGTCAATCAGATATTCTTTTTCAATAGACATTGCGGCTGCAATCAGTCAGTGTTACCATGATGTGGAACCTTTTTTAATACAAAGTGTCGGTAGGCGTATAAAGTTGGTGTTATTCACTGTTTTGCCGATGTATCTTGAACTCATACAACTGAGTGCTTTATGTGATCGACTAATGTGAATAATCTCTTATTATTTTTAATGCAGAGAACGGCAACAGTGAATAGTTAAATTTGCAAAGTTATCACCAGCCACGACTAAATATGGGACATCATTCTACTTTTATCTAGAAGTTGTGGAACAAATGAAAATTACTGATGAGTAGTTGGGGATTTTGTTAATTTCAAGTTGCACGTCATCCACTTTTGGCGCCTAGCCCGAAATTAACCAAATCTCTGACTGTTCATTAGCAGTCTAAAATATTGCGGCAGTCGAAATCACGCAAAGAATCAACCCTTTCACAGGGGTTATAATTCGTAATAAGAGTTCAAGTTCGATTTCGAATTCAAGTGACAAACACAAACAACTAAAAGTTTAAACTGCTTACGAACAATGGTCGTGCCAAATTGTGGCTAGCGTTGTACCAAACTCGGTTTCGTGTGTGCAGTAAAACTCAGACTAAATAGGCAACTCAAATATCATTTCACATTCACTTCTACCAAGAACTGAGAAAGTATTCCGAAAGTTAATAAATGAGTAGTATGGGAATATACCTTTTTGCTAGGAAACGTTTTGATAGTTTGTAAGAAAACAGTGAAGGTAAGTATTTACGCGAATATAAATACTACACATGTGGGATAAAACAAAGCGCATATGTTACCCAGGGCTCCGAAGTTATCATATCACGGTAAGATAGAATGATTAGGTCACACAACTGATGACTGCAGGAAGTTAAAGGAAATCTTATTTTGAAAAGGTAAGCTTTTTCTAGATTAAAACTGGCCACAAAAATAAAATGTCTAGATGTGGTGAGTACACTGTCAGCTGAACTCCCTACGTGACTTCCTAGCTCAGTTTCTCAATTCTGGACATTCTCTTAGTGTCACAGGCTCGAATACAGCCTAAGCACAAAATTCTTACTTTTAGACCTCCTCTAAATGAACACATCTGTCAGACTACTTATTATTAACACATACACGTGTGAAGGTTATCTCAGTTTGGCGGGTGTTCTCACTGTTACACTGGACCTAGTCTATAATTCCCAATTCGAGGACCTGGTATAAAACACAAAGATGAAAGAATGACAAAAGTGACCCGAAAGTTAGAGCCAACCCTATCGAAGATAAAATATTGCGATTGAAGTGGAGCTTGCCCATGATAAAGACTAAAATACACACGATACCAGAAACGAGTTTTTGGTCGCTCATATTTTTGCTTTGGCTGGATCAGTGTGTAGTTAATAGTTAACGATTTGCCGATAGTGCTTGGCGTATATTATTTTTTCGGGCAGGAATGCAGACTGGGGTCTGTACACAATAATAATGAAGTGAGCATGCAGTAGCCCTTATAACAGCTCATAATTTACTCGCAAGATTTACTCAAGTGAATAACACGTTACTGCCTTTCAGTAGTGTTCTGATAAGTGTATTTAATGCACCCACAGACAGTGATTTCCAGTCGGCCAATTGCAGTAGTTTACAGCATAACGATTACACGAAGTGCTCACAATGGCACTTTGTCTGCTGAAGCGCGTACAAGCTCAAATTAGGATGTTCAACACCGTTGTTTCTAACAGAAGTTTCGGGATTCAGATTATTTCAGCTTGTACACCAGCCATACTTGATCACAGCTTTCGCATTCACATAAGCTCTTCAACTAGCCCACTTCACGTATACCTGGGCTGACTGTTGGCACATTCAGAGAAGACTTTAGCAAACTTTAGATGGACCCGGTGGCTGGGTACATCATCATTACGTTCTACTGAACAATAGGTTGAGTATACTACAAAATATGATACCGTAAATTAGAAGGTTATGGGTGGATTCTCCTTGGTATCAAAAGTGATTCGTTAGTCCCTGGCGTCAGTTTCTTATACA
>JTDE01000267.1:266086-276572 GCA_014338405.1 Paragonimus skrjabini miyazakii
TGGTCGCGGTGAATTCATTCTCTTCCAGGAACCCGTCACGTTACTTATACTGGAAGGCTTCCACTGACAGTTAATCATGCGCACCGGACTATACAGTTTGCTCTGGTAGATTCATTGGCCAAGATCTACCGTGCAGCACAGATGACCATTTCATTCAAAAGCCGACCGGTATTGATGTCACATCATAAGGATAGTTTGCCAGACTTTTCTTCATCACTTTGTATTATCCCTATCACCTGCTGTCGTCAAGCCGGCTACTTTGGGAAAACTACTCCGCGGTTGTCAGACAGGAACGGTGAGCACCTTCCGAGATGGCTCCGCATTAGTGTGAAGAAACCCATTTCGAGTGCTATCGGATTGCACCTGACTGAGACGGGTCATCAGATCACGGTCAACAAGGCCTATAAAGTTGCTTTTAAAGTGTCCCACGTCTATTGCCTTGCTATCAGAGCGAGACTAGTTTCGGTAGTAGAGGCAACGGTAATCAAACCCTACAACCGTCAGCTATGTGCCTGAAAGAAATTCCTGCAGGCCTTACATCTCCTATAGCCAACCATTCATAACCCGTTTAAACCCTACCTACCCATCAAACCGACTAACACGTTATCACATGCCGGTCACGTGGTTCTTGTAAACACACATACACTAACACCCTCACTGCCACCAGGTTAGACAGTCATCCACAATTTCCGTACCTATTGTCACAGTGAGAAACTGTATTCCAATACTATACACCAATCCCTTGTAATTGTAATTGCCTGATAGGAATGACCGAAAACAGCTGTTTGCACCCATGACTTTTGAAGCATACTGATTCTGTCAACTTATTGAGATCCACTGGACTTCAAGTATGCAGACCATGTCATTTGGAAGACTGAACTTTCTTCGGGATTCTCATGTGTCGTCTGTGTTGATTAGTTAAAAAATCACGTCCCCTATAATTAATCAAAGGGAATACATTCTTCTAAGCAGAGGGAGATAGAACGAAATAACAGTTTCCCTACTTACTGTATTTCCCACACAACTTTCTTCCAAAGCCATGTTACACCCAGTTCGTCTATTGTGTGCTTATCTGATTTGTGTTGAACTTTTGACCCTCTGTGACGAGAAAAACTGTTGCAATATCAATGATAGCCACATTTTACTCCGTCGATTGTACAGATGTCAAGCATATGCACGGTAAAGTCACCTTATTCTGTCTCCTTGTCACTCTTTTTCGGCATATGTCGCGATTCCAATTAAATCAGATAACGGGAGGCGGGATCTTGAAAACTACACGTCTTGTTGATCGAGAGATTCGGTCCATCTACCGACTAACGGTACTGGCTAGAGATGGTGCTGCAGGTGTCGTCATTGTCAGCGACTACAAAAGCCACACTCACTTGGTGAACAAACGCGTGACTCAACTGGAGCACAAAGTTCGCACCTCCGCCGCGCAAGTGTGGATCACTGTGGCGGACGTAAATGATCACCACCCTGTGTTTGTTCATCCGAATTCTTCCGATTATCAGGTTGGTCACATTTGAGTTGTAATGCATAGTTTTGCATGTATGTCTAATGAAGCACTGTTAGTATATGTTTGCACGTATATGAGTGTCAGATACTAAAAGATTGTTGTCGATGTAGCACATTTGTCTTCTAAATGAAAATGTCACATGCAGCTGCGTCACGGTCACAAGTGCACAACTAGCATTTCATGTCTTCCAGACTAAAATAGGCAGGTATTTTCAGACGAAAATCAATGCGGCATTACATCTGGGCATAAATACTACTTGAGCTAAACATACGAAGAGATGTCTCCGCAGTTATTTTAATCGGTGTATGGTCATTTCCTACTCACAAAATTGGGGAGAATGTTAAAATTATAGGAGTTGCAATAATTCGCGCGTAATGTTTCAGCAGGTTCTTGGACCTTAGCCCCTCATGTACGTGGTAAGGAAAGAAACATAATCAAACCATTCTAAGTAGTCAGTTTATGGCAAAAACGGTGCCCATTTACACAAGCACATAATCATCTCGGAAATTTCCTTTGGCAAAAATGAGTGCCAATTACCTAGGCAAATTCACTGGCGGTAATGCGATTGGTGCGACAGAGAACCTGACGAATCATGGGAGGCAGGACAATAAAAATGTTCATTGAACCCCATCATTACACATGTCAGTTGTAACAACGTTTCATGTATTGCCAGTTAAATCTCCTTGAAGTTGTCAATCTTTCATCTCAGAGCACAACATTTTCGTCAGCCAAACCAGTGAATGAGTCAGCAGTTGTTTCCGAATTTACACTACAGCAATGCTAATTTCCCTTGTTTGACAGGTCCCAGTTAATTTACAGAAAGTAAAAGGCAGCTGCATTCGCTATACGTGGATATTGCTTAATTGTAAATTGTTTCTACTCTAATAACTTCTTGTGCTGGCCGTAGCCTTATACACATTTTGCCTGTTGTCAATATGAATCCAGTACAATGGCCGGCAACCTGTGTAAGCTGTTTGGTGACAGTCGTAGAAATTGATAATTGCCTCATAATGATAACCCTCTTTACCGACTACAGTTTAAAGTTTTTACCGTTAAAATTAAATAGCAGTCATAGTTGATCTTGGTTCTCTAATTCTGATAAAATTTTTGACTAGCCCACCAGAAAATAAGCATCCGAAAATAGTTTAACTCATTGATTAAGGCTCGTCAGTAGTATGTAAACTTTTTTGGATCAGATTGTTTGCTGCGATCCTCTTGATTTTGAGGTAAGCGTTTCTGTCACTACATCACCGACCTCAAAGTAACCGTGACCGAATTATTGTCTTTATAAATTGCTCCACCATACTGATAACATTCCGGCAGAAAGCTAAAGAGTAACACTGGAGCCACTAGCCCTCAAGTGAGACGATTACGATTGACCGCACATATAGTCTGCCGTTCATTCTGTCCGGCCAAGTAGAGATCTCAAACTTTTGCGGCAGACCTCCTCGATGTAAGACAGAATGGTACATTTCTATAAGTGAGTCAGCAACGTTCCGATCCATAACAGATTTTGCTTAATCATCACGATTTTGGACATTCAACTATTCTACCAACAGCGATGTAACCATGTTTTCGATGTTGGCTCAATTACAGTGTCCGCGCTCTCGTAGCTGTTAGCATTTGACAGGAAAGGTGTTTGTAAAACGCCTCATTTGACAGATGTTATTAACATTAGTCGCACTTATTACCACCATACTCCTTGCACTATTAATAATAATAAGTTGTAAAAGCCAATCAGCAAAACCAGAAAACATATATGGCTATCTCGACATGTCCACTATGCAATCTAAATGGTCACTATTTTCTTATACACTTGCTACAGATAGTCCAAGAATGTGGTCACCTGTTTTATCTGCTGCGAACAAATCAACCATTAGGTGGTTATATCTGGTTCTAGTACTACGGTTCGTTACAAAATTTCTTTTACAGATTTTCACAAATATGATATAATTTTTATGGCAATTATTGACTATATCGCTTGACCAAACAGAACGCGTGGAAAATAAGTTATTCATCCCCGTATGCCAATTTGCATACAGAATGTTTCAGTTCCTCCTTCTCAGCAGTTTTGTCGTATAAGTTGTAGTACGGTGGATCGTTCTGTACAAGTTCAGTCCAAACTTTCTGTGTTGAGTAATTACTTCAAGCTGAGTAACAATACCGTTCCTGGTAAACATAATTGATGATTGGGTAATCAAGAATTTACCGGTAGAATGGAGCGATTGATTTCATTGGGCCACTCTAACAAGTTCTTGGAAGGCTTATTTTCGAAAGCACCCTATTCATATCGCAGTTATTGATAAATCGATTGAGACTAACACAACCTTACGAGCAAGTTGTAATACTCTACATTTCAACGCCCTCGGCTGGCCTTTTTCGGGAATGTTGTAATCGAAACCTAAGGATTTCTATCAATCAAGTACAAGTTTGGAATAAAGAATAGGACGTTAACTTTGATAACCGCCATAAAAAGAAAAATTACACAACTCAATTAAGGAGTTTTAATCTACATTAAGAAAACAAAACTACACAGGTCGGCAGTAAGATAAGTTCGTCATAATATGGAACGTTTGATTAGTGACAATAATAGGAGACATATCTCGAATAATGTAATGAACGCATGATACGGCTGTAACCTCAAACGTTTGCACCGTACGTGCCGGTCAGTATCTGACTCAAGCGTGCGTGTGACGGAGTGATCTCAACAGCATTCACTTTTACATTATTTACCATCAGAGGCTTATTAATAACGAATTGAGCCAACCAGTCATTTCACGGCCGAATGAAATGGATGTGGTTAGGTATCAACCCCTCAGTCAATTAGTAGTCTGTAGTTCGGCTTCACATTGTCAGGAAGAACGGTAACTGAATTAAGAAATGGCGATCGACAGCGAAAGTTGTTACAAGTACGCAACCCGTTTAGATTCAACTGAAATGTGAAAATACAAAGGGTCAGTTAAGTCTAAAGTGTTTGGCTTACATTTGTTATTTTTCTAAGCTGACAGCCCTCAACAGGTTTTGAAACTATATATATGAATCAGGTCAGGACATTTAATGTGTTATTCACAACCAAAGCCCATCTAGTACTAAGGCGTTGTTTGCTTATTACTGTCAAAAGCAAAAACTAGACCGTATTTGCAATTCAGCAGTTTTTCCAATTTCCGAAGATTGACAGCATCGTAAAGCCATTTTCTCTAGGGTTCAGTTGAGAGATTCTTTGAATTGCACCCATGTGAGGCTTTTTTATACAGTAAAAAACCAATTAAAATGACAGGTAAAACGAATTACTTTAAGCAAGGCAAAAAACATAAATATTAACATGAAAAATTGAGTACCAGCAAATAAGGGGCAACGCAGAAGAATCGTCCAAGGCGATTTTAGTAAGATTACGTTACCCACTTTGCCGTTAGCATGAACGTTGTAAGCAAAATGTATGCCTCTCTGCAGAAAACACGTCAACTAGCATTCTGAAGAGCTATTGTGACAAGACGCTGTACATAAACGGTTTTCTAAATAAAGCCTTTAATCGCTCTTTTTAACTGGTTTCGTCATACCTTTTTTACTAAGTGTGGGAGAATCTAACTTAAAATGAGATAACGTATAATTTTCGTTTCGGTTAGTTTAAGAATACACTTATCCCTGATCGCTATTTTGGTCGGCCGTAGGATAAACTGATTGCCTTGCTGTTTATCCAGTGGTAGAAGGTTGTGATACCTAGGACAATCAATGTAGGTTGTGGAAGTCTACGACGATGACGTGATGTCTCACTTTTAAGAAAGCATGATTGAGCTGAACTGCTATGGTTTAATGTCGAACCCCAGAAGCATGCAAGACTCTGTTTGTTTCAGCCCAATAGTGGCTAATTTAAATACGTATCACACTCGGTGATACTGGGATCTTCGGAAGCCGTTGCTGCAGTCTTAACTGAAACACATCGATTTGTTCTGTTCCACCCGAGCTTATCTGAAATCCTGACCGCTTTTTGTTGATAGTTCCAGCTCGAGGGTGTCGTTCGGTCAATCGTGGGTTGAGCCCAGCCCTGCTGCACAATTTAACTGCCTTGTCCCAACAAAAAATGCAACTTGAAACGCGGCCAACAGGGCCAACTCAAAAAAAAGCACGTACCGTCTAATGGACACCACCACGACTCTCGCTTGTTTGTGCGTGTGTACTCGTCAACTTCCAGTGTGACTGGTGTGCGCCAATGAATAAAATCTATTGGAATTCACATTTTTTGACAATACCATTTACAGTCGCTAACTAGTAGGATGACATATTCATGTGCTGGCAGACATAATCATGTTTATCATCGAATAAGGTAGTGAGTGTGGATCAAGGACAACTTGACGAACCTGCTCACCAGACAATGGTGTCTGACAAGTATTGTCTTCGTAGAAGATCACGTTGGAGCATTCAAATGCTTGGTTTCAGATTAATTTAAAGAAAGAAAGAAGGCAGGAGACCACATTTTTTAACAATGAAAAGAGTTCAGGTTTGACTGAATTCGACTGGTGACGTCTCAGCCAGGCTGATACGGAAACTGGGAATTCTGTCCAAGATTACTGTTTCGACCTCATTAAATAGAAAGAGATATGTGCAGTTGTATTCACACGTTGAGGTTGAACATTCCTGTCGATTTTTCACACAATGCAATAAAATGTATTCAACATATCATTGTTCATAAAGTAATGACCTGCACGGATCAGTTTTGCCAGAATAAGGGTCTTTGAAGCTTCCATAAATCCGGTTCTAAGGCAAGTTGATTGGTTTTCTTAGACAGTTGTCTTTTTTATTACCAAGGTTTCTGGTTTTAGTACATTGTTTAAAGTGGAGAGAAAAGCATTGAATCTTTAATGTAAAACTATCCTATACCAATTCGAAGTCAGAATGCAAGAAGTGTTTCTACACCTTACAGAGTTTACTGTTGGAACAAAGATTCTGTTTTCGATGACCACTTTAGCCTGGAGTACACAAACAGAGGTCAATTTCCTGTGTGTGATTATAAAGTCCATTTTGTTTAGGCATCATTTATACACCAATCACGATATCAAGTTTTCAGAAGGATGCCTCCGTTATATTCCATCTGAAGTGCTGGGCGATGTTTTGATAAAATTTATTCGCAGGAAATTCGTTCTGTTCATCTCTGAATTGACAAAATTGTGGAAGAAAACCCAACGGCAACCCAAAGGTTGTCTTCAGCGCACCTTTGTTCCCGTTCCATTAAGCTATTAAATAAAGCGAGGTAATTTCCCAGTTTGTGAAAAAGAAATTACCCAAATTTTCCAACGAGTACCGGTGTTCTTTTTAAAATACGAAAATACATATTGACCGTGGCGTCTAATGTTTCAAAACTCCCCTGTTTCATCTACCGGTTTCAAGCTTAGCCGTGAACTTGTCGTCAAAAAGTTGTTTCGAAGAAAGGTACGTATTCATAAAGTAGATCTGTCAGTGATATTACTTCCTAGTGGCTGCATGCAAATGTATCTTCTACATTGGTCGTCCACACACTTTTCGATAACAAATCACCGGTATAGTGAGCGATCCGGCGAATGCGATGAAATGGCAAACTAAAGTAGACAGCTCAAAATAGTTCAGCGTGATGCCAACCTCAAGTAAATAACTTTATTTAAGATTTTTGGTAGGTTCGATTAGTTATGCTACGGCATCGTCGTGCTACTGATAACTAAATATACAACTAGTAGACAGGATTAGTATACTTAGTGTGCGCACCTTTGACCATATGTTCACTCTCGACATACACGGTCTATTTGATTTCAATGTGTAAAATTTAGCATCAGAAACAGTTTTACAATCGTTCAACTTGGCAAATTTGCTACTTTGACACTGAATGAGTTACATATCAGTTTTCTGTTTCAGAGACCTTTAAATTATAAATTGTTACATATGTACCGTTGTAACTTTGTCACTGTAGACAGTACGCTTCATTATTACAATTTTATCTCTGGTTACCTTGTTTTTTGGGTAACAATAGCAAGGTTCCCTCTAAAATTTCTTTGTGATTAACAACGAGTTTCAGTGAATAGATTTAAGGTCATGTGTCCGTCAACAGGTGCAGTAGGTAAGTAATGTGTGTAGTCTATCAAATTATACTGTTCACCTCACCTAAGTATTTATTCAAAGAGGTCCTAGCGGACGTTATAAAAAAGATACACGTCAGTTCTGCTGTTCACGGGGAAGGGTGACTGGAACAATGTTTTTCAGCGTTTTCATTAATTACGCCTTTCCAGTGAATGCACATTTCTCACATGCGATATATGCATACTCTTTAAGTTGAAGTTTAACGGAATGGTATTCACAAACTGACGTTTCCTAGAGCCAAACTATCTAACTGAGGGGCATTCCCGCATAGTCATGAATATTTCTCTAAGTACATCAAGTCTATCAACCTTTCACGCCGACTGACTTTCTTCTACATTACCCGCTTAATAGTATGCATTTAGTACAAAATATATGGGGTATTTTTTCTACAGTTACCACTTTGAATGTCTAGGGGTACTTTCATCATTTAGCGCGGAGTTGCTCAATTACACCAAGTTTATCGTCAGAACACTTAATTCTATCTTGAGTAGTTTTTGCAGGAATTTACAGCGCTGCCTGCTATGTGCAGCCGAAACTATCGCTATCCGTTTATTTAGATCGGGGCTGTGTACAGAAGAGAGCGTTTTGCAAGCGCTTCTGCTCTCTTATCCTAATTATCACCAATGGAATTTGTTGCACACCTCTGGCACTTACAAACTTTACTACTCGTATTTTATCCCCAGATTACTTTAGACGGAGTCATCATCTTTCACCTACACTGTTGTCAGTTTCTTTTGATTCCCAGCTTTTTGTTATTTGGTATCAAACTCTCCATCAGCGCCTCACTTGATAAGTCATCGTATACACATGTTAACAAACAATTTTGAATGTACGTTCAAACATTAAAATATTGAACAGCTTGCAGAAAAGTATGAAGGGCAAATATTTGTGAACACAAATAACTGTGGACAGAAATTTCGGCTTGCAGACATATAAGGAGCGAATTTGGAATCTCACCAATAAAATAATCTGATAGTTGCATTTACTTCTTAAACTGCCTGCAGACTGACTGCCCAGTCTGTGATCTAATTCCACGGAATCACCCTTTACAGGATTTGCTTTGTCCAGTAGTAGCTGATCGATAAATGCACCAGTATTTCTGAGGCAGATCTTGCTGGGAAGAGTTAAACCACTTTTCAGGTATCTGTGGTACGTGACTGAACTCTCTGAATTGGAATATTACTGCGACTAATATTACCATTATCATTATTTAGTGTGGCACACGCAAGTCGATCAAAGTAGATGGGCAACCTGTTTGATGTGATTAAATCCTCTTCCGATGTGGACCCTCAGTGAGTAATGAATAGTTATACACAACTGTGAGACGGATTTTTCAATATGTGCGATATATCCTGATACCAATCTATTTTGAATACTTCGCAATTGAACACTACCCACACCTGATCGCAGCCTTCGCATTCAGATAAGCGTTTCGACCAGCCCACCTCGAAAGAAAGCACTAGACTCGAGTTCCGCTCTTATGAGAGCCCATCAGCAGTGCATATCTGCTTGTCCGAGCCGGACTTTGCACTCTGACCCTCGTGGTCGTGAGACTAGCGTGGTAACCACAACGCCAATGACCTGACATTGGGCGTGACCGGTCAATCATATCTAAACGCCAAACCGCAACCTTTTGCGAATAGTGTTCAACTTACCCGATCATTTCGAAAGGAGAATGAACAGAATCACTCTGTTCTATCCAGTCAATAACCCCGTGATCAGGACTTCTCAGTTAGGTTTATTATCTTCACTGAACCAAAGGAGCAGGGTTATCGATTAGATAGAACAGATAGAACAGATTCTGTTCATTCTCCTTTCAGTCTCAGTGTTTTGCCTTCTGTTATTCGCTTATTTCTTTGTTCCGTATTGCACCAATTAACGTTCAGTTTATGACTTAGTATGTGTCCATATGATCAGCCAATGAGTGACTATGATTTCTTTAATACTGTTGTACATCCATAAATTCGGCTTCTTGTCTCACGAATATGAACTGCTTACTACGACCAGTGCGAGGTCTTCTGCTTATTACTTGCGTGGAGGTTTCAATCCTAGTACAATTTCTAGGGCTATTCGAAGTCCCTAATTCCGAGTATCACGGTAACTACTAGGTAGTCCTTGTTGTTTTTGTTAAGAATTAAAAATTGTCCCAATTTACTGTTAGTTGTTTAAAGGGAAAGCAGGAATAAACCGAGAACCAGGTTGACCTACTTATGTGGTTCAGAAAGAAGCGGCATGAACATATTTGGCCTATTCATGCTGTTGCTGGAAGGCAAAAGTAAAATCCAGGCTTCTTTGTAGATTCTACAATATATACCTGTCAGGCCTACTCATTTTGTTTTGCAAGCGGGTCGCCTATCCGCACTAGCAGTGTAGAATTGCCTCGTGTTCATATGCTGAGGACCACCACGACATGAACTCACTTAACATAACTAGGGTTCCACAGACCGAAGCCAGGAATCTCAGTCTTTCTTTCTTATTTTAGTGCTAACCAGCCCACTGCGTTTTATTAATAGGTCTAAGAAGTGAGTTATACGAATGTGTTATGCCAAAGATAGATCATACAGCAGTCAGTTACAGGTGGCGCCACTCTGTTAAGGATTGTCGTGCCTATTGGAGCAACCACCTGGACTCAGACCATGCTGTTGTGCGTGCCCGTTTTGTTTTGTCATTTGCTCAGAGGACACACGCTCGTAAATGCAAGGTACTTAACTGGCATTCGAGCGATGAGGGTGTAAAGAACGCTTACCAGAAAGCGTTGGTGAATAAGTTGCCCAATTCGAATCAGGTGAGTGATCCTAACAAACACTGGGAACAAATCGCCGCAGCTATGAAATCATGCTGTGAAGAAGTATGTTCCGAGGGAGCCGT
>JTDE01000267.1:278379-306672 GCA_014338405.1 Paragonimus skrjabini miyazakii
GATGTTATGCCAAAGACGATCAAGTTCTCTGTCTTTTCAAAATCCTGAACCAGTTTCTCGCAAAAATGAAGCCAGACAATAGCTAGTTACTTTTGAAGTAATTTTATAACTCCATCATAAGGTGACCAAGAAAATGAGTTTCTTACTTAAAAGAATATTACTTATAAAAATATCATGTTTAATTCCAACCTACTCACTAGGTTATGCAGACAACTAGAATTTAGCTTTGCCTGCTCTTAACAACAAAACCAATATTTGTTTTATAAAATTGAACATCATGCAATTTGATTAGTTCAATTGAACTCAGAATACATCAAATGTCAAGCTAATAAATAAAACTGTACATGAACTAAAGTAAACAGACGCCAACCTATAACCTCCAATATAAATTTCAAATTATACTCCACTCAACGACCTTATAGCTGGAAAAAACCTTCAAAGTTTTATTTAGATTTCCTTTTTATAGTGGAAATCGAAGCCATTGGCATTCAAATTTACATATCCTTAAGCAACAATCTGTAAACGGAAAATTAGCTCCATTAAGGTAGTAGTTGTCAAGCTCAATATAAAACTGTCCATTCTTGAATGTAATCGCATACTGAAGTTGTAGTGACCAATTAATCAATAGCTGAAATTTCCCATTTTCAATCTTTAACATTATTATACCAGCCAAACTGCAAAATTTAGGACTAAACACAGAGCATACGCTACCCTGATCAATTTATGACTTTTGTAGTCATACTGTGGTCTGTTTATTCTTAATGAATAAACAACTCCGCTATTAAAAACTATTGAGCCAGCCATTGAATAAATACGACGGGCCATCTGATAAGTAGATGTCATCCATAGTTTTGGAAGCATTAGCCCCGACAAATGCAAGCAGTAACTAGGTTTTGGAGGAGGTTACCATCAAGCAGAAGAAATGTGCACGTTGTGCTGTGAAAACTGATTATATGTTTTACGCTGTCTCGGTAGTCCATGGTTTCATCCCACCCCCTTAATTCTATTCCACTACTCACTGGAAATGGACGTTTCCGCCGTTTTTTATGTGAAACCTTAAAATGGACCTTTTCATTTATGCGTTTTTGGTTGCCGTTTTGCGTTATTATGATAAATGCTCTCGAACCGACGTATCGACCTAATCCAGAGTGAAACATGTTAGCTCCGATAACCGGATATGAGAAACGTTATGGTGAACCTATGCATCTTCATTAAGGGCAACTAATATTCCGGTATTGATTTCATATTGCGAACAAATTAGTCCTAACAAGATTAACAAGGTCAGTTTTTGATACTTCTGTAGAAATAAACTCGGAGATTTCCATTGTTTTTAAAATTATATAGATTCCTGTTTCGGTACACGAGGAGAAAAACTTCCTTCTCACACGAATAGCTGCCATAGACAAAGACAACGGTGCAAATGGCAACATACGATACAAACTGCTAAGCCAACCATCATCGGATTTGTTCGAGATTCACGGGGAAACTGGTGAACTGTTTATCAAGAATCGAATGGATTCCAGTCATTTGGTAAGCTGTGCACCTCAGGTTAACTAAACAGAACGTCGAATTATTGTTGGTTGGAGTTCGAACAATTTACTCTACTGAAGAAAACTGGTGTGCATTCACACGCGAGGTAAATAGGGTCATTAGCAACAAAGATTCATAAGCTGTGAGTAAACGTAAACTAAGTTTGATTATAACCAAACTGCTATCTCCGATTAGTAACTGTCTAAAGCTTCTCTACCGTGGTCGCCTGGTGGAAAAATGCAATAACCAGGCCATTTTTCTGCATAAGGTTAGAAGTTTTTCTACAATGTGCCCACTGTTTATCTGATCTTAAAACATCAAAACCACGTAATAAAAGCAAACGTTTAAGAGGGCCTACTAAAAAGCTGGGGCAGTCACCTATTATAATCATTTAAGGTACAAGGTGTGAGTTGAAACATTCCAACGGGTCATCAATCAAATTTAAGTCCATAACTGGCCTCTCGTTGCTCTTTCCAAAATCTGTAAACGGTTTTTGGGAAGCTGTGGTAGTTAGCCGTGCGCCAACAAAGGTCAACCCGAGCGGACAACCCATTCACGTTATTTATTCGTGCTGGTTAACATTCACATTCTTTGACCCGCCACGTTTGATGGTAAATGTCACCAGGCTATTGACCTAATGATAAATATCATTTAACACAATGTTAACTGAGGCATTATAGAACATGATGCTAAACTACAAGCAGCAGACAAGGTAAATGCTAGTCCTTACTGTCTAACAGATTTGAGGGTGAAAGTGATCATTTTCGCGATATTTCGGAAACATTCACGACAATTCCGGTTGTTCACTCATTTGGACAGAGAAGTTTTAGTTTATGATTTGTTAAAACCTCCAAGCAGGTTTGGAATTTCACATCAAATTTTCGCCATAATAGCACATTCTCGTGGTCTACATAGATTGCAAGCTCCTGGCAACAATGCAACTCTTGATTTCAATCTTTCGTTGACACTGCTTTCAGTTTTAAAGTTGTTTATTTCTCTGCTAAGAGGCAGACTACTTTAGTTTAAAATAAGATAGTTAGAGGACGCGCACTAAAGTGCCAGGGTTGTAAACGTTTATTAATAAATGAACTAAAACATTACACTGTAGATAAGTATATACACTTCTTGTTTGTTGGCCAGTGTGGCACAATTTTATAACAGTCTCAAAATGTCTAACCAGCGGTAAAACAGTCTGAGCTTCGCTGAACGCTGCATTATGTTTCACAATATACCGAGGGGACCACACAAAGCCAATACGATTAGGTACAAAAATCCTAGCAAAGGTGCAGGTACAACACTTTAAAACAGTGTGTCAAAATTAGACGCTAAACGTATTAACAAGCAGGGCGCCTGCTATAGTCCGTTATTGTTAAATGATTCGGGTGCACCTCCAGGAAAACTGCATCTATATACGGTTGAAACCTTAATCGTAATAGAGATGCTGTTAATTATTGGCTGCAATCTTTAAAATGCCCAGATCATACACCAAATGAAAAACATCCTACGGCTAGCAATTCTTTGTAGGTGAGAAAAACAACCTCAGGCCAGTTGGAAAATTGTTTGATGCCTAGCATTTAAGTGGTTGATGCCTAAATTGTTTTTTTTTGGCAAAAACTGCTTTCAGGAAAAGAGCTGAATACTGAGGATACTTTACAGTTATACCTATTTTCTGCACTTCACGTCATACAAAAAACATCGAAAGGTTTTCTGACAAAAATAGCCTAACAGCTGATAGCAGCATACAGGTTGATTGACGTCGTTCAGATTTCTGATGTACGTGACAGACAAGATCACAAAGTGAACTGGAAACTCGTCGATCATGATTCATGTGTTTAAAAGTCAGATGGGTTCATATTCTTATCTGAGCGAAGACTTAAGCTCTCGCCAAATTTAAATTATGATTGGCACCATAGGCACAAGAGTAGCATTTGTTTAAATCACGAGGTGAAACTTAATTCGCTTCCCTAATACAGACAGAAATAAACAAATTATCGATATAATGACTGAGTTAGTTGAACAAGAACTGTCCACCAGCTTTTGATTTGCATCCTATTCAGACCTTAGCATTAATCAAAAAGTTCTATACAGCAAGTAGATTGTGCACTGATCATCCTGTCAATCATCTCCGGACAGTGAAATCTAACAGAATTTGGACCACATTTACGAATCAGGAAGCTTCAGGCGTTAGTTCGCACTGTTGATATATCTGTTATCTATAGCGAGTTTCCACTAATTGTTGGATTGAAACTGATTAGTTCATTTAGTATGATGGTCTAGAGAAAATTAATCAGTATCCGAAGAGTATCATATCATGTGTAAAACAGTTTCAAATGTAGGTTCTCTTTCTTATTGCGCATGTATACGACTTGCTATGCGGACGTTAAACAAGAAGATGGTGAAAAACAGATATTCGTTCGCGAAGTCAATCGGGAGTTTGTCACTTGTTAGGGATAGAGAAATATCACATAGAAAAAGTGGTCAACTGATGGGGTTCAAGTTGTTATGGTTAAGCAGAGAAGGTATGCGGTGTAGGTTGAGAATAAGCAGAACATACTTATAGTTGACTAGATTCATCAGATTAAAATCAAGCCAAAATTGGTTGGGTGTCTGCGTAGGTTGACTTTGCATACACAGTTGTGGCTTTAGTTTGTGGAAGATGAAGACCCCGCCTGAGCTGAGTCTACAGAACTGTTTACTCCTTAAGAATTGACCCAATCGACGTAAAACGTTTCGAACTTGTCGGTAAGCTAAACCAGTTAATAATGCATTTTACAATTTCAGTTTAGTATTCAATGAGTTAACATAAATGATACGCCCATGAGCATATAAAATTGCTTACTGATAACCAGCTAAATATATGAGCCGGTGGTTTAGTGCAAGGACGCATTAAGATGTTGTAATATATTGAATTTTGAGTAGAATGTTTACTTTTGCTGCGTCGAATATGCTGTCTAACATTTTCTAAATTTAAATAGTAGAAATTTCTGATATGGTTTGATGTTAGGGTTAGATCAATATATTTCCTGCTCTTTGCTTGGTCAGGTTTGTCATCTTTCTTACAAGTGATTATCCCTTGAAGATATTTTAGAAATTTCCCATGATAAATAGTTTTTACAGTTCAACATCAATTTAATCCAACAAAGATCGAAAAATACCTAACCTTTCTGGCCGCCCTTTCCATACACTGTCGTGGTCTTCCAAGTGTTAATTTCTAACTATTTATATCTTTCCAATCAGTAGTAGAAATAACATGTCGCAAACTACTCCAACTACTCAAATATCAACTCCGTTCCCAACTGTGTAGCGATATACACGGAGTTATTTAATAGTTACCTTTGCTCCAGTTTCCCGTTTTGAATTAAATATAGCAGAATGCAAAAACCTTTTTTTTCAGTAAGCAGTTCACCTTTGTCTAACTTTTGATTTTATTTAGGGCACTTTAATGCTGACCATAGAAGCCAGTGATCAAGGTACCCCTCCACAATCCAACACTGTTAGTCTGAAAATAAAAATTGTCGATACATCGCCAACGGGTCAGATTAAACAGACGGGGCAAATTCTGTCTCTGATCGGTCTGGATGACATGGGATCAGATGGTGCTGACCGAACGGGTACAATCGAAGTCAACAAACTGATAATAATGTGCATAATTATTTCAACAACAGTTATCTGCTTTATCCTGGTTCTTTCTATTGCACTGTTTGTTCGTCGCAACCCTTGCTGTCGATCGGTTTTTTCCCTACAATCGCGAAATCATCTATCACAAACGGATCACTATAATGCTCGCTGGGATGAAAGTGAAGAAGGCGAAAAGAAAAGTATGTCAAAAGAAGGCATTGAGTTCAAAGGTAAGCGTTTGGATTTCAAAAATACAATTTAACTTCAGAAACTAGCCGCCATCAAAAAGGGTGAAATCTGATAAGTTCAAGGCACAGAGTTAAAAAATATGCTGCGCAATACGTTTTAAAATATTTCTTATAATGTTGATAGACATTACAAACAATGTAGTTGGCTGGTCGTAGTTATTCTATAGGTTAGCGTGTTCATCAAACACCAAAGAGAATTTATTTCTTTAACTGATCGCAAAGAATATGTATCATCAAGCTTTATCAATATATATATCGATTGCTTCGAGTGCACATCATTTAACAGTTCTTGTTATTCTAAACATACTTAAGTATAACCCGAAAATGACATGCATTGCCTAACGAATAATTTACTTGTGCTGCTTCTTCAGTTCATCATCTTGCGTAACAAGTTACGGACCGTGAGCTATTTAACAACCAGCTCACTGTTAGCGACATACTAACATGCTGTAGCAAACCTCTAATAAGCCGCATAACTAAAATCAATTAACGTTTGATTATGTTGCCCTGTTGAGTAGTGACTTGCGACTACCCTAAATTTAGGACTTTTAACTGTTTAAAGCTACTGGTAAAGATGAATGTCTTTTTCAAAAATGGTTATAGTAAATTTTAACTCAAGTATGAAAGAATGATTAACATAGGTACACTAATCTATTTATTTTCAGACGTCGGTTTACTATCACCCGAGGTGCATTCGTGTTCACTGTAGGGATATGAAGGTAAAGCTTGACGCAAACCGTGGCAGTAATCGCAGAATATTACGCCAAACAATCAATAGTTGGCGAATGGTATTGCATTATTGTATTATGATGTTTTGCACCTCAACAAGGCTAACTAACTAAATTCGTTCCCCGTCTAGCTGAACAGCTAGTCAACCACTTTAAAAGACGGACATCCGGTCCTTCTTACTAGGGTCCGCCTTCCAATGCAGGATGCTTAGCATAGTCCTGCTGTAATGGGTCCGCAACTGGTCTAATCAGATGCATTAAGCGTACTTTAAGTTCCTATTCTTAAGGATTACTTTAGCTTAATCTATTATACTACATAGTAGAGCACTCCAAGTTGGTTATGTTCGTGAGACGATCAAGTGTAAATGCACTGAATTTAGCTGTATTTTGTATATAACTTCAGGAAGTGACCATGAAAATAGAGGCATACTGTATTAAAAGTTCATTTTCAATCAAAGCTACCATCAATAAGAAATCGAATGATCACAGTGCAGTCCTTACAAGGGCAACTGTAAGTGGAGCGTATTCCAGCGTTCAGCGTGGGGAAGAAATCAAAGTCCTTGGAAGTTATTTTTTGATCCATATTTATAGTTGACTTCACGACCAAGTATGTGTTTTTCATGGAGTTCATCCCAAAAAATATGTTTCACAAATACCCGATCAACATCATCAACCAGTATTGAAAGAGTCTTCTAAGGTTGTCTGGTTTGCAGTTGACTGTTTTTGATAAACAGATACACTACTTCGATGCATCAAGGTCTCGGACAATGATAAATACAAAATCTTGGTGACGGTTTATCAACATTAGCTGCTGTCTTATTGTAGCGAAAAGGCGTCAAATAAAGCACAATCTTCATTGTCCAACTCACTGGTTGCCATGCTACGCGCACGCTTGCGGTTATGAATCCCAGTTTCTGCTCACACATCGTTTGCACTTCTGCCCGGTTTGTTCTTGTCTGATGCCTTCATCGAGCTGTTTTTCGCCCGCTGTTCATCGTCCATTGATCCGAGCCTGTTGAGCGATGGCTTGTCTGGTGGCTCGTGTTGTCCGTAGTCTATCCACTGTGAGCTTTGACCGTATTCTACGACGGTGTCGAGATATTCCTGCTGATAAGCCGCTATTGAACAGGTTGAACAGTGAGAGTCTGTGAAGAGATTTTCGAGATGGGCCTGTGAGAAATGAATAGCTAGAAACGGTGCACCTCTGAATTTAAACCTGTGACATTGCGAATCTAGGTGATGCCGAGGTCACGTATACTTGTCACCAACAACATCAAAATGTCATCACAGCCAAATTTCTTCCTAAAATTGACGGCAGCAACATTCGGACCACAATTTCCATCGGAAGCTTCTAACAGTTCATCCGCCTACCTGTTCTGTTATGTTCACAGTACGAACCCGTCTCGGGCAACGAAATTGTTCAGTCATGGTAGAAAAACTTTCCAACATTTTTCCATGGATGATCTTCTTTTATTGTTACTGTGTGAATGGCAGGTCACCGTTCTGACAAGCCAACAAGTTCTTAGATCAAATGACGGATTTGTCCACACACGTGGGACGGCGTACTCGTCGTTCCTAATCCCAAGTGTCTATTCTTTTGAGACTGGGTGTTTTACCATATCGACAGTGCAGTTGATGTACCGTATTCAACCATCGGGACATTAGGTGAAAACATATGTTGAAACGAAGAACCTTGATTATCGTCAGTATGCTGTGTCAAGCATACTCAAAATGTAGTCTTCGAGAATGGGTGGGCTGCGCACTTTTGGCTATTGGCCTTTCTTTGCCACATGGTTGTTGTGGAGTCCACCATACAATCAAACGCTGGCCGTATTTACCGGACAAAGTATACTGAGGTCAGTTTTCTTTGGTCCGCATGGACTACGCTACAACTCGTTCTAACCAATCAATTCTACTTGCCGGTTGGTTGATTCGTTTAAAAGTCACAACTATTCATGTGAAAGATACAGAGAACCAACTCATCTGAATTTTCTCATTCAGCTGAACTTGGAGTGGTGCACACATTGAACAAACGCGAGTGAAAAACTGTCACCACGTTCATAACTTTTCAATTATGTTCTCTAATGCTCAGTCATTTAGGCCTATTCATTTCTAATTACCATTTTTGGGACACTGAGATTCACCATGTGTAGTAGTGTGCTTTCGGAAAGAAGGGTTCTTTAAACAGACTAGAGTAAAGCATACATTGTTCGTCGAAGGACTGTGTGCAGCAGAAAACTGTTAAAGCTTTATGCAAAATGGCCGGTGCTGTTCAACGTCAATTTTGGCATGCCACAAAGCTTTTTCCAACGTCAATGTAGGAAGTACAAAGCATGCTTTCATATACAGTTTACTTCACAGTAAGATAAAAGAATACGGAACACAAAGATTGTTGTCTAGGCTAAACAAAGTTAGGCTGGCTAAAGCTAACAGAACTAAGTTTGCGCAACATCTAAGTTCACTGGTTACTTGTTGGTGTGAAACACCGGGTTCACACCCATATCGAATGAAACGATGCCGCAGCGTTCCATTTGACTCGCTTAACCAATCTCAATTACATTCAATCCGTTGCTTTTATATCAGTTATTCAATCTTTATCTTTGAACGTTAATTAGTACTGTGTTAAGATGAGTTCAAAATATTACTTCATTCACCCGAAAAATAAATATTCGGCGAAACTATGGGACGACGCAAAAATACTAGGTAACAAATTTTTGTGAATATAACAACAGAGCAATTTACCTGAATTGTAATACAACGATGCCGCGAAGCAATCCATTACTGAGATGTGAAAACACTTTAGGTGACATTTTGTGTTTATCACGCAAAAGGTGGCAGGCGAAGTGCGAGCTAATGGGCCATCTGTGTGAGTTAACATAGTAAAGTAGTAGAACTGGTTAACCGAAGAACTATTTGACAATTTTGATATAGAGCAAAAACATCAAAATGCTAGAAATAAAACGCGTCAGAAAGATCGCTTTTGCAGTTTTTTGCAAACAACTACCTATTACGATAACATGCAAAATCATAGTGATGAATGCTAATTGCCGCCTAACAGTTTCTCCGTAAAGGTCACATACTAAAATAGGATAAACATTCCTGTTTAGTTAGAGATTGTGGAAGATGGTGTAAAATACAAGCCGACCGTTTTTGCTCTGATTGCCCATTACACTTTTGAGTCAATTTTAAGCAACGTAGAGACACCGAGGGACAGCATTCTTCCGAAGTAAGGGTTCCAGCAGTAGTCATGTAAAATGAAGCAACACGAACATGCATCCACCAGAAGCCCAGTGAACCTTGCACACAAGTTACACAAACAAAAACTAAAACGGAGCTAACAAAACGGTACCACGCTCTGTTACATAATTCAGATTCAATCCGTGCGCGCTTGCTAGTTTCTACCGCGCCTTACGATGACGAACGTGCTTTCGACAATTTGTTGTCAGGTCACTAAAAGTTTGGAGAATAACAAAAAGGAACTAAGGTGTTTAGCTTACCAAAATCAAAGTCACAACAATTACACACATATCAATGCACACAAAAATATCATCTCACTGTTCTGGACATAGAATTGGTTGACATCCCATGAACGAGGTCAGTTGTCTGTGTGTATGGGGGTGAGTAGGGAGTAGGATACACTAGAGGCCAAAGGAATTTTAAGGACTGAAAGTACTGTTTGGGGAACCACGCACTGTGTTACGTAATCTGATTGAAGTCGCTTCGGCTGTTGCGGAAATCTGCTGTCTGGTCGCCTTTGACAAAATGATTGGAAACCTGTGTACGAGCCGAAATTCTTTTGACATATCTGCTTGGTGTGTGTTCAAGACAAGATGTGACTCGAACGCCTCGATTCAATAACTCCACTCACTTAATCCGTTTGCGCAAGCACCTAGTGGTTCTACTGGTGAACAATACACTCGTATTGACTCTTCGTAGATAGGTAGCCTGACTTGGAGACTGAATGTGATTGTGAGTCAGAAAGTTAACTAACTCTTCGATGATGCATCCAACAAATCTTGTTTTAATGAGTATTCGGGGATTTGGTTTATTTCAATTGAACATCACCCACAATTGATCGTAGCTGTCGCATTCCCATACACTACTCAGTCGGCCCCTTTTGAAAAGAAGCACTAGACTCGAGTTTTGCTCTCATTAGAGCTCGTCAGTAGTGCATATCATCGCCACTGCCGGTCGAAATCTCCGATCTCATTAAACCTGCTAGGCGATATTTTAGATTACTGCTCAACAGTAATCTAAAATATCGCCTAGTAGATTTCGTGAGATCGGAGACTTCGACCTGTCTAGGAAGTCCTAATCGCGGGGTTATCGATCGGAGTTAACAGGACAGTTACTGTGTCTCGATTTCGAGACGATCGGGCAACCTGATCATTACTCACAAACGGAAGTGGTTGAGCGTTCACATATGATAAGTCGGTCGTGCTTAGCGCGAGGTCAATGGCGCAGTGGTGAACACAGTTGCCTCATGAACAGCGTGTCCGTGGTTCAAGTCCCGGCAGTGGCGATGACATGCACTACTGACGAGCCCTAATGAGAGCGAAACTCGAGTCTAGTGCTTCTTTTCAAAATGGGCTGACTGGATAGTCTATGGAAAGGCGACAGCTGCGATCAATTGTGGGTGATGTTCAAAGTGAAATAAACCAAATCTTGTTTTACTGAATGTTGCAAACATCGGTTCGCTGGCCGTATCCTTTGACCCGGAGTGAGACAACCCTAAGTTTTCTTCAAAAGCTGGGCATGGGTTCCTCTGTAGGTAGGGTGATGAGGTGTTGTGTAATGAGTCAGCCAGAGTAAACAATTATTCGTAGCGTATTGGTTAGAAAGCGGACTTCGGCATCTAACATGTTCTTCGAGCAGCTTTTTCTGATGCGAGATACTAGGCAGCGTGTGTTACTTGAAGTTGACGTTTAACACTTCTGAAGAGCTGATTGAAGTTCAGTTTGTTTCACAAAACTGCAAGGAAGCTTGCTTTATTGAACACAAAAGTAGTATGCTCAAAGTCTTGTGTACCGGGACTATAAAATATATCTGAGTATGTTACATAATCAAAACGGAATAATTTCCCCACACTTATGCAATGGATGAGAAGTCAGACCATAGAAGCAAAGGCCTGGCTGTCCTTAGGTGGCTAACCATCTGATTCTGAACTATATTAGGAATCAGCTGGAAGTGTCAAAATGAATGCAGTTGGAAGGTATAGTATGTTGTAGTTTATTAACGGAATTTCGACGGCACTTCAAATGTAGATGTTTTGGTGAGTCCACTAGGTAAATATCTCTCGCAGGTTTCGTAAAAATGTGTTATCTTAGGAAATCATGTTGGAAACTTTAGAATAAAACTGAAATGTAATGACGTGCAAGTATAACAGTGTTAGTTGCCAACACCGAACACGTCTTACCATCACACCGCAAGTTACGGACGATACGTAAGCGAATTGCAAGGAAAAGTGTGACGTGGGGATTAGACTGCAAGATACGAAAGTGAAAATAAACAATTCCCATCCGAATGATGATACGTTCGCCTTCAGCAGCTGAGAGGAAAAACAGGTAAACATGCTTATATAGAGACGCTCTAGAAAGCTGAAAAAGAAGTATTAGGAAAATGTATGTAATCGTTTTGGGGTGTATCAGCGGATATCCTGGGCGAAAACATCCGTTTTAAAAAACAAAATCTCCGAAGAAAAGACTATGTTTATAACGTGGCGAGCGTTTTTATCGCAGGTGTATCGGTAACATTCTTCCATAGACATACCAGGTGTTAGTTAAGAAAACTGTGAAAAAGCAGGTCAAGCAGTGCACCTATAACGGAAACGCGTTCCTTCAAGTGCAGCTCCACAAATATTCAATCGAATGTTATCAGATCGGCGTGGTGATGAAGCTACTAATAGTACTGTTTTCTTTTGATCCATTCTTATGTTGTTTTAAAAGATTCCACATTTATTATGGGCGAATGTGTCACCCAGACGGGTAGGGCTCCAAGTGATACACATGTTTTACTGTATGTTTACTGTATGTGTCTTATCACTCCCTTTAAGACACTGATCGACATCTGGCCAATTTCATTTTCTGTACACATCCGGCTATCATTCACCCACTCACGCAAAGTGAGTGCAATAACTGTTTACCATATGTGGGGACATCTTGTATTTAAAAAATCTTGTAGGTATTCAGGGACTTCCATTTGGGTAAGTGATGAACTGATATGCTTCGGTTTACTTCGGTGAGGCTCTATGTCTCCAAGTTAAATAACACGGTATTGCTTCTTCTGTTGCGTTTCCCGTGGCCATTCCTTCTGCTGGCTGATGGGTTCGGCACAATTTTAATCAACATAACCAAGTACTTAATGTTTGAAGATCTTGAACGTCACGCAGTTGTCCACAGGAGGGATGACTGGTTGTCGGCAACATTACAGCGTCACAGCGCAAAGAAAAGTTGGAGATAAAAATGTTCTAGCCCGCCACTTATATTTGATCAGGGATTTGTTTACTCTAATCTGTTAACTCATGGATGATTACAGCATTCGCATCCAAAATTTATTTAGCTAGCGGCTTTCAAAAGGGAGCACCAGAAACGAGGTTCCTTTCCCTTGGAGTTAGTCAGTCACGACCGTGATTTGGAATTGGAGTACATTCCGTTTTTAAAAATGAAATCGATCTTTATATGTAGTTTTAATAGGAAATCACACGTCTGGTGTAAAGTATAGAATATCTAGCAGGATGCCATTAAGGTTGACATTAAAAACCTTTGGGTGCATCCACACTTTTCACAGGACCGTAAATGGTGGCACAAAATAGTACTAATGTCATTCATTATGTAGGTAAGACTACTGTTCAGAAACACCACAGATAAAGTATACACTTATTTTAATGCCGATAATCCTTTTCAGTTAGAATAGTGGCCAACAGAAAATGAGGTTCTAAGTGTTTGCTTGAAGTTATCTGAAGACGTTCTTCAAACAAACGAATCTTTTCAACCCAGAAATGTACGTATTGTTATATTTATCGGGATATGTCAGCAATGAATCTTATGATTAATGCCTTGGGGGCAAAGTACAATCATTTTTCAACCATGAGCACGCGGCCAGTCCGAATATATTCCAAAACGAAATGACTAACAAGGCCCATATAGCTACTCACAAACGGATCTGCAATAGCTCTCACGGTGGCTCACACAATGGCAGTTCAGTGGGATGATAGTGCAAAAGATTGCTACATGCGTTCAAATCCAGGTCGTGGCATGTTTGTGTAGTAATGGTGTTTTTACTCGGAGCAAAATGCAAGTCTAAGGTCCTACTGAAAAGAGATACCCAAACTGTCTATCTGTATGTGGGAGCTGCAATGGGTTGCGGGTGATGTTGAATTTACACCATTTACAATTCAGTATCTACTGATGTTTATACATAAATTCCTTACCGCAGAAAGCAAACATATGTTGCAATATGTTAACATTTCGTTTACACTCATCAGTTGCAATTGTTAAACAATCAAGTTACATATGACAGACAAATAGAGATAGATGGGGTATGGACACGCAACAGTCTAACCGTGTATTATGTCATCATAGCCAGTGCAACCCTACGGTTTGCTCCAACCATTTTTGTGCATATAGCGCCGGCTGGTGAGTTCTGACCACCATGGATTTGCTAAAAGCCGGTTGCCTCGAGTTCTGATGACGCACCAATATTTTGAATGGTCTGAGTAGGTCAACCTGGTGACCTGTTATTATGAGGTGATTGGCAGTCGATGATGCGGAACTTTGAGTAACGGATTCACCGTTTTCGGAGTGTTCTGTCATGAGTTGTTATAAACGGTTTGAACTGGCCGGAGTTCAAACCACAGCCGAGGCCAAATCATGCTCTGATGGTGCGCTTCAACATTGGCGAAACCAGAGTATAGTGCTTCTTGTTAGAAAGGATTGACTGAAAACTCCACAAAAACGCATCATTTGTGAGTGATCTTCAGTTTATCTCAACCTAAGTTTTCAAATTCTCATCAGTGATACCTAAGTCATTCCTAATACTGATGCTTTCCTTCGTCAACTTTTCATCACGAAAAATACTTATCTTTATTTACAACAGACTGATGGAACACACGTCCAATCGCAACTGTTTGTGATTGTGATAAGATTATAAGCTAGAAAGATAATGGACGCTTGTGATGACTTTTGATACACCAATGTTTGTGGCATTTCATAAGCTCAAGCATTTATGAATCTGACAACACGCATCGTCTGGCGAACAACACCTTTGCTAACAGAAGTACGCTGTTTTGTATCCGTGAGTTAAAACTAAATAAACAAAGAAAGGTAACAAATTATATCGGCTACCATGGCAGCAACAGAGCAGTAAACATAATTTTCTGTGATTGTTTTACTCGCCAACAGCTCGATAATCAAACGTTAATAGCAAGACCTGAAAGGCTATGTGTGGTTTGAGTGTTTTCAGAGCGAAAGGCGAATTTAGGAATCTTAATTGTCACTGTCTTAATAGCGTTTGGTGGTTTGCACTAACAACAGATTAGTTCATTAAAGAATGCCTCCAGACGCCGTGGTTCTTATGCGGATCATAGAACAACGTGGGGTGTTTATCAAGCAGTTAGCTGAGCTGGTACTATCTTAAATCTGACGATCAAAGAACTGCATAAATTCCGTTGGCTTTTTGAACCATTGTCAGTTTAACTCCAAGAAACAAACAAGAGTGATCAGGCGATAGATACTGCATTCAGAAAAGGTTTGGCAATGAGATGCTTGGGCAACGAATGAATCCGGACAAGCAAAAGGAAGAGCACTCCCAAGCAGGGCAAACGCTACAAACTTGAAACACAAAATAAGGCCTGGAGCTCTTTAGTTTACTTTTTTACCTAATTTTATCAGTAATGTCACTGATCAGTGAAGGCCGCCTGGTAAAGTTTGCTACAGCAGTCGATCAGCTGCATTTGAGCCTGTATCAGCTGTTGCTGGTTAGAATCCAGCCGAAACCCAGATTTCCTAAGATCAGGAGTCTTCTAAGTTAATAAATCTACCAAAATACTTAACAAATAATTAACTGTCACTTTTCAACAATAATTTGTCTACTGCTAAACACTTAAAGATTGTGTTAGACAGTGTCCTGAAGCGCTTCTGTTACCAAAACTTAACCGAAGCCATTTTTAAAATAACAGTAATGTTTTACGAAAGTTAACTTAACGAAGATCAGTGTCAAAATTAACTTTCCTCCAGGCTATAGGTGCAGATCCTTTACAACGATCGTACGGAAAACTTCAACTACTCGTTAATACACAGTGGCTGAGGTTTCCATACAAATTACACTCGTGTTCGGTCCGCTGAATAGGCCTAGTTTAAGAGAAATTATTGTCACACACCGGATATAGGGTATTTTAAAATTCACCACGGCAGACATACACCATCTTGGATTTTAATTTTAGCTCTACGCTTGTCATCAGTTAGTTGATGCGTTGACATATTCCAAAGAAGATATTTGCGCACCTCTGAATATCGATCCCAGATTCGGACACTAAACGTCAAGAAATTTCATTTATTTGAGTACATGCGCCACGCTTTTCTGTCCATATACAATAATAACAGAAACGCACAACACGTCTGCCACTTGTGAGGTTCCTTGATTTCTTATCACGTGTTAGTAAACTCCCTATGCTGATTCCTATGCCTGTAACCTTTTTTTTCGTTGTCCATGAAGCCATATGCTCGGCCTTTTCATTGTTTCGTTCCCTGTAGTATGATGTACCCCATATGTAAATTAAAGCATCCTGATCTTTCCTGGCGAGCAGACATTTTCTTCAGTTGTCGGCGTTCGTGACCTCTTGCACAATTCTTTTCCCCAGAGTAAACGCCTCGACCCAACTAAGTCGTTGAGTGGATAAATGCCCGCCTGTGTGGGTTTGCAAATACTTCCAGTTATCCTTGGTTCCTATTCCTTCTTCGACCAATTTGTTGGTTAAGTCGCCGTAATTGGGAGGTACTCAAATGTACTGAGCAAGAGTGAGACGGTAGTGTTTAACAAACATCAAATGAAACAGGGAGTTTTTGATCATCATAACCGAGGCCTATCGGGTAGGTAAAAGTTGTGGCTGGATTGAGTTCCAGTAGCATTTTCTATCTCATGGTTGTTCAGCTCTCGCGTTCTACAACCCAATTCATTTGTGATTGATGGGATGTTGCTTGGACGAATTTGGTTGTAAGTTATCGTCTGCAAGTTTAAAACTATTCGCCCTCGATACTTGACTACTTAATCGTTAATATAGCGGTTGATACACCAGGTTTTAGACATGTGAACCTCACCATTACGTCGCCTACTGTATGTGGTTTCCCGTTCGAATTTTCGGTTGCTTTAATCCAACGGGTAAAATACTTTGTTATAGAAGAGTCCAAATGATTGCCATGAATATGTAAGGACTCAAAATATTCATTGACCCAACTTTGGAAAATGAATTAACGGAAGGAGTCGATGTGGTCCTCAGTTATCAACTTCCGGTAAATGACACTATCAATAGGTATCTAAGTAAGACGTCATCTGGAAAGTCATTCGACTTACCTCACTTTAGTGCATTCGAATTGCTCCAAGTCACTTCCATCAGAACGGAATTTTGGAAAATGTTATATTGTCGACTGTGGAAAGTAGGTGTCCGTCTGAAGGATCACCTAATAAGATACACACCAAGACAGCTGGGTGTGATAGGTTTTTATGTCCAGAGGTAAAACATTAACCCGGTCAACCGACATTCTAATAAAGGACGGCGGTCTGACCATACTTCAGCACATCAGTGAGTTTGTCCCAACTGTTAAATTTCCGTGAGTAGATCCATTTGATGTGTTTAGCGTAAACGGTGAAACCGCCAACTGGTGCTGTTTTAAAACTGGTATTACGTCAGTCTTCAAAAAATGATTTGACTGTGATCAGCTTAGGATAAGCAAAATCTGTTCAAGTCAGGCACCGGGAGCAGTTTGGGCAAGAAAGAAATGAACGAGGAGTTGTCTAGCTCGACATGGTCACGTTGTGCAGGAATTTGTAAACGTTGTGGGACGTAGGTACTCATTTATGAACTTTATTTTGATGTCCTCACCTATACTTACTCATGTGATTGGGGGTCCTATGAGAGAGTCTGAGAAGTGGGCAACGTCGTGGTAAACAATACTAGAGTAATCAGTGAGATCAGATCATTTGCACGTGACAACCGATATGGCCTCACAAAGCAAAGTGAGGGTGTAACTGTAAGGCTATACGCATGTTTTAATAGTAAGAGTCCTCAGTAGTAAGCAACTAAGTTTATCGGAGTACTTTATGAGTGCTACAAAATCGTCTTGTGTAAAATTAATCCAGCGGGCAATGGAAACTGCATTACATTATCTTATCCAGAATTCTAGGTCATAAAATGAAACAGGTCTGGTCGATAATTTCGAGTACGCAGTGACCATAGTGGTCTTACAGTACTAAACTTAGTTGCATTAACAGATCTAGACAATAAATCCTCAAAATGGGGTTCAGCGGGCAGAAAAGGTGTGATCCACCAGTTGAGCGACAGAGGTCAAACAAACAGGACCGTATAATATATCCAGCATTACAGTAATAAATTTCATTGAAAGGTCAGTTGACGAGAATTAGCTGGCAGGTTCCTTGCTAACACTTGTTTTCCCGACTCTTTTCTGCTGATTTTATTTGCCATTCAACTGGTGATCATTATCAGTTCATCAATGTTTCTTCGTGTGAACGATGGAAAGTAGTTAACGAATTGTACACTCTCCAGATCATGTTGAAAATCTGCAGACCGCATTTAAATTTCATACCCAACAATTCATATACAACGACATAACGTAAAACATGTGCATGTGACATCTTGCACAGCGGCCACCCAAATTTTGCTGCGTACTATACGAGGGATATAAAGGCAATCGCCCAACTACGTGAACGCCATTTGAGAAGACTGAAAAAAGCAATTCGATCTTGTCTTCAACTAATGCAGCCACGACTAATAAAACAAACGATACCAGAACCATTGGAAGGAAGTTGTGGATTCTTCTACCCTGAAGCCTTCTCCACTAAGCTGAACCTAATACTTCACTCACATATGAAAGCGAACAATCAGCCTTTTCACTCTTATCTCAAAATGATGTGGCACCTATTGCATTTGTATGGTAGTACTCCACTAAAGCAGTCGTGTAGCTAGTGAGTTTAGTGGCGTTTGGTCAATACTTATTTCTTCAGTCCTAATACAAAAACCCAAAATAAGTCCCAATTCCCGCTCAAAAGGTCCTTCACATTTTAGGTTACCGACACACTTCTTACCAATGAACAGAGACCACGGGTCATTCCCTCAAACTAGAAAGTCGAACCGACTGCTAAATGACTACGTAATCATAACGCTGTCAGAGCTAAGCTGTACCACACTAAATCACAATGCACAACCCTTCGCCTACTGTTAAATTGGCGGGAGTTTAAAATCTTTATTCCAGATGTACTATCTTTCTAACTGGCTCGTGCTGCCCACCGCAAGTGATAATCTGCCCGAATATCTCTGCAATATGCGTTGGTGCTCGAGGCACATAGGCATGTACACTGGCACCTATGTTCACTTTGTACTGTTCATCACTTTCATTCAGTTGTTCTCCCTGTTTGTAAAACACTAGTCGCAAAATGATGGTGTAAGATTTAAGCAAACGAATGCTGGTAACCAAAACCATGGTAAATATTATTTCCACGCATTGGAACGTTAACAACTTCAGTGTTTTTCATTACTTTTACTCATGGCTGGCGTTTAAGCTTCAGTTACTTCATCCATTACGGTCACAAATGGTTGCAAAATAAATCATTCAACGATCGGAGTTTTATTGCCGTTTAAACCTCTAACTGTTAAGATCCATTTTCGCATTCATAATGTGCCGTATACAGAGTACAGTCTGTGGAAACTCATGCCACCCAGTTTTAATGTGTGTATAAAAATCCTGTTAACACCGCTATCCCACTTGCAACTGTTTTTTCTGTTTAGATCATGCACCCTAGTAAGGGGTTATTGTGGACAGAGACGAAATTTCATTGTAGTTACACCAATTCAAATCGTTTTACCCATCGAATATCGTTTGACTACATGACGCACATAAACCCCAAAGAAGTATGCAATAATGTTGTACTAAAGTCACTTCCGAGGGGCTATCGCAATTTTTGTTGATGCATTTGTGACTCATGTAAACTAACAAGTTCTTAAACAGGTAAACACAACGTTGATAGCAATCACCAATGATCCTTATATTCTAATATATCAGGATAATATGAACTCTTGAAAAAATGCATAAAGGGACCTAACAAATGCTAAAATATTAAAAAGCCGATAAAAACAAGTCGATTTCAAAAATAGGTTCAAAAAACCATCCACAACATGAGTTTTAATGTCGACAATCGTACTGGTGAATTTGAACCTATCATATTGTTCTGCGCACCAGCTAAACCTTCAATGAGATTATACTAATTGTAAAAGTGTTAGTCCCGAAAAAACCTGCCACTCGTTCTAGAATCTTCATCCGTAGTTGTAGCGGTTGCGAGAGAAAAATAGTCGCAAGTGGTGATTGCTCTTCATTTGGGCATAATCGACCAGTTTTACAAAGTGGGCCTCCCACTGCTGTTAGTACCTTTGTTTGACAGTTTAACAGAAAAGTGTTTGAGATATATCCTCATGGCAAGTCTTGTCATCCCTATTGAAAATATTGGCCATAAATCCAGCATGTGTTCTGATGTTATTAGGACAGCATACGTCGACGTGCAAAGTACCTTGAACTGACTTACACCTGCGTTACAAACGTTGGCATTCACGTGATCGACAAAGCAAACTACTAGCAAAGTACATAAACAACCATGTTTAGAACAAAGCTTTGTAACAAAATCTTCCTTAAACATATAATTTACTATCTGCGGAGTTCCGTCAAGAGTGAAGTTCAGCCAATAATTCAAAAGCTGCAAACATTTCCCGGGTGCATAGAACGTAGAACGGGCTAATTGTTGAGCTTGAATCCTTCTCAAATATTATTTAATACTTTACTGTTTATTAGTGACAACTTTACGCAGTAGTTGGTTGAGACCGAATGTGCATACATAATTATGAAGCAGGAGCTGTGCAATACACAGTTGCATATAATTAGTCCAAAAATGCGTCTTCCAAACAGATGCAACAAGAATGCTTAAAACAGACATTCTAAATTAATGAAGCAAAATTACGTCAAATATGACGTACAAACACGAATCGGCTTAAATAAGCAGCCTCACATGGGTTTCACCTTCCTTAGCCCAATTTCTGTTTTCAATTGTTTGTTAAGCAGTTCCGCTAGATAGCACGTCACGCCTAAAGGCAGTTACCTGTTTTCCAAGCTGCATAGTATTATAAATTAATGCACTGCTGTCGCAAAATGCAACATAATGACAGTTCGTTGTCTGTTTCAAGAGATGCTGTGATTCAGCAACCCTCACTTTATGTTTTGTATAAGGTTCAATATATATTTTTATGTTGCCCACCAAGAAACCGATGTAGTTCTCTGTCTGTTGCCTTACTGTATTGACCATTCTAATAAACTCCGGCCTTGAATTCACAAGCAAAACGTTCGCGCCAAGAGACTGACTTGGATGAATGAATATGGTCTATCACTTTCTTGAAAAACACCGAAAGACTTGGTACAGGTGATGTTTTATAATTTCTGCCAATGGCGTTTGAGCTTACTTTAATATGTAGAAGTGAATTTTGATTTGCATTAAGGCGTGGCCGAAGTTCTACTCCTGGTCGTCGCAAAAATAAGCACTATTAACTAGATCTGACAAGAGCAAAACCAGAAAGTAACGCTGCTCTTCAAAGCGGTCTGGCAGAAAAGCATACGTAATGCATGAACTACGATTAAGTGTGACTGATCCTGAGCTCATACCAATGGAAACCCCCTAGTGCTTGTCAATAGTCCAGCTATCGCTCAACGGTTTTAAGTATTTCTGTGGAAAAAGTTTTAGACGTGTGGCTACCAACTAAAGTTGATAGGACGGTTATTATACTTTCTGTCGAAACAGTTGGGCGATCTATGTATTACTCATGGGCAAATATACCTGCTTCTACACATACAATAATTGGTAGTGTATTATGCTAGAGCAATGGTGTATTAAACAACAGTGTTGTCTCATAATATCGTGGATAGAATTCTAGACTTAGCCGTGGCAAGGATGCACAATAGTGACGAATTCGAACGGGAGCAAAACTCGAGTACAGTCTCTTCTACGAAGAGACTGACTGGAAGGTATATGGAACTGCGGAAGAAGCAATACATTTTGAGTGATGTTCAAGTTGTAGTGCACTAAATCCATTTCAGAATTAACCCATTGTGTAGTGAATGCCCACTGAGTAAATAGGCTTTGGGCTTGCTCAAAATATGTGTATTTGTAAACTTGGCATCACGGTTTATTCAGTCGCATTATAAACATTAAAGCACTATGTCTCAACTTTGATTTTAAGGAGTTTATGGACATTAATTTTAACTCTACATGCATGTCCGAAACGCACCGGGTTTAAGTACGAAGGTCATGTCAGTTTCCAATTAGTTCAACGTTGTGCAATAATGACTGTTTCATTTGAGCCACTCAGCTGTTCCACGGAAATATGTTTACATTTTCGTAGTGCCATCTGATGTGGATTTCCCCCCCAGTTTTTTCGGTTTTTGTTAAATAAAACGTAATTTCGTTTCACGTACACCTTTAAAAATTTCGAGTAAATTGCCGTGTACTATTTTGTTTCGTTATTCATGGAGAACTCTTGTTGACTAAACTGGATTGCGACCAAATCTATAAAAAAAATATCATGTCATTTTACTTCATTTTTTGAAGCAAACGCATGTAGACTATGAAAGTGTTTTAAAAGACGTCGCGCTTTACCACTGAGTTCATAAATCCCTTACAGTTAAGTTCTCTCATATATAAATAACATTTATCAGCGAATATCATTTTTATTATTAAGCACGTATCCTTCTATCGAAGCTGCCGGAAGTATTTGCAGTTCGCCTAACACACTGTCATGATAATACAATTACTGCGTTTTCTTATATCGAATCACTTATTTCTGTAAGGTAATAATGTATGTTGGCTTACGTCCCTCACCTCAAATCAAGTATTTAAAAAGGTCAATTACGAATGACTGAAACAGTAAATATTGCCGTCTTGTACTATCTTTTAAACGTTATTCCAAGTCAACTCAGTCGTAAGAAGTAAATGAATGCAGAAAAACTCGCAGTAGATTGTTACTCAGATGAATAAATTATTGGCACCAATATTTTACCTTACGATTGTGGTGCGAATAGATTTTCCTCAAGAATTTAACAAATCGTTTATACGGAATGATAAATGCATTCTCTGGCAGACAAAACTTTGTTCACAATATTTTATATTCTAACAGGGTTCACTTTAGACCAATGCGCCCACCCCCCTCAAGCCAGCCGATAGCCATTTATTACTAGAGCAGATATATAAGGTAATTTATCCTTAGTTATCCAGTTTTTTAGTGCTTCTTAGTAAAGTACTTAAAAATCTTCGTTGTGCTGAGAAGTTGACGTTATTTGCAATCGCCGTGAGGTCTGAAACAGGAATGACCATTCACAGCCTTAAAAATTGCAATCTGATAACTTCATAGGTCTGGCTAAACTGGCTTATTTCGCGCAAATCTCCATAAAGGTTTAATTGCGCTAGGTTGATCTATGGGTTACAGCTATTTACATCTTCCAAACTTCTCAGAAAAGTGCGCAATTGTCGAACATATTTTCCTATGGTCGCACAAACTTAAATAACAATTAACCATTTGTCATTATCGATATAATTTGGAAATTTAACCTCCATCTACCCAACTCCAACGTCTCTCTGCTCGCGATGGTTAATAAAAGAAACTTCACGACTGTCTTTTACATCCCCTCACCAGGCCACAACGCGTGACCAGCATGTAAACGAAAAACAGCAAAGCTTGAGTGAAATGGTGGAACGTGTAAACCGATCGTCATCGCACAACTGAACCCAAAGCAAGCAGATGTTGACAGTCATGTTGTTTTGAACACAAAAATATTTGTCGACGGCTCACTAATAAGATCTTGGCAAACCTGAGACTGTGCGAGTTCTCAGTATCCATCCGAACTTTAAACAATACGTTGCGACCTTCGTTGGTGACTGAGTTCAAAACTAGGCGTATTGTTTCACAACCTGTACACTTATAGCATACAAACCAGTCACGTATGGCTAGGCGGTGACTGACAAAATACCCGATTGCTTACTTTTCACCTCCTCGGTTAACATGCACGCCGTAACTATTAACTGTTATAAACATGTAAGCCACTTCAGTGATACCAAATAGTAACGAAAGAGAAACACTTATAAGTAGCACGCATCAAACATTCGCCCCGAATACTTATGTTGCGTTTCATTTGTCAAAACCTCACACAGTTCCATGTTACTCACAGGTGGAATAGTGACCCTAAAATCTGAACCAGTGACAGAGCAAAAATGAAATTCCACCTTTATTTAATTTGAGGGGCAATGTAAACTTTATGAGGTGACCTTTATCCTGGTATATGTTGAAAATCACGGCCTCCCGGAACGATGCGTTTGTCCAATCCAACCCCTTTACAGTATACAACTACCTGATGGCTATAGTTATATATATTAACATCTGTCAGTTTGCTCTTCCTAGAAATTTAGGAAATAGCTGAAGGTACTATAACAGCCCAAAAGATTTATGTACACTAATTACTCTTCTCTGTGCAACGCTTTGTGTCGTGTCAGACATTTTCTCTGTGTTTTATTAATTAACCATGTGAGGTATCAGTGTATTATGATTAAAAAGTTGTTAGTGCACCTTTCGGACGTCGATGCAAAACTCGCAAGTATATCTGAGTGTTGAAGATTAATCTTATTCAAATGTATTCTTGCGTCAGCTCGTAGCGATAGCGCCAAACTCAATCGTTTTTGGACAATGTGGGTTACCAAATATTTGTAAAGAAAATGCTACAATGCGTTCGAATTAACAAACGAAAACATGCCGTTGACTAACAAGTGCAGCCAAACATCTCAGTGGTACGTGTCCGACTACCTACAGCTAATTTGAACCTTGTGCATCCGGACAAGCACTGGAAGGTGCTATCAGCTGCTTACAACTAAGGTATACGATTTCATTCTGACGGGGCAATTTACAGTCAGTAAAGCAGTATAACAGTACGTTCGCCGCTGGGCTCTTTCCCTGTTGAAACACTACTATGGACTATAAACTTGTTGAAACAATTGTAATATAAATGAATAATAAAGCTTAAGACAATAAGGAATTTGAGATAGATTACTTTTCCTCGATGCATAAAAAACACATTAGAAAGAATACTTTCAAGAAACAATTACTAGCAACGTACTTGAAATAAGTGATATGCTTACATATTCACTTTGGCACCGAAGAAAAACAACTGATGTCTGAGAAGAATTTGAGTAAAAAGGCGCTGCACTACGGGCACCTTAGACGCAGTGCTCGAGGTCTTCCATAGTCCTTTCATTCTTGTGGGCAACCAGATAGAATTAGAATCCGTAACAGGTAATTACTGGAATTAATGGACAATTTCTTCTCAGTTGAACAACAAACTTTCTATTTGAGGCCAACCGACAAAAGTTGAGTCTCAGATGTCATATTGAATAGAGGTGTGGACTAGCCAACGATAACGAGTTTTCATGTTTTTCAGCTTGCATCGTGGTTCAGTCACATAGCAACATCGGACAGCAACGAAATAAATCAACAGCAACGTTTTCTCACGTGGTTTATTCTGGTCACAAACTTGATTTGTATGTCAAATCCAGACAGATCTGCCGTTTCACACATGTTCACGCCAGATGCGTGAATGTCAAATTTTGAAGCAACACGTGGAGATATCCTAAACCGTTTTCGGAAAAATGCTTTCTGCCACGCGTTGTCGTGGCCTGAATCGTCCGGTAAAACAGACTCTGGATGATGGTATTCAAGACAGCGGATCCTAAAAGTACTTAAGCACATACCGTATTACGGAATAACCTATCTCCAAATAACAGGCAATTTAATAGTTTTTTGTGGTGTGGTATTCTCGAATATAATGCAGACCTTGTGACACTCTTTCTTATATAGTAGACAGATGTTACGAGACTTTGCATTGGGCTATTCATTGAGTTCTGGGTGTATGCTGCATGTAACCGTTTTATCTAAGCAGGCAAACAATACGGCATTCAAAATTCATTCCAAACAGTTCTGATTAATTTAAAATTCAATTACTGATATTCGTCAGTAAACTGAACAATATGGGTTGAACACCGTCCAGTTGTGACCGCAGTTTTCCTGTTCAATCAAACTGCACAGCCAACTTCGTTGAAAATTACCACTAAATTTTAAGATTTCACAATAATGACTATGTTTGTCATCACAGGGACTCGAAGTCAGTTCCACGCCTTTTAAGTTAACCATGGTTAACATCTAAGTGTCCAAATAATCAATTGTAGTATTTTTTGGGTAAGGCAGAGGCTACCCAGTCATCTTAATATAAGACACTGAAATGTCCCTTAATCTTCGATCCATGAAACCACAATTATTTTTAAACAGGTTCAACACTGTCTTTATGACTGATGAGTAAACCTGGATTTGGTCGAGACAGACTGTACGTCACTCGCAGTTTGTCGCTAGTTTCAGAGTTAATTTTTTCAACTTGGTGGTTAAGTCTTTCAATTTAGTGTGACCATTTCTTGCTGTATACCCCCGATGAGGTGCGAAGTTCCAACCTGTCTGTAGTTTATACAACAGACTCAAATTTGCACCATCTCAATAACAACTGGTCCATAATCCGCTGTCTCTCAGTTTAGAGGATATTGTATTCAAGACCGATAATCACTGGTCATCCTAACAGTCATGTACAACTGAAGCGGTTAAAAATTATAGGTAACAACCAGAATTGACGTAGTACTCTAACATCCCTCACATGACTTGAGAATTGTTCGAACATATGAAGTTGGTAAAACAATATTTCTGCGTTATAAATTCAAAAATGTTATTGCTCAATGAAATTTGTCACCTAGCCATAGTCAGCCGTTTTTGATACTTAACACATATGCATCTTTGTGTAACGTGATTGTGATCAAATCCACCCCAATTGAACATGTTCCAGTCACGGCGCAAAACGTAGCTGATGTCGGGACTAAAGCCTCATCGACCGTTTGTGTCTGTTCACACGACCCAACCATTTCAAACCGGTACGCGGAATTCTTGCGTTTTCACTCACCAAACAAGCAAGTATACAACGGGGACTTTAATCCTTTACAAACGGATCCTTTTGGCTGCCACTATGTGGCGCGAAATCGGATGTTGTCGGAAGTAAGTTTAACCAGTACACATTCCTTTTTCTTCTATCCCAAAACACTACTTTATCTCAATAACTGCAATGAAATTGTGCAAGAAAAATTTATGATATGCTACATACTATGTGATTTTGTCGAAGAAAATGAAACTTAAAATTGAGTAACTTCACTAAAAATTTAGTGAGACGCTATCGTAGCATGGTTCAACAGGTTTTCAGTTAATTTATCCGAGTTTCTGCAATATGATCAAGGTGCATGTCGCACGTGTTTCAAATTATCCGCCTCACCTATTTTTCAGTGGAACGTTACTGGGCATCTGAAAGTGTTGTACTTTGGTAGAACTTTAATTCTACGCCATTTCATACAACTTGATTGATTAACAGGACAAGGGTCGAGTAAATCTTTTGCAGTGATTATAAGCAATTACCTTGAGGATAAGAGGAAGTGTACTCGAATAGTTTCAGATGATTACTTACAAGAGTAAAGTTAAGTGTAAACGTTAGGTTGCGACATATATCTCATTGTTAGGTTACATGACTTCCACCGGTATTTATTTACAGCGGTATACATTTAGTCAATACACTTATCGCCATCGGTCTTATTCAGGCAAGTAAATACAGAAGTTCACAAACTGGTCAAGTTAACGTGAGTTACTTGTTGCTGACTTATTACCTGGAGCTGGTTTGTGATGTATAAGCACCGAGTTCATCATGCTAACTCATCGTGAACAACCTGGTTACAGTTACTGTTGTTGTTTCAAGCCTAACTCAGAGATCTCTTCAGACCAAGTAAGTCGGTTGCACATTCTGGGGTAGTTAAAGCGAGCAAGAAGTAGGCACTTCTAGAATAATCTAAGATTAGTGGGTGTTTCCAGGATCAATACTACTAAGGAATTCACATAACTGGGTTCCGATGGGCAAGAAGGTAAGTAAAAGAACTTAAGTGTTTGCCCACAGATTAGACACACACAAACACTGCACACATCTTCTGCCTGATCTGGTTGGTTCGGTCCGACTGTCAGAAGGCATGCTATTAAAAAACGGAAACAAACCACTGAACCAGGTAAATGTGCATCACGTTCACTATGGTCGCTTTTCTGAACAGTCATCCTGTAAGCACTACTCAGCTGATTTCGTTTAACTAAGCTTTGGTGGGCTCCACCTATCGTGCAGACGGTCGCATACCTAGAAACTTAGTCGAATATACACCGCCACCCCACAGCCTTGATTCATGTTTGTGAAACTGCACATTATGGCTAATGGAATATACGGACGACGCATACGGTCGTTCGCACGGATGTATTATGCAGATGAAGTGCTTACATCTTTTCCCGAACACATCTTGCCAGTGAACCTACAAATGGTTGTCCTTCGATACCTTCGTTTCGTTAGGTTTGCACAAACTGTTCTTCTGCTGAAAAATGTCATTTCCGTAAAATGGTCCTTACCGTTATATATCACATACTGGCGCGCTGATTGAAGATAATTTGATCACCTGTTTGATGCACTAGAATATCTTTAGCAGACGGGTGTTTGCAACCTCACGCTCCCTTCTTTACTACTCTTGTAGTCCCCGATCACTCAGTTGGTTAGTTGCAGTTGTCTGGAAGGTAAAGTAGATAGATTAAATGGAAACTACTTACCTACAGATAAATGCTGCTTAATTCTCCTTTACGGGGCAAAATATATGAGGTCTTCACTTGCGTTTCACAGTAGCGTTCAGTCATCTGCAACTTTCATAGAAATGTCGAATGCACCCAGACTACCTTACCCGAAACTTTCATTTTGTTA
>JTDE01000268.1:1202-24380 GCA_014338405.1 Paragonimus skrjabini miyazakii
GCGCATTGGAGAAGAACTCACGAGAGGGGAAATACATATGAAGGAAGTCGTATACAAGCGCCTCTAAAGTTTTGAGACGCTTGACAGCTACGCAATTGATCTGTAGTCGCCGGTCCCTTTCGCCCACCACCCTTGAAAACGTGTGTAATGCTCGCAAGTTTCAAACTGCTGGGTACTGTTCCCTGGGAGACGGCTTGTATAATCAGTAAGCCAATTGGGTAAGCAAGCTGTTCCGCTGCTTCCCGCAGGACGTTGGATGGTTAACGGTCGAGGCCAGGGGAGCTGTCGCTAAGGCACCTGAGTTTAGCCAACACCGCCGTGGAGGAAGTATCCACAATGTAAATGTCATTGATTTCAATGTCAAGTCGAACGTGAGGAACTGATGGTGACTGCGCAAAAACCCTGCTGTAAAACTCAGCAAGGACATCAGCAGTCTCCGTATCGGGGCTAGTAAGGCCTGATGGACCTAAGAGTTGAGCAACTCCTGCTTTTGCCTTGCGAACTGATGCTACAAATAGGAAGAGGCTACTTGGATCAGCGATGAAACATTCTGTAAGACGTTGTTGGTAGGAAAGACGGTCGCATCGAATTAGCGATGTACACCGATTCTTTACGGCAGCATATACTTTTTGGTCAGCTTCAGATCCCGTTAATCGATCGCACGTCCAAGCATACCGCTTCTTCAAAATGAGTTTAAGTGCACTTGAGCGTAGCTGACTTGGAGGCTTATTCCGTTTGGAGCCCGATAGTGGTGTAGATTTACCCACGGCTGCAGAAACGATGGCGGTGGGGTATAGTTCGCACATGGATGCATTTCAGAGTAGCCATGAAGTTTCCCCACGTCCATTTTCTGGAAGTTTCTGTGATTGCAAGTCGTTGAGCTGACCGGATTCGTACAACAAATGAAATCAAATAAGACGACCGCGTGATCACTTAGCCCGAGTGGTGAAGTGATTGTAAGGTTGTCTACCATCAACTCTTCGTTAGTGAATAAGTAATTCACTCGCGACAGAGTATGACCAGTACGCCACCGTGTGAAGCCAGATATGTGCTGCGTAAGACCTAATGCTCCGACTTTGTGAAAAATCGTGCAGAGATAGAATTTTCAGTGCCTGTATACGAGCAGGCCGGAAAGTTGATGTCGGGTAAGTTGAAATTGTCCATGAAGAGAATGTGGGAAAATCCTAGAGGGGGGTAAAACGTCCAATCCAGATAATTAGAGTTCGTCTTTAGAATTATCCGAAGATGGAGGACGATAAAGGACCTCTACTAGTCAGCGCTCTGAACCGCTTAAGCGAGTCGAGCACCAGACCTTTTCTTGAATCGCGGCAAGTACTGGTTTGTTGCAAAGGAAAGCTTGAAGAGAAGTGCGGATTCAGAGGGCCGATCACCCTTTTCTACCTTCAGTTCAATCCTCACGGAGGATAACCATATACTCTGAAGCGATTTCTGAATCTAGGTAGGAAGTGCTCAGCCACGACTCAATCATGGCAACAGCCCTGAGCTTTGTGGTAAAACAAAGCTCGCGAAGCTCTGGTAATTTGTTCACTAAGCTTAGCGCATTTGTGCACATGCACCTTACAGATTTGCGAGTAAACGAATGAACGTTCTCCAGAGATTGTGTATAGGGGGTTCGTTCAAAACGCAACGCTGACGGAGGTCGCCGGCTGTAGTGAGTGTTTTGAGGCCACTAAATCTTTAATGGGAACCACCATGCGACTAGCACGCGTGCGGTGATTGGCTTTCAATAAATCTCGTTCTTCTTTAGAACGATCGGAGTGAAACGATATATTGCCAGGGCTGAGACGACGCCGGCGGCAGAACCGCTGTAATATATGCAATACCATCTCATGTGAAGTGATAGTGATTTTGAGGAGTTGTGGTCGAGGTTCGTCCGACTCTAGTTTGGGCCGCAGGATTCGATGAATACGTTAAACCTGGACGTCGGTAAATTGAAGGGTAGTTGACAGGAATCGCCACTGACTCTTGTCATGCTTCAGGTCGTTGGTGGTGGAACCGGGGACACCCTTAATAATAACACTGCAAACTAGGTCAGTGGTTCCAGGTTCCTTCTGAGCGAGTTCTCGTCTCTGGCGTTCAGCCCATGGTATATCAGGGTATACCCGAGCCCCGGAGTCATCGCGCAGCCTATTTGCCGCGAGGAGAACGTCTTCAGTCAAATTAGATGACGAAAGCACGACTCTTGCTAACCAAGGTTCGTCACTATGTGGCGAATGTAAATTCTTCGTCAACCTCGTGGTGGAATTTGGGACACTTGGAATCATGCCCATCTTAGTGCATACTGGTCCAGAGCTCAAAATCATGCTCGTCCCGCAGCTTCAAGCAGCTGGCGGTGCATTCCGGAAGGTTCTGAACAATTACAGAATCTTTCGGAGCAGATAAGCTCAACCGTTCGGGAGCGACTGTGTTGGTACCCCTGGAAAACTTCGCCGAATTTACGCAGTTATTCACGTAGCTCTCCCAAGCAGCAACATCGGGCTTCTCGGTAGTACCGGGCAAAGAACCTCGAAATTCAGTGGCTTTTACTTACAAGCTGTTGACGGGTTGTCAGCAGAAATGGGCATATGCGTTTTTGGAGTAACCGAGGAACCTTCTTTAACGGCGCTTATGAGGCAACTGATGCATAGGATGCTGTGCCTGTAACACTCGCACTACATACCTTACTGGCTACGGCCCGTGGCTCATGGAATGTCACATCCACTGATAAGGTGCCAGTTTCAGAACTAGGGGTCTGCCTTGCGGTTCTACAATAGAGGCAAACAAGGTGGATACAGTCTAGCTGTGTTGTTGTCAACATTTTGTAAACCTCGTTCGACATGCCTAGACACGAGGAGTGAAATCATGTGTTTCACAGCAAACACTGCAAGGCGCGGTCCCTCGCGCGGACAATCTTTAAACAAGATCCACAGTTGGATCTCTTAGCCATCTGTGGGATGACTAAGTAAATAAGAATATTACTTCGTAATTCTTGAAGTCTTCAGGTCAGGGACACAGTCGAATATCAATAAAACAAAGCGGAGAGAAAGTCGAACTCACAGTATTCAAACTTCGTGGTTCAATGAATCAGTGGATTACTAATAAAAGTTTAGTAAGTTCAATGAGTGATGGACGGAAGTAGAAAAATTTCAATTTCAATTTCAAATCCAGGACATGATGAAGGCCTGCGCCTGTTGGCGTCGTGATGCTTGACTGGTGTTATCCGGAGATCGACCAGACTGCGTCTTCTGTCGATGCGGATGCGTTTGGTAGTGGTCTATGGGTAGGAATAAAAGAAAGAGATGACAAATCCTGGTTGCCCTGAACAGCAAAAGAAAATCATTTTTCGATTAGTACAAAGTAGGGAAAAAGTTGCTCCAACATTTGTCTTGCTCTGTTTTGAATACACCTACGCTGGAGGCCTCCACAATCTTCGCAGGTAATTTGATTCACGAGTTGACTACTCGTTTAGTGAAAAAGTTATATCGAACAGCAAATCGTGATCTTGTTTTCTTGATCGTGGACCTATGACCTCTTAGATCTCTGTCCTGACGTATCACGAACAAACATGCCAGGGGACTTGTGCCGGTGTGATGGGTAATTTTGCACACTTCAATGAGGTCACCTCTTGCCCTCAGGCGTTTGAGCGAGCTTAAGTTCAACGAACTTAGTCGGTCTTGGTAACTTAGACCCTTCATACCCCATACCGTACGTGTGGCAAGCTTCTGTATCTTTTCGAGAAGAGCTATGTTCTTTTCTCAGATACGGCGACGAAGTTTTGACAAAATATTCCAAGTGAGGGCGAACTATGGCCGAATACAGTGGATTGAACACTGCTGAACATGGGTTGGCGACCGCAGATCCTAGTCGGTGTAACGCTCGCCGTGTCTTTGTCGCGACTGCGGCACACTGGGCAGTTGGAGCAAACGTGCTAGTGACCTGAATACTTAAATCCCTCGTTTGCTGTTTAATTGCGCGTTCAACTGTCCGTCCATGTGCATCCCTTATATACCTGGCGGTCGACTGAGAATTATTAGCAAGGATTTGACTTTTGAGAACATTCACTGATAAATCCCACCTTAATGTCTATTCACAGATCTGCAGAATGTCCTTCTGGATGGCGCCGGATTCCGACGCATTTCCCTCCAGCTTTATGTCATCTGCATACAGGTAACATGAATTGCCCAGGTTGTCGGTCAAGTCATTTGTGTATACCAGGAAGAACAGAAGGGCGAAGATTTACCCGCGAGGTACTCCACTCAACGGAGAACCCTTGTCTGACAATACTCCTCTTACTCACCCTGTACGACCTTTCAACTAGGAACGTCTGTATCCACCTACAGATTCTAGGGGGGATTCCAACTTTCCCTAGCTTCCAGTCCAAAAGCCTGTGGCTGACAGGGCCGAGGACTTTCTGGAAATTTAGGTAGTATACCTCGACCACTTCTCCTTTATCCAGATTCTCTGTGACAGTGTCTAAGAACGTCAGCAGATTGATGAGACAAGTTCTACCTTTAAGAAAGCCATGTTGAGGCGCTTTGAAGAATTTCTGCTTACAGAGAAATCGACAGATCCTCTCGCGTAACGTGCGTTCAGAGATTTAGCTGACGACATTAGTCAAGCTTACTGGTCTGTAATTTTCGACCTGTGACCGGTTACCATTTTTGAAGATGGGAATTATAGTGACTTGTTTCCTGTCGCTCACAACTACCCCTGTTTCTAATGTGAGATTGAACAGTTGAACTAAAGGCGATGCCAGCAATTTGGCCAGAGGTTTCAAGATAGCCGGGTGGATGTGGTTGGGTTCTGCGGACTTTGTACTGTTTAGTTGGAATACTGCTCACTCACCTTCGTGAGACGCAATATTCTGATCCACCGTGGCGACGACTACGGTGTTAGAGTGGGGCTGAGGTGCTCCATTGTCTGAGCGATAAACACTTCGAAAGTGTTCCATGACTGCGTCCACTATGTCATTGTCAGTCGTTATAATCTCTGCGTTGTAGGAAAGTGTGGTCCCAATTTTCTTTCTTAGAGAGGACCCGGATTGAGTGTAACCGTAAAACCTTTTGGGATTCTTTCTAATGTCACGTGCCAAGCTAAGCTCATAGATGAGACGAGCATACCTTGCTACATTAATTGCTTTGCTTCGAGCTTTTTGTATGTCATGAAGTTTTTAAGCCCTTTTTGCTGAATATATGCTTCTCAGGCTACATACTTGCGTTGGAAAGCTCTCTTGACCCTGGGGCAAACTCATGGCTTCTGACTCCTTCATTCGATTAGTTTCTGAAGGATGTTCCTATCTGTAAGAGCCCGGAGGTTGTCAACGTAGTTTGCCCACAAACTATCGACGTCATCCGCAGAAACTGTTGGGTTCCAGGTTATTCTATCATGTTCCAATATCAGTTTACTGTGGTCAATTCGGTGAAACAGTTGCACTTTGTTTGCCTGTTTCACCAGTGCAGAACACTGGCACGAAAAATAAATCATCATGTGATCGCTCTTTCCGAGTGGTGCCGCAGTCAACACGTTAACGATGTTAGTGCTTTGGCGAGTTATGAATACGTCGAACGTTGAGGCTATCTGACCAGGTTGGGATCTCATGGCCATTCTAACATCCTGCGTTTGTGTGAAATTGTTGACTAGTTTAAGCAATTTGGGATCAAAACCTTTACCGCTGACAGATCCCAATAGCCAGTTGATTTTAAGAGCATTCAAGTCCCCCAAATAAGCTTGTAATAGCCTGATTGGCAAACCGACCGGAATGATTCCAGCAATGCTTCGTCTTCCTCTGATTGCGCGCCCGGACTTGGATACACTCCGGAGATCATCAATGGGGGGTTGACATGAAGAAAGCGGACGGCGATTTGAATGTCCACGCACCTGCAGTCACAGTTCACGAGTGACTTTTGATCAATAAGAGGCAACCGCCTCCGGCGGCATTCCCACGATCACTGCGATACTGCTGGAGAACTCGCGCCTAATCCCCAAAAAATATATTTCTTATTGAGCCATGTTTCCGTGAGCAAGTAAGTATCTACGGTGTGAATCGCTGTTTGCAGCTCGTGCATGTTATTAAGCAGGCTGCATACATTCGCCAGCATGCATTTCAGCTTTGGCGATATGGCCATCTGCCTGCTCCGTAGACTGGTAACATCCAATCCCTCGGGGGAAACTTTCGAAGGATAGGTTCGATCTTTTGGATATGAGGACATGAAGCGGACCACTTTCTTCATCGGTTGTTGACTCTCCTAAACTGTTGCGTTGTCGTCTTGCTCCCTTGGAGTTGTGACTAGCTTCCTTGTTTTGGTTTGTGTCGAGACGCTCGCTTTAGATTTCTGGTGCAGCGGACACCGCCACATACGGGCTAGATTTGTGATGCATGGCTGTGTCTCCTGCAACTTTTATGCTTGGCATTCTCTGAGCTGTCATGTCAGCTTTAATTAGTACCAAATCTCGAATGTTGCGGTCTCGAAATTCGACCAGGAGCGGTCTGGGACAGTTCGTTCGTCTATTAGATATAGTCCACTTACCGAGTCTGTGCACTCGGCGCCATTTCGTCGCTGCGGGTTACTCAACGTTTCGCAGAACGCTTAGAATTAATTGTTTTTCCGAGGATCTCCTATGCTTAGAATCCTGTATTACGGGTTCGTGGACGTGGATAATTATGTTCCTGTCCCTTTTTAGGGTGACCTCATAGGAGTTTTGCAATTGTCTAACTGCAATAATGTGTTTTTGTAGAGTGGCAGTGGCGTTACGCAGATGTGCCTCGTATTGCACTATCCGTGTGAACACCGCATCGCCATTAGTCGGGCTTGGGTGCACGTGGTCATCCAGGGGCGTCCTGCAATCTTCCTTCTTTCGCCCATTTGGCGTCAAAATTATTGTTTTCCAAGGTCTAGAAGGCTAACTTATAGTTGCCTTTTGTGATCCCTGAGCAGTCTCGTTAGCCTTTTGGACTTTGAGGGACACAAAGCTGTGGTTTTTAATACGTATCAACGTTGACGTAAGTAGTTTTGAGCGCATGAGTGGGCTACCTCTCGGTGTGGGGCCTTCGGGGTGCTTGCAGTAAGCCGTCGGCGTGCGCACATCATTTCTCAAGGTTCCTTGTTGATTAGTCATGGTTTTTGCAGGCGCATAATTCTGAGGTTGGCCGGTGGTTTGGTTTGAGGACTGGTTACTGGAATTCGTGCTATGTGAAGCACCTCTTACAGATTCCGACTTGTCTGAAAGACTAAGCGACTTTCTTTCTCTTGTCTTGCATCCTATACGGACCCAGCACAAGTCAAAATATCTGCCACGCAGTTTATTCAGTTATGTGCTTTGCATGCACATGATTGATGACACCGTCAATCGCATATGCCACGCTGAATTCCAGCCATTACCTTTTTGACATACTGCTTGTTAAGGCAAGGATAAGAGACTAGAGGCATATTTGTCCGGCTTAGACAAGTTAATTCATGACCAGTAAATGGAAGACAGCTTGCAACCAACGGTAACTCGCTCTTAAGATACTTACACACTTTAATAACCAAATGCCAGACACTTACAGGCATACGATGAAAAAACGAGAAGAGCAACTTATCTTCAAATTTGAAAGCCAGTTGAAAGCCACGGCTTCTGATGGTTCCGTTTCTCCGGGCAAGGAATCTCTGTGCCAGAAGGATAGTTACACGTCGCAATTTTTCTTGATTGTATCGAAGGGCCTAAATGGGGATGAATAAACAAGTGCTCGCCTACTGCTATTAAACTTGAAATGTGATAGCTGGGTGAATATACATAATCAGTTGTGAGCTACTTAACAGACGAACATATACACGTGATTGTGTGCAGGTGAGTGTACTGGGGCACAGACTAAATGTTAGAGTAACGATCCAGACAAAATTTGAACGCAACGACTGTCGTGGCACCCACGATATGTTCTGGCAGAGAACGTTCCACTGGTTAACAGACCCATAATAAAAGGACCGCTGTTTAAGGAAGGTTCGAGGACAGAGTCAGAAAAGCTCTGTTTTATGTCCTCGCCGGCCGACAACATCTGCCACAATAAAGAACCGTTCAGCGAGGCTTGTTGTAAAAAGGTAATATGTGAGACTGAAATCACTGCGGAGTCATGGAAATCCATGTGGATACAAATTATGTACCTCAAGTCGAGACTTGTACACAACATCTCTTAAGCACGTGCCTGGTTTATTAGCCGCACATTGGACATGCTCAAAAGTGAGTATGTCTCCAAGCCGACACACACGACCTGATTAGCATACTCAAGTGGCGGTCTCACATAGAGCGCTGAAATATTTTTTTCTACGCGGAGGAAGGTTCGCTTAGTCGTTCCATGAATAGCAAATCCTTTTCGACGTCATCTCGTAAGACCATGTGAAGTATGAGTAAGACATCGTCTATATGTTCAGATGTTTATTCAGACCGACTTTCGAGACATCTGCTGTGCTGGACGCACTGAGAATCACGGAGACATTGTCAGAATCTTCACCGAGCTACACGCGTGCACACTTATTGTCAATTAGTGGGAGACTCCAATCGTCCGACAAGCACTTGATCTGCAATTCATTGGAATAAGTAGGATATTCCAGGTTTTTAGTTCATCGGCCTATAGAAGAACGTTGCCGGAAATATTGTACGAAAGATCGTTGTTGCAAAAAAGAAATACCAGTAGACAGCAACAAATTTTAAGGAACTTCCGTAGAAATTGAAGAGCAGGACAAAAGTCTGATCAGGTTTTAACTCTAAAGTTTCAATATAAAAAAAGAGTCAATCCAGCAGCGAATCTCTCCTTGAATACCACAGACTTCCAGTTCATGTCTGAGGGGCCAGATGGGTCAAGAGCCAAGCAAAATCCAAGAAGATAGCACCCAAGGTTAGACCTCTGTCTTCGTCCTCCACCAGACTCCCCACGAAAGTAAGCATTATTTTGTGCATGACCGGTTACGAAAGAAGCCATGTTGGGTAGAAGAAAAGAGATGGTTTGATAGGAAGGGATTGAGGGAGGCACGATTTAATAACTGCTCTATTAACTTGCACGGATTACTAGTAAGGCCAATTGGTCGCTAGCTGGTCGGAGGGTGTCAGTCACTCGGCTTGAAGGTGGATGTGACCGTCTCCCCTATTCATGCGTTGGAGAGAATGCCAGTCGGGAGTGTCCGTGCAGACAGCTTACGAAGGGGTTCTGCCAGACCAGCAGCTGGTTCTTTGATGATTCTGAGATGGATTCTGCCGCAGTCCGTTGCACCGTATGAGTTAATCTTGGACAAGAGGTCTTCACCAGGGTGATAGCTCGGCGGTGTAGCGTTGTAGACTACCAAGTAATACAGCCTGAAGAACTCTGCCACATCCAAGGAGACAGACGAATTTCACTGTCGGGCAGTCGCAACGGAAGGGTCGATGGTTCATTCTTTTTCGGTCGTTACTTATGCCTACATAAGTAGTTTTCCTTCTTGTGGGCTATTACGAGGATCTTTTCCTGCACGAGCTTAGTGTGTTTACGGATTATTTGCCATTACACATTTAGGACAATGCGAAATGCACTTAGTTTCTCCAAGTCTCCCGTACTCTTGTTCTTTGGAAATTAAATGGAGACGATTAAACTGCGTAATATGCTTCAATAACAAACCGTCTTTTTTCTAACTCGCGCTTTGGAACGCATCTTAGTTTCATTCCACAGAATATAACTCAGGAAGCAGTTATCTCAGATAGTTTCTCAAGCCGTTAAACTCAATTCGAATGAAAGTTCGAACGGTGTATATTTTTTCTTGTGTTTTAACCAGTAACCGGTAGGATCAATATTGAACGGGGTGAATTCACTGTGTTCAGGTGACAGCTTGATGAGCCCTCTGTCTACAAGGTGACTCTCATTATTGATTGCGTGAAGCAGAGAAGTGATCTGACCAGAACGAAGCCGCACGGGGTGTTGATATGTTGTGTTCACGTTCTCCGTCGTATCAGCACCGATAAAGATGTTGAGAGTCAGTTTTCACTATCCTGGTGTGAAACTAGTGTCCAGTTTATCTTGGGTGCACTGAAGTCATCCATAATAAGTACAGGAATTAGGCGTTTTAGTCCTAGTAGTTTTTCTGTGTTTGGGAGAAGGGCTTCACCTACAGAGGCATCGGATGAGCGGAACGATAGATAGCCTTCATCAGGAGTGAGTATTCGCCCCGCAATGTTAGTCAAAACCACGAAGATAGTGACGCTTAGCAGAAGGCTGAAGTTCACCGAAAACATTCTATGTCGGAAGATATTGTTGAACGAAAATCGCAAAGCCGCCCATTCTTCCTCCAGCGGTGTCAACTAGGTAAACTGGACACTCGGAGACACTTAGTTCACTGTCATTGATATTACCTGTAGGCAAACATGTGTGGTTGGGTTCCTTGACCTAATTGTCTGTTATCCGCTAGCCTATTGAACAAAATGAAACAGTTCGTATACATGCACTTAAAGGTTACTTCCTTGTTTGATTTTGCGAAAAAAGTGCGGGGGGATTACGAGGAAGAATTTGGGAACTAGTGCCGAATGTGGCTGTGGTGTTGGACTTGGTCTGTTCTGCTAATTTGTTCTGACGGTACCCCGTTGCGGCTGCGGGCACACCACCGCCTGTATGCGCGTCGACGACCCCATAGGACGCTTGGACAGCATTCTTGGCACCAAAGCTTGTGGCCTCTGTGCCCCTGCCAAGTTCTGTTTTTCTTTCGATGGGATGTTGGGAAACTTTCACTCAAGGAAAATTTGACCTCTTCTTCTGTTGGGACAAGGTTTGAAAGGGGACAAAGCACGTGGTTATATGGGGCCACTGATAGAAATACCCAGTGGAACGGGCCAAAGAAATGTTTTATCGAACAACGGCCCCAACAGGCTCATATCGTTTCGGATTCTTGTGAGAAAGAACTTTCTGCGGGGTCGTTTGGTAGGCTTAGGGACAGTAACTCGGAAAACGGCTTTTGTGCAGTTTCGAGTTTTTCATCACTTGTGCCCGTGTTTAGGGCGTCGGTCGTTGGAATGGCGACTGGAAAACGGCGTTCTAGATGTCCATCACTGGCACACAAGCCTGAGCGAATACTTCTGGGGGAGGATCTGAAACCTTGGTTTCTAGTTGTAGCTTTCGGTCTGCCATGATTTTTGATTTACTCTTAGTCCGCCCTCTCTTGCCGAGAGCGGTCGTAGTGTATGCCTTCCGGTTGGACGCTGGCAGACTTTGAAGCCACTGTTTTTCCCGCCATTGCCCCGCGGCTGAACACTGCTGGTAAGGTTACCGAAAGGTCAAGCGAAGCTTTGGACATCTTATTGCGCCGCCTGCTTACCAGTACAGGGTTTATGACATCCAGGGAGAATAAAGAGGCTAGGATTGACTGGGTTAGCTCGGTTGGGGATGTTGTGGGGAAGCGGCCCCATAGAACAACTCTCGTTTCTCTAATAGTCTCAACATTCCTTTTTATCGCAGCCTCCCTTATGTGTGCATCTGAGAGGGTAAGTCTCCTCTAGGCGGTTGCAATGCCAGGAAGGCCAAGCGCTATGTATTCATTCAAAAACTGCAGTTCCAACTTCATTTCAGGCAGAGTCTGTTGGTTCCCATCCATACCGCTCTCCATTTGAGAGACGGAGAGATATACGGAGTCACGAAGAACCGCGCACTCACAATCACGGAAGTTTTGGGTTCCTCCGTCCTTCGTGATGCACGGGTGACCAGTCAATGGCAGGATGGCGCCTTGGCCTTCGTCACACCTTCGGCTCATGCTGATAAAATGAAGAGATGAAGTGGCTAGCTGCTTGAACTGTTAATTGTTCGGGTCAGTGCATTTTGATCGGTAGTATTTTTGGTACTGATAGCACTGCATGCCGTTTTTCATAGATACTTCGCACTGTAACGGCCGTAAAGACTCGCCGCCTCAAAGGCTATCTGCCGCGTGCCAGCGCTGGTAGAGTGAACGTGAATCATTGTCATACGGGACAGGCAAGATACAATGCAAAACAGTGAGTTTTTAATAGTTCGTTTTACAACGCAGCGGAGCAGAAAAAACAGACAATGTGAAACAAAATTACACAGTAAGCAATAAACTACTACGTTTTTGATAGAGGATCATTGTAATCGTACGTAATATTTTGGTACAAAGGGCACCAATAGAACAAAACTATGAGTAGCCAATGCCAGCAGGAAATTTGAGCTTCGGTTCTAGTCCATAGTGAAATAATGGCGGTGAGCTTTGATACCAGAATCAAAGTTGACGGAGATTACGTGCTCCGGGATGATATTTCATGCTTTACAGACGCGAAGTAAGAAAGGGCAAGGCCTAAATTTCGGTTGGATATGTTGTATCACATACTTAAGAAGGTGGCCTCCTAGACCGTTCGTTCGGGCTGTATGAGGCGCCAGTGTGCAAGAACAGTTGAGCGTTTCGATAATTGAGAAATTGAGGATCAGGTGATCCATAATCCGAAGGAAATCTCGTGAATAATTTTTCACTCCCTCACTGGCGTCTTGGTATCAAACTTGACTGGTGAAATGTTCAGCCAATAAATCTACCATCGTTACACACGGCTGTCATATACCAGAGGATTTTACAAAGCTGGATGGTCATGGTATTTAAACTGCCAACTCAGTCCACGACCTGGGTATACGTTACTCAAACTCATTCAATTGCGCTGAACATATATCTTTCCTAGTAGCTAAAACCAGACGATCGATTGGATACATTAAGCACTCATTCTTTTTTCCTGCAGCTCGGCTACACCTTTATAAGCTGTGCGTACGACCCCAACTTGATTACCGCACGTTCATTCATAGTCACTTGCACAAGTCTGATAGGCTAGCTCTGAACAGTCTCCAGCGTGCATTCACGAAATGCTTAATCCGTTATCCGTCTTCTCTAAACTACAGAGAACGTTGCCAAGAGCTTGCATTGGATCCTCTTTGGCTACGGTGTCTCAAGCTGAACACTGCACTCATGTATAATCTAGTTTATGGCAATTAGTTCCCTGTCAACATTGCGATTTGCCTTCAGCATAGCTCACAATGAAACATCAGTAACAAAGAGTTCAGTTTTACAGCTCTTGAATCCCGTCAAATACTGCGTTCAAATGTTTTCCTGGTGAAATATTCCTACATTTGGAACAAACTCCCACATGAAATTAGAGCCAGTAGGAATATACATCAATTCAGACGAAGCTTAGAAACTTTCCTGACGTTAAGGAACGTCATGTCCATTTTCAAGCTCTGCTTGCTTGAAGACGATATCTTTTAAAACGGACCTACAAACATCTAAACATCTGATCTAATCTGATAACACCTGGGGAGAAACCTATATCACATAATACAATACCACGTACACTTTGAACTGATCAAAGCTATCAGCTTCACCATTTGAGGAATTTCTAACAATCGAAGCTTATTTCTCAGGCATGATGGATCTTGTACATAGTTATGCTCACAACTTGCAGCTGAACAACAAAACTATAGTCAATACATGGTAAAATTATACACACCCCCGTTGGTAGTAACCAAACCATCCTGGCGAAGTCTTACTTCATACATAATGATTACCGGATGCGAAACTGGCTGTTTACAAAATGTGCGCTCGAACTCAACTTGAGTATTGCACCTTCATTTACTGCCACCTACGCAAATGCGATAGGATTGTTTTAGAAAACCGTCAATGACCATTTACCAAAAGCGTAATAGGATATTCATCCCCATTCACCCACAGGAAACGTTGTCAAAAACTTGGTATTGATCTACTCTGGTTACGAATGCCACACTTCTGTATAAGCTGTTGCACTCGACCGCCATCATAACAGCGTTTGTCGTTCATTTCAAACACAGCTCCTCACATGTTTTAAGAAATAGGGGTTCCACTTTGTCAACCATGTTAGCTCGCAAAAAGATACGAGCCAACTTCTTTACTGTAAAATATTCTTACATTTCAAATAGACTTCCAAATGAAGTCAGAGTCAGTAACAGTATTCAACATTTTAAAAATATCCTGAAGAGCTTCCTTACATCATCAAACATAGTGTCAATCTTCAAACTTTGTGCATATTCTGATGAACTTTTTGAATGTGGTCCGCAGAACATTTAGCCGTCAGCAGCATGTAACGTATGTACCCGTCCCTGCTATCAGACTACCACCTAGAACAGCTTGTCTCAAACTGTCTACTGCGTATCCACCATTTACTCACACCACATCTGGCATTTGATTCATTACGCACTCACAAAACCACATCATTTTACTCACGTGCGTCACTAATATAGAATTGTACTTAAAACAAAAAGAAAAAAGGATTATATCTCAAATATTTACTTTTCCACATTTTATATATATGCCCATGCGTACTAACCTGTTCACCTTTGTAATCACTCAGACTATAATTAATGGTAGCCAGTATTGACGGTTAATTTGACCGGCATACAAAAACTCTCCACAGAAACTGAAAAATACTCCCTCGTTTACCTTATATAATCTAATTATAACCTTACTTCACATCATGCGTTATCTCCCTTGCCTCAAACCCTCCACATTAGTCATGAGTAACTGCCGCATATTTGTAACGTCGCTTTTACCCAATCTTGTAAAAGGTGAATTAATGTAACATCCCATTTTTTGGATTGGATCCGTGGAACAGACGAACTACCCTTTTTCATTATGTGTGAATCGAACGTTGTAAACTCTTACTATTTTCCATCTGAGTACGTCTTCTTTGGTCAACAGATTTCATGTTTGTATTGTTATATATCCATTTGTTGCTTGTACCGCATGTGACTATTTGTCATGATCGCGCGTATCCGAGCGTGTTTCTCACAAATTCGTTGAGAAATATATATTATCATTATTAGTTCTCAGCTACTGTGCAATAGCCGTGCACGTAGAGACTGTTCAGAAAAAACATATATAAACTAACCTGTTCGCCTCAAATGATTACATATAAATCTGTGCCTCTTTCTATCCTAATAGACGACCTGGAAATCTTCCCGTGTTGCTAACAACCTCTTCCAGTTTACATATCTGCCGTGTATACCAAATGGACATCGAAATTCGGATGCGATCATATATTAGGAAAAGCTGTGAGTCGATCTCTTTTCGCGTTCCACAATAACAATTGTTTGCTAGAGATATTAATTTTATTAACCAACACAAAATTATCAATTTTATATAAAAGGTTCGGTCAGAAAATATCAGATTCCATTATTCGCCATACTTCACATGATCATTTGACACTCTCCTGTTCATCACATAAGTTTGCTTTTCATCTTTGATTCCACGATAAATTCTAGCGCGAGACAACATTCCATAACGTCCGGAAAATCAAAATCAGGAACTGGTTGGACAATTCGCGAGGTCTGTGAAATTCCGTCGATTGAGGGAAAATAACGAAGTCCAGTCCAGAAGATTGTCCATTTCTCAACAAAAATTGGAGACCTCCTATCTTCCTTCATCTTGACCAATTTTTCTATATATTTTTCCGGAACCGTCTGCATCAAATAATGAAGAACTTCTTCGACTGTTCATTTTCTCCGTCCTGAAAAATCTTTCTCCTGACATGACCTTGACCATAAGGTCAATGTTAACCTTTTGAAGCGAGAACTGATGTAACTACTCAGCATTTCTTGTGGAACATTGCAAATTTTGAGAACTACCGTTTCAGAAGCAAGTATGCCAACTACATCTTCACAAACTGGAATTTTCCGCTCTTATTATGTCTGGTTTGTTACTTTATTATCACACTTGGTGTATTGTACAGTTAACAATTGGGAGTACAGTATGCGTTTCAGGTTAAAATATGTATACTCATCACGCACTTAAGGATCTTAGTAAGAAGGAGAAGGTACTCCAATCGATGTATTTGATCGGAAGGTAGAACGCAACTGTCGGTTTGTTAACTGTGTTGAGGTCAAACTGGAAATTGTTCCAGAACGAATATCCTTACGGACGAGATACCCGTGGTGAATATGAGATCCAAAATATGTTTCTGTCTGGTGGGCGCTAGGAGGTGTTGGTTCCATCTATTCAGTTGAGTGCGGGAAAGAAAAACAGCTTGCTTTGCAGAAGCTGTGATTGAAGTCCAGGAGATATTTGGTTTGTTGAAGTCACCGCCTATTGATTTGTATTCGCAAGGTATGTTTGATACATGACTTATCACCTCAACAAGATCAGTCAAGTTACTGACAGTAGCATTAGACAGTCGGTAAATACATTTAATAAGTAGGTAGCGAGAACTTATAGAGACCAGTAACCACAACGAGCCCTCGATTTTATTAACACTAGGTTCGTCAAGTGTAACTGCGGAAAATTTCTCTCTTAGGTAAATGATGCATCCACCACCTCGTCCTGTGAGACGTTCCCTACGGAATACATTACATCCTATGAGGCATAATTGTGCGTCTCGATTACCAGGGGAGCACCGCGTGTCAGTAACGAGAATGATGTGGGGATTAGACACGAAGGCAAAAGATCTAAAGATGTGCATCTTACTTATCAATGGCCTTACGTTAATGAGTAATAAGTAAGTGGAATTGATTCTGTCAGGCACAACATTTAAGCTGTTAAAGAACTGCATGACAGATGGGGAAGAGGGTAGCGAAATACCATATAGAGAGGTTTGGTCTAGGGGATATATCAACTTTCCACTCACGTTCGAGTGAATATCGCAAAGATTTGACTCCACGGCAGGAAGTACTGGAAGAGTGTCATTACGGTGGGGTGACTGAATGGGACATTAGGAGAGGGGCCAGGTGATGGTGAAATACCGGACGGTGCACTAAAAAAGGACTGGGTTGGAGGACATTTGTACTAGTTATATAATCAGGTGTTGATGGACCTGACGGAGTATATACGTTAGAAATTTGGTTAATAGTAGCATTCATGCTTTGGATAGAAGGGTAGGGTATTGTGGAGCTATTGGGTAATGCATGGAAAATGTGAAACCCATTATAGTTGTGGATTGCCTTGGAAGCAACAGAGGACCAATTGTTCATTTTCGTCTGGGAAGCATTGTCACTTAACAGGTGATTCTGAGAACCAGATACATAGCGTCGATTTACCCTTACGTTGCAAATGTAGAACATTGTTTTCTACTAGGCACCGTACAGGTTTCAGTGCTGGCTTGGAAACCTGTTTAGGCGTTTTGGGTTTGCAGTTGGCATGTACAGTCACTCTAGACAATGGAGGGAAATGCCTACAATATGAGGGAGATGGATTTGTTTATCCAACCTCGTCTTTGTCCTCGAAACCTGGGATATTGTCCCCAACACTCTGGAGAACTTTGGGCACCTTAGGTCTAAGACTCACTTCAGCCAGTTTCTCGGTTGCAAAGGGAATCGTCGATGAATAGGAAAGATATTTTTGGCGCAAACCGTGGGTTTTACTGGAGATAATTGACCGCACCTAACGTCAACAGAGCTGGACGTGGCACGTTTTTTAGTATCCTGCTGGACGGATATCGTAACGATGTTACCGGTTACAGCGTGCTGATCTAGGGAAGTCGTGGGAAAGTCTAGATCAACGGTCAAGTCAATGAGGTTGTTGGTTTTGTTAATCGAGTTCTTTTTTACTTGGGAAATACTGGTTTGCAATAGTTCCCCTTGGAGTGGTGTCATGTCACCAAACATTTTTGTCGACTTAAAATCTGTGGCACGCATAATTTTGTCTTGCTTTTGACGAACTCACTTGCTACAAGTTTTTTTGTGAGCTGCAATAACAGTGAACAACACTTTGCTGTACCTTCTTGCGAATTCCTAGAGAGTGACAGTCCTGGTCTTCCATCTTACTAATCTTTAGTAAGACGTTTTTCACGGTCAGCAAATGTATTCTGTCAGGTACGTTAAACACAACCATTTTACTTGCACAGCGTCTCCGTTTTTGCAGTTCAGTGGTTATTGTGTTAGTAAACGTTCCAGCAGCTACGAGATCTTCATGACTAAAAGTGGTAGTCTCAGAATGGGTGCTACCTGTGGCATTTAGAATGCTAACCATCAGATTCAGCCGGTGTAAAATGTTGGTAAGCTCTTCATATCTATTGTGTATTTTCGCCATTTCAGCCTCTAGGTCAGTTATTTTCTAACCTGATCTGCAAGTACATCGGTAATGGGAACTGACCAGATCTTAGCGTTGTTCCTTCCTTGTATGGAGCTAACATTTTTTGTTGAAATTACCACTTTGGCAGTAGATTTTGGCTGCTTAGCGATAGCAGCAGTGGAACAGGTGTTGAACGTGGTGTCTGGGGATTTTATGCCTCTCTTTGTTGGCACCATGTCTTTGCTGCATGGGGCTGATCGCCTGGCAATCGACAATTTTTGAATACTAGCTGACTTAGTGGGCAATGCGGTAAAATATTCCTTTTTCAGCCGATAACGTTCAAAGCTTTTCAAAGCAATTATTAGCAACAGAAAGGAGCAAATACTAAGCCAATTTGAGCGGGAATTTGATATGAATTAAAAATACGCGTGCACGCAATAATAAGTAGTGTAATATTCCAGCAAGTCAATCACAAGAACAACACACTATGTCCAGCGGTTGCTAATCGAGACACAGCAGGTCTGTCTCGCAAAAAAGAAAAAGTCGCAAGTCAACATTGAACATGTTTTTAACACAACACAGACACCAAGAGATTCAATTCACAACGTGTCCTTGTCCATATATATACGGGGTCCTACGGTCCGGAATAGCCCACCAATCAAAAGTGGCCTAACGCTCACTGCCCGCCGACCTCCAAATCTGGTTGGTCATCCACTTCCGCTCGTTGCTCGGACACGGCCAACCCGCGTGTTCGAAGGCCTGAAAGGAAGCGGAAGGGAGTATGTGTGTCAAACAAAATGGCGGCGCACCACACGCTACTATAGTAGTCTTTTCCCAAACACGCGCTCAGCAATGAGGGACGATAAAACGGAATTGAGCTCACTCAAAAAAATGGTCATTGATTGGGTCGGAGCAAAATGATTGTTCACGTATCGAGAAATGGTAAGAATTATAAGCTAGTCAAGAAAGAATATGGAAAGAGAATGTCTTATCTCGACATTCAGAAGTGTACAGGGCTCAAACTAAATAGGAGTAAGGGAAACGGTTACGATATTTGGTGTGAAAACAAAAATGGTTAATACTGTTCATTTTCATGGAACGTAATGGAACATGGGGCTACCCTTCCACACAAATCAAACAAAGCACAGCAATCTAAAAATGATGCAACAGACCATAACAAAATCAACATGGATCGACTGGCTAACACTTCAGAAAACCACTACAACATCACTGATACATTAATTTCTTTCTTTAACGTTATCGTGGAGGTGATCAGACATAATTACGAGCTTGGCAAACTTTACAAGCAGTAGATACGGCCAGCAGGACGTGAATTTGAACGCAGCGCGCGTGAATAATCGAAGCTAAACGAATAACGAATTTATACGTATAACAAATATTTTCTCAATTTTAATCAAGTTCTATTGCGTTTTGTGCTTCTCGTATTATATTAGTAGGGAGTATAATGGCCAATGGACTATTGGGCACATTTTCGCCAACAAACACACCATTGGTCCAAAACAAATTATCCACAAAATTTCCTGAAACAATCCCAAATCACTCCAGCTGATTTGCTCGTGTAATGGGATGTAGTATGAAGAATAATGTATATGCAATTTCACTTGGAAAAACTTCACACGATATTAATATTTTTGTGTTTTTCTAGTAAAGCGTATAATATTAGCAAGCAGTTGTTATAGTATTTCGCGATAACTTGGTAACCAACAGCGAGACGTCCGTGCTACATAGACTACCTCTAAAGCGATTAACACGTGATCATCAAAATTCCGTACGAAGTTCTGACGTCAGTTTGCTTTGTAGGGCCGATGTTTGGGCTAAATTTCATAGGTCATAATATCCATAGGTTGTTAGGTGGCTAACAAGGAAAATTTGAGACAGGAAAAGCAGGACAGAATGTGAATTGTGGCTTTGATGCGATTATGTAGGATAAGCGGGGGGGTACTTTTCCCCCGCCGTTCTCTATGGAAAACATTTGTATGCCGGTCAAGTAAACCGTCAACGCGGGCTTCAATTAATCATAACTTGATGGCCTGTCAGGGTGAATAGGTTATTACGAACGGGCGTATATATAATATGTGAGAAGAGTGTGTATGTGAATCATCGTCCCGTTTGTTCTCTCTGTGTGTGTTCTAAGCACAACCCTATGTAAAGTCATTCTGCTGAAGTTACAATAAGTTTAATCTCATATTTTCCAGCATTCCGAATGATGCGTGCACAATGACGCACATGAATAAAATGGTGTTGATTTTCCAACGGCTTAGTGAATAGGCAATGAATCGAATGCTAGATAAGGTATGAGCAAACGGTAGAGCTGCGAAAAACTGCTTCAGGCTAGCTGTTTTCAGTGGGAGCCTGATGGTAGGGACGCGTACATACGTTACATGCTGTTGACGGTTAAATGTTCACCGAACCGCGCTCAAAAAGGTCATCAGAATATACATAAAATTTGAAGGTAGACATGATATTTGATGGCACAAGATAGCTGTACAGGCCCAGCTGAAAACGCTGAACGTTGGTAATTATTCTGATTTCATTCGAAAGTTTATTTGAAATATGAGCCTACTATAGTATGAGGAAGTTAGCGCGTATCTTTTGCGGAACTAGTGGAGTTGGTGAGGTGGAACCTTCAGTTCATAGACTGCATGGAGAGCTGCGTTGTAAGTAAGCGGCAAGCGCTGTGATGGGGGCGTTTGAACGTATCGGTTTACACGGAAGCCTAAGGCAAAACTTGAAGGTTGTGAAACCCACTGTATCTGTAAGTAGACACGAAGGGAGCAGCAGGCAAATAGTATATTTTCAGTGATGGAGCGTTGGTTTTCGAAAAATATGATTCCTAAAACCAGATTCATTGCGCTTATGAAATGTTATATCTTCATATTATCTTAATCCTACAAACAGAAGATGTTATTATCTAGTAAGTACCGCGCAGGCCTTATTGTTGACTTGGAACTTTATCTAGGCATGACAACTACATGCATTTCCATAACAAGGGGCTGCACGGATTACTTGCATGATCAAGCATAATGTCAATCTTCAAACTTTGTGCATATTCTGATGAACTTTTTGAATGTGGTCCGCAGAACATTTAGCCGTCAGCAGCATGCAACGTATGTACCCGTCCCTGCTATCAGACTACCACCTAGAACAGCTTGTCTCAAACTGTCTACTGCGTATCCACCATTTACTCACACCACATCTGGCATTTGATTCATTACGCACTCACAAAACCACATCATTTTACTCACGTGCGTCACTAATATAGAATTGTACTTAAAACAAAAAGAAAAAAGGATTATATCTCAAATATATACTTTTCCACATTTTATATATATGCCCATGCGTACTAACCTGTTCACCTTTGTAATCACTCAGACTATAATTAATGGTAGCCAGTATTGACGGTTAATTTGACCGGCATACAAAAACTCTCCACAGAAACTGTGAAAAATACTCCCTCGTTTACCTTATATAATCTAATTATAACCTTACTTCACATCATGCGTTGTCTCCCTTGCCTCAAACCCTCCACATTATTCATGAGTAACTGCCGCGTGCATTGAAATACATATTCTACCTTAAACATTGGCCCTATAAAACGAAATGACGTCAAAAATATATAATAAACCCACTGAAACCTCAAATCACATCATGTGTTGTCCCCCTGCCTCGAAACCCTCCTCGTTACCCATTAGTAACTATTTTGGGCTATAAAATGTAGATTCTAGCTTGAAAACTGACCCTATAAAACAAACTGACGCCAAAACTTCGGACGGAGTTTTGATTATCACGTGATAATGATTCCAGAGGTAGCTGCTGGTTACTCAGTTATCGCGGAATACCATAACAATTTCTTGACAATATTATATACTTTATTGAAAAAACAGAGGTATTAATATCGCGTGAAGTTTATGTCAAAATATATAACATTTACATTAATCTTCATATTAAATGTGATTACTTCACATTTTCCCATTTAACACATGACATTGCGCTCTTTTTCTTGTTCTCACGAGCATCCATTATGCAAGAAAAATCTTCGCGATGAATGGGCGCTCAAAACCCCAAATCACCCAAGCGATTAGCGAGATTTTCAACTTTTTGACGTTTTCGAGCTGTTATCGAGATCCCGCGCTGGAATCTGCTCATTTCATCGCCGGATTTTAGAACTTCCCTTTCTTCCTCGACCAAACTGACTTCCTTCAACATTTCTCCAACGGAAGTCCTGTCAAATAACGGCGAAATCCTTCGAGGATGCATTTGCACGTATTTCCCGGCGTGGCCTTCAACTAGTTGTAAAGTCGTCTTTACCCAACCTTGTGGAAGGTGAATTAATGTAACATCTCATCTTTTGGACTAAATCTGTGTAACGAGCGAACTATCTTCTTTCTTTATGTATAAATCGAACGTTGTAAACTGTGACAACTTTTTCTCTGATTACGCATCCTCTTGTTAACATATGTAATCTTTCTTTTGTTATATAAACATTTGTTGTGTAACGTTTTGTACACTATTTTCTGTTTCATAATTCTCGTTGTTATTCACACTTTACTTTTCTCAACTTCACATGCACAACCGACGTTTAAACCCAACTTAATCGAACTAATCAATACTCGATAAATACAAGTAACACTTCTCGGGTAGCAAGCCTTGCGTTTTGTCAGCGTTCGATGTTGCTGGTGCGCAGAATTTTGGAGAGTTAGAAACTAGCGGAATCAACCGTCTATTGCGGCAAATTTCCATTTTTATCACCTTTTTGATCTCATATTCACACCTGGATTTTGTGTAGTGTTTAAATCGACTACAAAATTGGTGAGCCCGCCTATTTTTTCCGAACAGTTCCTTATCCATCTTTTGATATTGGTAATGCTTGACGACAACATGGACATTGACATCAAAGCCGAACACATTGTTGCTTTAAAATTGCCTGAGTACGGCGCTTGAAGCCCTCAACTGTGGTTCCACCAGATTGAGGCTGTCTTTACCACCGAGCGAATAACATCAGATAAAGTAAAATTATCATATGTGGTGTAATCTCTTCCCTTTGATGTCGCTGCAGAAGTTGAAGACCTGTTCGAATCAATCCCACCCGATTCCCCCTATACCATTCTAAATGATGCCATCACAAAACGGACTGGGAGGTCAGAAG